>CAJHNH020000026.1:170000-237500 GCA_905116865.2 Candidula unifasciata
TTCTCGTTATGCATAGTGGCACATGAGGCTTCAGAGAGGACTTTCCTTGCTTTCTTATCCTGTGCAATCTTCAGTGCAGTTTTCCATGTTAAAGATGCCGCACTCAGGTCACTTTCCATCGTTCGTCTCCATGTTGTTTTTTGACGCCCCTGTTTTCTCTTCCCCCCCTGTGTCTATGTGAGAGCTGTTTTGGCAGGTATATCAGAAGTCATTCTCATAACGTGGCCAAGCCATTTCCATCTTCTCTTGGTAATCATACTGTCTAAAGTTTCTTGGTTTGTGGCTTAAAATAGTTTAGTGTTTGAGATTGTATCTGGCCAGAAAATTTTGATAATTCTACGTAGACATGTGTGGTGGAAGGTGGACAGCTTGTGTGCATCCTTTTTGGTCATTCTCAAGCATTCCGCTCCTTAAAGAAGAACTGGCAAAATGATGCTCTTGTAGAGTCGGAGTTTCGTTCCTCTGCAGTAATTGTTGGATTTTCAGATTTGTCTCATCCTTCCAAAAGCAGCTCTAGCTTTCTTCAGGCGTGACTGTATGTCTTCCTCTGTCCCTCCCAGGAGGGACACCATACTGCCAAGATATGTGAAATGTTCTACATTTTCTAGAGTTTGGTTATTTATGATCACTGGTTGTTGGTTTGGACTGTTTGTCATGATATTAGTTTTCTTTGTATTTATTCTCAGTCCCACCATTTCTGCTGTGCAGTGTAGTCTGTTACTTTTCTCTTGTATATGTTCATGTTTGTGTGATAGGAGTGCTATATCATCTGCAAAATCAAGGTCCTCAAGCATGGTGAATGGAGTCCATCGTATGCCTCTTAATGTCCTTTCTACTGTGTTCTTTAGTATCCAAACAATCACAAGCTTGAAGAGGTGAGGTGACATAACATATCCCTGTCTTACACCTGCCTTTACTGGGAAAGATGTATTGTAATTTTTTTATACTGCAGGAAATGTCTTTATAGAAGACTATAGGTTTTAGCGATATGTAAAATGTTTGGGAAATATTCCATTATATTTGCACAAGGGCAAAAGTAATCCACGGCTCTTTTTTCGGGGAAAAAAAAAATGGGGGTGGGGGGGGGGTCATTATGTTTTTCAATTGTCTAGATGAATATGAATGTGAGTAGTATAATCCATCCCCATACTCTTCTCATATGTGCTATGTAGTATCGGTAATGTGTAAGAAAAAGCTGATCATATATAACAAAGGATAAATAGTATGCGGGATTTACTGAGATCAGAATAACAACTTGATTCAGAATGTACTTTTGTCCTTTGCTTTCAAACTAATTGATTTAGAATGTATGTTTCTTAGGTTTGGCCATATCTGATATCGGATGTCTACTGCCCCTGTTGTGGACAAACTTGTGCTACACTCCAGCTTTTGGCGATCTTGACCTCCCATTTGATGTCAGCGAGTTCCAGTACATGACCAGTGGGATCACCCACGTCACGTTGACCAGAATCAGCAGCTGGATCACAGCAACGATAACACTGGAGAGATGTTTGTGCGTGTCCATGCCGCTGAAGGTATGCCTATTCTATATGATGTTTTATTTATATATGCGAGTGTGTGTGTGTGTGTTTGTGTAAATACGTATATTTATTTGTTTGTGTATATACATATATATGTATATGTATATATATATATATATATATATATATATATATATATATATATATATGTGTGTGTGTGTGTGTGTGTGTTTGTGTGTGTTTGTATGTATTCTTTGTTTCTTCATCTGCGTATTCAGCAAAGCGTTAAAAGTATGCACATGCTGTATACGCGTATATAAATATGTATATATTCATATACTTGTCGGCTCTGTGGCTAGGTCCATGCGAACGCTTCGTAATGCCAAGGTACCGGGTTCGATCACAGCTGCGGGCCATGCGCCTTGCGTTGGTTTCAACAGTGGTATCAAGGGGCTGACCGCCCAGAAGCAATAGCAAACTGATGGACGTGAATTTGCTTAGAGAGACCACACAACTGCCAGGGGCTGCTGGGGTTCGTTCTGCAACGTCCTGTATAAAGGATACGCAACTAACCAACATATACTTATCTTTTGTCTTCAAAATGAATCAGATTAAAAAAAAAAAACCAGTGTACTGCTCCCCTGCTTCAGCGTCCGAACAAAAATATCAGTTTCTAGATTTATTACCCAAAAGAGATTAAAACTCGTTTTTTTTCATCATAAAAATTATTTTTCGACCAGCTTTTACTAATTAATATAAACATTTGCATGTCGGAAGGGTTAGGGGGGGGGGCGTGGGGGGGGCTGCTGTGGTGCATTGGTGGATACGAAGGTCGTGGGTTCAAATCCTGGCGGCGCTGGGCATTTTTTTAAAATGACCTTGGCTCCGAGGTCGACACAGTCATGAGTGGGTACTCAGTACAGTCCTAGGAAGTAGAGGCCACTGGGGGGGGGGGGGGTGATGTCGACCACATCTATAACCATTGATCTATAAAACACATGTCTAACCCTATATTGAAGTCACAGAGAATGGTCCTTTGCTTGCACGTGTACAATATTTTTAGTCTCTGGTTGACCATCGTCTACGAGGAACAATGTTGAGGGATCCGTCAAGCTTGAAATCCCACAGGTCCACGGTAGAGACAATAGTCACTCATAACCAAACTTCCCACGGTGATCTATTGCACTTTACTGATACGGCGACTGCACATTTAAGTCCAGCAAGAAGTTGCCGTCATTTGAACTAAAACGGGAGCCTGCGTGGTCGCTTGGACTTCTAGTAATTCCTCCTGGTCTCTGAGTAGTGAGATCGGACGCCCGTGTGCATTGTTGCGCACGTAACAAAATCCCTTGGCAATTGAAAATTAAAAAGAGTAGTATAGCCGCGCTGCCCGGACAAAATTTAGAGTTTAAAAACTACCCAAAAGTATTTCAGCATCCTTACCGGTGTTACAGAGCCTGCGCACTGTGCTGAACTTCTTCGGAATCAGACTTGAGATAGAAGAAGAACAGAGCACCTATGGGTTACTACCTGTGTGATATGATGTTGATCCGTTGTTCAAAACCTCACAGCTCTGAACTAAAACGACGAATCGGTCTGAATGCGTGAAATCCTTTGATTTTTTGACGTCCCTTTTGCACGCCTTTAGGTGAATTGGAAATATAAGGCTAGACATATATTTGTATAGACCAATTGGCACTTGGTGGGTGATGTAGTCATAATCCGGCAAGCTGCCTTGACTTGTAAAGGAATGCACCTGGTACCCACTCAAGACTGGGTTAACCTGGAATTCACGGTCATTTTTAAAAATGCCCTTTAATGGCCCTGTTAATATAGTGGTTTTAACGATATGAGCGTGTACAGTCTCAGCTTTCAACCTGGACATAAGTGCACAGCTTTAGTAAATCGAAACAGCAGGTGGCGGCAATTATGTACACCCAAAGCTCAGCGGTAATGAATGCAGTGGAATGCCGCTGGGATTAAGTTAATTCAAACATTTTACCCGACAGCTTGTGGTTTCATCGTCATTAAAAGGAAAAAAAAGTGCCCTTTGAGGCAGCCAGAACTTGATTTTATGTTGAAAAATTAATGTCAACAAATGTCTCATCTAGAGGTGCTAACATTGCTCGTTCGTGGCATATTGTTTACCTGTTCTCGTCTGCTTCGCCATCGCGTCCATCGGCTGTAAACAACATTTGAAAGTCCCCTTCCCCATCCTTTTTTTTTTACCTATACACTTCTTTACTTTAATCTTTTTCTAGAAAGTGAGTTTTGCGTGCATATCCGTATTACAGCTCCGACCTATTTGTATACTGACTGCCGATTGCTTGCCTCACAGGCACATGTAATCTGATTTTTGAAAGGAAACAATCAATTATTCGACTTTTACAACATGCATGTTAGAGGGTAGTGGTTCTATTTTCCCTCCCCTTCTTCTGCCAGTAAGCTGACAATGAAAAACAGGTGACTTAGAAATTGTAATCATAATGATATATGCAATAGTTTACTAATCAATTTTTTGGCAGACAGTGGTGACATCCACTATAATATTCCCAGCTGAACTAGGTCACGTTCCATTGATATATTTTTTAGATGCGGCTAATGTCCAGGGGGTTACGGCTATGTTGTTTGCTTTCTGGCTTGTCTTGCATATACGTTTCCACATACAAAAGAGAATGCCTGTGATATAGGTTTTAGCACAATTTAGGGGGGTTGTGGGTTAGACACAGTGTCTAAATATGTTTGTGGTGTTAAAAGCGCTGGAGTGCTTAAATATACAACACACAATATCAACCATAGCATTGTGCGAAGGTCGGGGGGGGGGGGGGGGACCAATCATAAGCGAGCTAAAGTGTAATGCTGAGAGATTATTTTGCAGCTAATCCAGACAAATAAACAGACAACCATGCAAACACACGTATGTTTAGATTTACAGGATTGATCACGGCCTGAATTTTCTTCTCTAATATTCCATCAGCCACTTTATTATAGAAAGCCGTTGTAGAGTAGTGGCTAGATGCTCGCCTGGGGATCATAAGAGATCTCAAGGTCTTGGTTTCAGGTCGTGGCGAAAGTGGACTTTTTTTTTTCTTTTTTAAGCCTTGGCTGCTGGTTCGACCCAGCCTTAATTTGGAACTAGGTAATGTCCTGGAAAGCAAAGGCGTGATACTCCATCACTTATCAGGAACCGGTTGCTCTATAACGTAAAGGTCTAGTCATGTGTGCTCAGTACTCATGGAGTTGTGGAAAAGGGTCTTTACAGTGTATTTTTTTTTTTGGGGGGGGGAGGAGGGGGGCGAATTTCCTTTCTTATTCTGTAACCCTTGTGAAGTTGGTAGTCATATCTGATCTCAGCCGTCTATCCTGACAAAAAAGTTTAACCTTCATTCCGTGTGCACTGCTAATCATTTAAGACATAGACATTCTTTCATAGGTATGCCATGACGTCAGATGTTGAACATACTTTCTCTTGTTATTAGGCTGTCTCGCTTGCCTTGCCCGTCAACGTTTTATCACAACTTACATGCCGCATGTCACCAGACTTAGGCAAGAAAAATTGTTGCTTTTTTCTTTTTAATTAGGCTTCGGTACATGTAGCTTGGCGGTGTCTGTGGCTTAGGCGTTGCGAACGCGCTTCGTAATGCCGGGGTTCTGGATTCGATCCCAGCTGTGGGCCTTGCGTTGGTTTCGACATTTGTATCGAGAAGAGGACAGTCTAAAAAGCAATGGCAAACTACTTGACCAAAAAAAAAACACAACAGCCAAAAAATGCTGGGGTTGGTTCTGCAACGTCCTGTAAAGGATAGGCAACTAACTTTTAACCTGTAGCTAAGGCTTCGTAAACACTCTCCGTAACTCTGAAAGGCTACGCTCAATCCGAGCAGCGGACCATGTAACATCAGACCACCTTGTGTTGGGTTTAACACTGGTATTGATAGCCGACATTTATGTGCACTGGCGATGTAAAGATCCCTTTTCACGCCATAGGCGCATTAAGAATATGGGAAGAGCATCCCATATTTTTATAGACCAATCTGCCCTAGGTTAATAATGCGGTTAGCATTAAACAAGCCGTATTTACTTCTCTAGGACAGCCATCCTGGTGCCCAGTTTAGGCCGGGTCGACCCGCGACGCCCCATACCATGATACAAATCCACACCGCCGGCTGTGGGTTTCGATCGCGGTGTGTTGTAATTACGAGTTGGACTAGCAACGCCAAGCCTCGGACGCTGCAAAGGCAAAAAAGTGAACATACAATTGCCTAGTGAAATTACAAACAGCCTAACATCATATGATTGGTTCAGAAATATCATGTTAAGGACTAACAAAAACTATTATGTGGACCGACAACGCATAGTAAAAAAATGTACTTTTGAGATACATCCAGTATTCATTTTATCTTTTTTATGGTGTCCATGTATCAATCGAAACCCTGTAAATCGAGTATCAAAAATTTAAAATGTAATGTACTAGACAGTGTGGGGAGTCAACGTGGCGTAGCTTTAACTCCCAGGTCGACCCAGCTTGAGTGGGTAACGGGTGCAGTCCTGCGAAGTAAAGGCGTCTGGCGTGATGCTGACCACATCACCCGCCTTGTGCCGAATGGTCTATACAAATATATGTCTATACCTAAATGCCTTATACGGATACAAGTGTGAGGGGGGGGGGGGCCTTTACTTTTACTTACTAGATATTTTAAAACAAATCCACATTTTCAGTTACTTAACAACAATAAGTATGTATGTCTGATATTATTGACATGTGTTATTGTCATTTTTTTTTTTTTTTTTTCAGGTAAAGAATATCGCCACTCCTAAAGGGACTTTCATCATTGTCGTCTGCATTTTTGTAATTCTTACAGCCAGCGCTTGTCCTCAGTACCTGTACTACAGACTCAGTCACAAATTTTATCCAGAGAGAAACAAGACATTGCTTGGAATAATATACACAGAAGGGCGAGACAGATTTGAGAAATATTCATACCCAATCAATTTCGTTTTTGTTCCGTTCTCTGCTTTTGTGGTTATCACTGTCTGTACATCGAAACTGGTTATGGAGCTGAAGGAAAAGGCAAAATGGAGGAAGAAGTCAGCAACCTGTGGGGAAGCTGCCAAGTTGACAGTTGCCAACAAGAAAGTTGCTAAAATGGTGGTTATGATCTCAACTCTTTTTATATGTTCTTTCATTCCAATAAGCATAACGTGTATATTACTGATTGCATTACCTGGTTTTTCCATTGATGGTCCGTATAAACACTCCGTAATAGTTGTCGGTGGGATTTCTTTCTTTTTGGAGTCTGTGAACTCTTCAATGAATATATTTATTTATTATTACATGAGTAATAGGTTCAGAAATGCATTTCGTAAATTAACAAATGTAAAAACAAGAACGAGCTAAGCGAATGTGACAAGTTGTAATAATCGTAATTCTAGCTCATAAGATCAGCATTTCAAGGGCACTGCGAAGTGAATATCGCAGTTCTCCGTATGATGTATGGGGCCCTATTGTGGGGATAACAAGAATAGACCCACTGCCTGCACAAAAGCCTGTCGTAATCGGGAGCTTCCTTCGAAGTCGGAGGGCATAACTAGCCTACTTAACGAACTTCACGTTTGTTTTTAGGGAACTTGTACAATTGTATTTACACTTGACAGAAAATGGATTCACTTCAAGACGTATCTGACTGTCTTGTACAAGAGGAACACTCAACCTGAACACATATCCATTGCCTCTCTCTTAGCCTTTATTTAATGTACATTACGATGCAGAAGATCAGCTTTCACATACATTCCAGCTCTAGGGCCCAGTCGCAAAATGCATCTCTGTTCGGTTATTTTCCCACAGCTCTCCCGTGCTCCCAAGGTTCACGCACACATTCATATGGCTTTACTCTCGCATGCTGACTTCATGTCTTGTACCCTAAAGTTTTCCTGATTCCAACAACGAACTAAAACATTTACTGTCATCCTCTATTTCCTTATCACCACAGCACATGGCCACTATTATAGGCTTTTTTATGAAAAGAAGGGGGAGTTGTGGGGGTGGGGTGGGGCTTGGCGTTACTCAACAAGAACGGGATTTTTGCAGACAATATTTAAAAACATTTATAATCATTACCTTGGAAATGAGGATGATTTACCTGTGGATTAATAATCCATCCTTAGAAGATATGAAATAATGCGCTCTTGATAGTCATGATAAAGAAAATCGTATCTAGTAGTCTGTTGATGTTACTATTGCGTCCTGGCAATGAATGCAATTATTATGTGTTACTGACAAAAAAAAAAAAAAAAAAAAACTAATCTCTGAGTTACATGGTAATCATATTTTTATCGTATTTTTTTACTTCTATTTGTGGGAACAGACTTTTTCAGCCTCTAAATTTAGTTCTGCATGACAAGTGCAGTCACCACAAAATGTACAGGTTAAACAGATAACCATTTTCGAGTTTCATTCCCCTAAAGACGATTCGAACCTCGGTCTTCAGACGGTAAACTCAATGTTAAAAATATTATACTGATATACTATGCTGATATAATATTCTGAAATAGTACGCTAATATAATATACTGATATAATATACTGATACAGTATACTGATATAGTATACTGATATAATACACTTATATAGTATAATGATATAATATACTAATATAGTATAATGATATAATATACTGATATAGTATACTGATAACTGGTAAAATCGACAGTGCATTGCTTTATGTGGATAATTTAACCGTGCTTACCCCATGAGGGCTCCAGAGGGCCTGTTTTTAATTTTGTTTAAATTGGAGAGGGTAATAAGGTAGTGGAGGGATCTACTGCTCTTTAACAAGCATATCGTTTAAAAAAGAGTAACTGACTAAGAATTCAGTGTGTTTGAATGTGGACAGACATTATATCCTATTTGTAGACCACAACATTTCTGGTTAAAATGGAGGATACACAAGTTCAAAGTTTCAAGTTATCGCATATGTTTGCTTCTAAAAGACGATGTACGTTATATTTTACCTTATTGTTAGGCTGAGAGAATATAAATGTATCATCTAGATAGTGAGCAAAGTATGTGGCGCGACACTGTGAGCATCTGATTTGCTTTAGAATATTTTTAAAAGAGACCAACATGGTTTTGTGAACTGCAGATTAAGAAAATGGTGAGTGGCTTCTTGCCACAGTATTGGTGATGCCTTATGTGACTAACATTATTCGCGTGTGCAAATACTGATCTCTCTGTAACAACTGCTTTTTTCGACGATAAACTGCATTTATAATGTCACACTGTTTAAGTTAGCACATATGACGGCTGCCTTATGCTTTTAATGTGTATGGAAGCTGATATGGTGAGACGGCAATGTTTTGTCAATTTTTCCACAACCTACAGTGATGGACATTCTGTGTGTTTTTCGTTGGCACAGGAGTGGGGCAACTATAGGTTGACCTGTTTGATATGAAGCTAAATCTAATATTATTAAGATTACCAAGACCACAAACCAGCGTGCCTATTGCCCTTTCACGATTGTACGCAAAAATATAATGGAAAAATTGTGCTAACTGTTGAGCGTTTATAAACTAAGGTGAAAGACAACTGTGCACGCATTCTGACGTATTTTCCAAACAGGGCTAGATCTATATTTTATCCACCAATCGTGACTTTGTAAGGGATGTGGTCAACATCACGTCGGCCGCTTTACTTTCCAGGACTATACCAGGTACCCGTTTAAAACTAGGTCAAAAAGTATGACTCCATCAGGACCTGAACCTACGACCTTTGGAGCGTATGTCTAGCCGCTACCCCACGACCTTCTGAGCGTATGTCTAACCGCTACCCCACGACCTTCTGAGCGTATGCCTAGCAGCTACCCCACGACCTTCTGAGCGTATTTCTAGCCGCTACCCCACGTCCTTCTGAGCGTATGTCTAGCCGCTACACTAAGTCCTTCTGAGCGTATGCCTAGCCGCTACCCCACGACCTTCTAAGAGTATGTCTAGCCGCTACCCCACGACTTTCTGAGCATATGCCTTGCCGCTACCCCACGACCTTCTGAGCGTATGTCTAGCCGCTACCCTACGACCTTCTGAGCGTATGCCTAGCCGCTACCCCACGACCTTCTGAGCGTATGCCTAGCCGCTACCCCACGACCTTCTGAGCATATGCCTTGTCGCTACCCCACGACCTCCTGAGCGTATGCCTAGCCTCTACCCCACGACCTCCTGAGCGTATGCCTAGCCGCTACCCCACGACCTTCTGAGCATATGCCTAGCCGCTACCCCACGACCTTCTGAGCATATGCCTTGCCGCTACCCCACGACCTCCTGAGCGTATGCCTAGCCGCTACCCCACGACCTCCTGAGCGTATGCCTAGCCACTACACCACTACCTTCTGAGCATATGCCTAGCCGCTACCCCACGACCTTCTGAGCGTATGTCTAGCCGCTACATATAGGATGCTCATGAGCATATAGAACTAACGGATGAGAATCGTCACGTACTATACACATGATTCTTCTAATATGATCATCATTATCATCATAGTCAATATAAACAACTTCTGCCGTTAAGGGCTGTGGGGAGCAATAATTTGCGATCCAGTGCAAGCTGGCTGCCACTGGCTATTGTCATGTCGTGATGGCGTAGTATGTCTTTAAGGTTGTCGATCTATGTTTTCCGCGACCGTGCTCTTGCTCTTGTAGCTGATCGTCTGAGATATAGTGCTTCTGATAGTATTATGATGACGAAGTTTATACTTTTTCTCCAATGCCAACACTATTTTCACCAAAGCAATTGATATAGTGAGGGTGTGGGTTTGAACCTTAACAATGCTCACCCACGGGAGAAACTGGACTATTATCTAAGCTATGTTGATCCTAGACAGTCCTGGATAGCCAAGAAAACAGCGAGTGGCTCGTTCCATGAATTGAAAGATGCTGTACTTGTATCCACAGGAGTAGGAGAAGGATGAGATAGATATCTGGATACACCCACTGTGATATAATCCAGGTGCTCATTTAACCCCTCCGACTGCTCTCTCTCTCCTGGCATTACTTAAAAGCCCCCATCAAGTGATTTAAATATTTGTTAGCTGAAGTAAACTAATATGCACAAAGACACTTGAACCTAAGTACACAATTTACTCAACTATGTTTGTAACAACATCAAAAAGATTTATTTAATAAATCTGACTAAAATAAATGAACTTGTTTAGGCTAGTAGAGTTGGGATGATGTTATAGATGACATTTAAGTTGTACATAACTTAGCTTCTAGTTTCTAGTAGGAGAATTCACCGTCAGGACAGTTCTCGGCTTGAGACCCTGCCTATCTTTTCCAGTTTGTCGTCCTCACTGCTTTCTGCAGGTCGTTACACTCGACGGTCGGCAAATAATGGATGCCTACTAGTCCCTGCCCAATGTGGGAACTGAAGAATGAAGAAACAAGCAAGCGCATATTTGTAGTATCTGCTCTAGATGTACACTAAGCATGTATATTATACTAACATCAAGCATGTTTATTTAAATAAAACATTTCATCTCTCCCTCATGCTCACATTCACTCCTGTCCAATTTGGAAGGGCTTATGTCTCACATTCCAACTGTTACATCTTCTGCCTTCCTCTACACGTCCTGTAATGATAGTCAAGTCTTCTACGTCAGGTGCCATCTCTCGTAAAGACTCAAATGACAATCAGTCAGACAGAACCAGTTCTGGAATCTATGCTTGGAACAATCGACGCGCCCAGAATGCTAACAATAGTTTTGGGACGAAACAAATAACAAATCTCGTGGATTTACTCTCCGGGATCACTCTCCGCATTAGCCTCCCGAGAGTTAAACATATTTCAGTGTGTAAGCTGTATGTAATACAGATTCACATTAACCACACGTAAAAAGATTGCCAGAGTTATCTTCACGCTTGTGATTTCAAAAACATGATAGTTCATTAAATTTCAATGGCAACAACAACAGTTAGGTTTTACAACATTGAAACACGTGTGCACGAAAAAACATTCATGACACTATCAAATAGGATATAAAGCAATGTGACAGTGCCCTACGAGAATGAAGAAATGTCCGCCTAGGAGTACTACAAAGTGATGAAGACACACACTTGAGTAAAAAGACAGTTAATCACAAAATATAGATTTGAACCTAATTTCGATCTTACCTTGAAAATGAAACCACGATGCCAAAAGTTCTGTCTCAAGCTTAGGTTAAGCCCAACAGATGGCATGTGCTGGACAAAATCTCATTTACCAGACCTAGAGTTCACCCCTTTATAACTTTTATCAAGCTCCTCCTACATTACGCCTAAAATCATTCTCATTCAAGGATGTCACAGCTCCTCCCTTGTGGGTAAGTTTATTCGCTGTCAGTCAGGGCTGTACAACACTTGTTTAAATTCCCACGGTCACCTTCTACAGGTTCAATTAAGCTGGTCAAAGCTAATAGGCCAAGTCACACCTCCAGTCTACTTCACCTGTCATCACAATAAAATCCGACTTTGTCAATTCTTCTGCCAACACTTTCAGCTCACTGTGTCAATATTGACGATCTGACCGGCACTCCAGTTTAGGTAACCTCAGGGGGAGATAATGGCAATTAGCCCTTGTTATCTGTTCCTGAAGGTCTGGCTAGGAGATAAATATCTGACACCAACAAATGGTGTGCAAATCTCCAGTCAGTAAGTCTGCTTGGTCAGTCTTATCTCTGTACCTTAACACTTAACATCTGGGAAAAAGTTTTAGTGTTTGATATGACCAACGGTCCAGGAGAATTAAAGGTTTGATGTGGTCGTCTTACTTAGATTAAGGATGTATCCAAATCCCTATTTTCCTGTATACTTTCAAAATACAAAGAAATAAAAGTAGGTTGAGGAAAGACATTCTGAAATCACCGAGCGTATTGTCACACACACATCACACACACACACACAATGGATCTATTAGAGAAATACTTTGAATGAACTGTGTTGGTTCGTGACCGACTGAATAAGATAAAGTAGTGTATGCGTAATAATGTCGGCTTCTGTGGCTTAGGCGATGCGAACGCGCTTCGTAATGCCGGGGTGCCGGGTTTGAGCCCTACTGCGGACGGTTTGTCTTGCGCTGGGTTCGACAGTGGTACAAAGAGCCGACCGTCCAGGGGCAATGGCAAACTACTGGACGTAAATTGCCTAGAAAAACCACAACAGCCAGAAAGTGCTGGAGTTGGTTCTGCAATGTCCTGTGAAGGATACGCAACTAGTACAATGCGTATTAGTGTTATTTAAAGTGTGGAGTTGAGAATAATTCAAGATAAATATTTTGTTATGCCGTCTATAAAATAGAGTCTGAGTGCAGTTTATACTTTCGTCTCCTGATGTTATTGGAAATTTTACATGTTAAATTCCCTCCCCGCCCCCTCCTCCCCCACCCCCTTCCCCCCCCCCACCCCCATATTTTGTAATGGTACGACTCTCGTATCACCGTCCAAAAGCAATAATTCAAAACAAAACAAAAAACATCGCTGTCCAAACCACCCACCATGAAAAATTAGGTCTGCGTTGTCAAAGATTGCGATACGAGATGCTTATTCTCTAACCCACATATTTGCAATGTGGAATATATTATCGTTAAGGTAGTCAACTGATTTAATTTGCTATCGCAGCGACAGTGTAACACTAAATCTCACAGCACCTGCTAAATCACCATGTCGTCTTGTCTCTATCGAGTCCGATTAAGTTCAGTAGGGAACAAGATAGGGGCCTGGCTTCATGACCCAGGTAGGCCCACTTTCCGAGATTGTTTAAGGAAGCCATGAGCCAAAACAATTGTCGACGAATTATCTCAACTGATGACTGGTGGAGCCCTGCAGTGAATGCTCCCGTGTGGAGTTAGTTCTTCTTATATTTTTCTTCTTTTTTTTTTCCTACTGATTATGCCGTAAAACGTTGCTGAGATGATTTAGATATAGTTCCCTGTCTTTTGTTAGCTGTGTAGCTTGTGCAAACGCCATTCTACGTTTCTCTTGTGTTCAGTTTACTCCCTCCACCCAACTCTTTCTTGGCCGGTATTTTTTTGTGTGGTTGGGGGGTGGGGGGGGGGGGGGTTTGGGGGGATTGCAGACTTCTTTTCTCATGTAGTACGTCCTAGATGCTTGTTGATGTTGTTCCAGTCTGACCAGATTTCCAAGCAATGGATTCTTTTGTATTCTAAGAAATCATTTCCCATTGTCACAGACCTCTGGGTGACCTTGATTGTCCGTGACTCGTAACTGGGCCTATGGCAGACAAACAAACCTTGACACACACTGAACCCGAACGCACACGGGGCACAAATGACAATCTTTATTGCAAGTACAGATATTACAACAGACAGTTTACTTCCCTCTGTGTGGCCACCTATTGCCTGGACGTTCTGGCCGAACAAGCTTTACAGTCGCCTCCCTCTCCAGTCCGTTCCACAGGCAATCTCTGGTGCACAAACCACACCTGTGCGGGACACGTAGTTTCCTATCGTGAAATTATAAATTTGCAAGCTACACTACACACCAACATGCGGATCCAAGATACCGCATTTAAACTTGCAAAGAAGTTATAATTAGGGCAAACATAACGGCTGTACCCACCAGGTTTAACCTGCAGGACTGTGTGGGCAAGGCGACGATTTACTTCCCAGGAAATTTCCCCGGCACCTAGTTTAAGCGGGAGTCGCCGTGGCGTTGGCAGCTAGACGCCCGCTTATGGATGGTAAGGTCGTGGGTTCGGTTCCTGACAAGTGAGGATTTTTTGGGGTTTAAAAATGAACTTGGCTCCCAGGTAGACCCAGCCTTTAGTTGGTACCAGGTACAGTCATAGGAATTAAAGGCTGCCCGCGTGATGCTGACCACATCACCCATCAAGTGCTGTTTGGTCTATAAAACATAGGTCTAGCCCTATAAACCCAATATGCCTGAAAGGAGTGGGAAAGGGTCCTTTACTTTATTTACCCAGTTCAGTCGTTTAAAGTCATTTTTGCGCGAATCCGCCCATTTGCAGACTGGAAACTGAAGACCTTCTGGTTGGTTGGCACACTCAGGCGCTAAGCTACAATTGCTTCTGCTCATTATTTTAATTGCGTAGGGACATCGAGGCCGACTGCTGGGGAACTAAACTGTTATTACACAAGATTTATTTAATCGATTTAAACGTGTTGCTTCTTAAAATGTTCGGAAAAGTTTAAAGTTTTTGACACATTTAGCATATTTCGATATGGACCTCATTTTTAGGTCGTGATATCTAGACGGTATTCAATCTCCTGTGGTGTGATGTGTATAAGGAGTTACTGCTTAAATCTCACCTAAGACGCAAGATGGCTCTTGGATGGTTTTACGGATCCTAACTCAAGACTCCTGCCGCACGTCCTCGTCGTGTGTCACGAATAAGGGCCTGAACCGAGTTAACAGGGGATCTTGGAGTTGGTAGCCTCTAGAGATGTAGTTTTCCAACTTGTCCTCTACTCTAGATCGTGTGTTTAGCTAAACGTTGTAATGGCTGCAGCGACACTCACTTGAAGTTGATGAATGTTCCTTATTTGTGACCCTTTGGAAAAAAGTTAGTTTCTTCGTTCGTGTTTCGTTTATCTTCCCGTCGATTTTACACCTAATGGTCGCACAAGTTCACGTGAAATGTGTATGTTTCTAAATAGTTTAAGATGAACCTTGTTTATAAGTCCTGTAAGGCTGAGTTATTCTTGGAGACAAGATCATTTTTGGAAGGAAAACTAATCCTGCTTTGTCAGGACCTGAACATAAGAGCTTTGGATCCATAGGCCAGCATCTAGCCATACACCACTGCTTCTTGCTATTGAGACTGATTGTTGACAGAATGTTAAACTGTTATTATAACACAATTTTAATTTGAGCCAAGTAAAGGACTAGGAAGTCAAGGCGGCGGGCGTAAAGTCGACTACACAATCAACCCAGAGCCGATTGGTCTATAAAGCACTATATGCGGAATGGGCTGGTAGATGTGACAAAAAAAAATTGCTTTATTTACGTTACTTGTTCTCGATGATCATGTATTTCAGATTACGTCATTTAATAACTTTTCCTCCTATAATATAGTGTGACATTCATTATCATCATCATGAACTACTTCTGCTGTTAAGCTACGGGGGGGGGGGGGGGGGGGGTGGGGGAGGATAATTTGCGATCCAGTGCACGTTGGTTGCCACTGGCTATTGTCATGCTGTGAAGGCGTAGAGTGTCTTTAATGTTGTCGATCCATTTTTTCCGCGGCCGTCCTCTTGCTCTTGTAGTTGATCTTCTGAGATGTAGTGCTTGTGATGGTATTTGATCTTGCTGCATTCTAACGAGATGGCCAAACCACTTGATCTGCTGTTTCTCGATGAATCTAGTACAAGGTGTTGTTACCACAATTTGCCTGATAGTTTCATTATTCACTCGTTCTCAGATGGTTAGGTTGGCTGTTTTTCTCAGGCACCTCATCTCGCAGGTGGTAATTTTGCGTATATGGGCTTTAGATAGTGTCCATGTTTGGCACTGGTAGCTTAATATTGGAATGAATATGCTATTAATAATCTGTCTCTGTGTGACATTAGCTGTATTTATTCATGTCACTTTTAGCGTTATGTGATATTACGTGACTTAAAACATCTCAGTCTAAACTAGCAGCACAAAACCGTATACTATTATGGTTTTATTTATTGCATGCATTAGTGGTATATGTTGTCAATAAATCAGAAGAAGCCTATGGCTTTTGTTAAAGGTAGCTAAACTACCATTGTGATGACATAGACAATACAACCATGTTAAAACACACCAGTTATAATCAAACTTTTCATGTAATAAATTATGTGACGTTTGTCAGCAATCATTGGCTAGACATATTTCAATGGATTGCCTTGACATGTCTGGGTCAAACAGTTGTTGTCTTTGGCATCATCAGCAACGCTATAAACATTGCATGTTTTATACAGCAAGGCTTCAATGAGTCCATCAACGTCAGTCTAACAGGTAGTTCTTTGCTACAGGATAAAGTATAATTGTTTTTGATGTTTCTTGTTCTTGGTGTTATGTAATTGTTGTTGGTGTTATTGGTGTAGTTATTGCCGCTAATGTTGTTATTCTTCTTCTTCTTCTTCCTCTTCTTCTTCTTCTTCTTCTTCTTCTTCTTTTTCTTCTTCTTCTTCTTCTTCTTTTCTTCTTCCTCTTCTTCTTCATCTTTTTTGTCTTCTTCTTCTTTTTCTTCTTTTTCTTCTTCTTCTTCTTCTTCTTCTTCTTCTTCTTCTTCTTCTTCTTCTTCTTCTTCTTCTTCTTCTTCTTCTTCTTCTTCTTCTTCTTCTTCTTCTTCTTCTTCTTCTTCTTCTTCTTGTTCCTTTTCTTCTTCATCTTCTTCTTCTTCTTCTTCTGTTTATCTTCTTCATCATCTTCATAAAGAGGGAGTGGAGGGAATGTCTGGCACTTCTATGAGTTCTTTCTAATTCACTTAAAGTTCATTTTAAATCGTGCATACGTGTGTTTGTTTATCTGTGAATGTATCTGGAGTGAGGTAATGTTTACAGAAGTTTTCGTGATTACGAGCTGTCATAGCTATAGTGTTGATTTTTTATTTTAAAAAATAAAAAAATAAAAAATGCTAGTACAAAACATTTCGTTTTAATAGGAAGGGAATTCTGACAGGCTTTATGGAAAAGTCATGACGTCTTCTGTATATATTTTTTTTTTGTTGCTTTTTTTGTGTGTGTTATTTATGAAATACTTATGGGTTGATTCAACAGATAACGCTGAGCTTGGTATATATAGGTCTATCCTATGTTTGGGATGTGTAATATGTTTATGGGTCTTCTACTACATTCAGACAAAGGCAACGACAATCTATTGAATTGTGAGATCTAATTTTGTTAATATTTTTTGCCTAATAGAAAAGTAGGGGAGTCGCCGTGGTCTAGGGGCTAGACTCTCGCCTGCGGATCGGAAGGTCGTGGGTTCGGTTCAGGTCGACCCAGCCTTCAGTGGGACCAGGTACAGTCCTATGAAGTAAAGACGGCCATCGTATTGCTTACCCTATCACCCACCAAGTACCGTTTGGTCTTTAAAATACAGGTCTAGCCCTATATACCCAAAAACGCATGAAAGGCGTGGAAAAGGGTCCTTTACCTTTACTTAGAATAGTAGACATTTATGGATAGGTAATAAATCAGAATGGAGGCCGCTGTGGTATCGCGTAAAGACGCTCGCCTTCAGATCTGAACGTCTTGTTTCAGGTACTGGTGAAACAGGAATTTTATTTACAAATAACTTGGCACCCATGTCGACACAATTTTAATTGGGTGCTATTTGAGGTTATGTGAAGGTGGTCGGCCTGATACTGATCTCATCACACACCAAGTACCAATTGTTCAGTAACATATAGGTCTAGCCTGTATGCCCAATACGCCTAAGGTTCCAAGTCCTTTTATAACGTAAAACCGTTAAATAGCCTTCGACTGTCTTGTCCATGATTAGGAATCATTTAGCGTTCAGCATTTTTATTGAAGTGCTTTTAATCATTTGGTTGTCACTGTCTTATATTGTGGAGCTATAGTCTAGATAGATCTAGATGTGAGAAGTATGAAATACCTTCCAAATGCACTGTGTGGAGCTAAGTAGTAATGGTATTGTAAATGTAAAGCCTGGTTTGCGGGTTTGTTTTGCAGCTCTGATATAATTCCTCAAACAACGATCATTTATGATGAAGGATACATATTTTGCTGAGATGTAATCAGATCATGTACAAAAAGGAAAACTGTTTCAGGACGCAATTAGTTCTGTTTACACTCACAATAAGTTATGCAATATATCTAATGTCGCTTAGGTCTGGCCATATCTGATCTTGGATGTCTGCTGCCCCTGTTGTGGACAAATTTATGCTACACTCCAGCTTTTGGCGAACTCAACCTCCCATTTGATGTCAGCGAGTTCCAGTACATGACCAGTGGGATCACCCACGTCACATTAACTAGGATAAGTAGTTGGATCACAGCGATGATAACTCTGGAGAGATGTTTGTGCGTGGCTATGCCGTTAAAGGTTGTAGGCATTTGTTTATATCTATATATATTTAAACGCGTACTTATTTTACAGTTTTTAAAATAAGTAATGAATAGTAATGTATAATTGTCTACTGATTATAGCACTGTAAACTGCTTGCTTGTTAAATCGTCCCGAAAGCATTATCACATGCGAGCTCGATTACCTGGCTTCGCCAAGATGGATTCAAACTCAGTCTTTAGAAATTTAAAAAGATAAGCCACCATGATAATGCAAATATATATGAATACTTGCATATATACACTATTGTTGGTCTCTGACTGATCATCGACAATGAAGAACAATGCAGAGGGGCCCGTCTCGCTTGGAAATCCCAAGTGACCAGGCGAGAAGCATTCGTCAATCAGCTCAAAGACTGTCAATTTGATAAATTACTCTATCGCTTTATCTATTTTAAAATTCTGGAGACGAACAGGAAACTGAAATCTTTTGAATAAAAAGGAATGCAAGGAATGATTAACCAGTAGGGCGTGGTCGCCTTCATTGGCCCAGTTAACATGGTTGCTTTGATAATACAGCGGCGTCTGTGGCTTAGGCATTGCGAATCCGACTAGTAATTCCAACATACCGAAATCGAAACCCACTGCCTGCTGCGTGGATTTGTATCATGGTTTTTGGCGTCGAAGGTCGACCCAGCCTTAAATGGGTACCAGGATGGGCTGTCCTGGGGAAGTAAAGACGACCGGCGTAATGCTGACCACATTACCCACCTAGTGCCGATGGGTCTGTAAAAATATGGGTGCTCTTCTTATGTGCCCGATGTGCCTGAGGCGTGTAAAAAGGGGTCGTTGCTTTTACTTTTACTTATTTAAAGTATACAAGCGTGAAAGGTGCCGTGCTTCATTGGGTGCAGACAGCGTTGAGAACAGATCCTTTAGCACTAATCTACCCAGTTGTATGCCACAGGTACTAGTTGAATGTAAAACAAAATTCCTACTGGATAGCTTTTGACTTCATCATAGTCCAGTCATATGTCTAACAAGTATGTTTTTGCGGTAACTAGAACTGATTGTTTATTGTAAATTTAATGTCATAGAGGTTCCGGGTTCAATCCCCGGTAAGGACTGGGATTTTTTTCACTTGGACTTATGCTTCTAGTATTTCCCCCTGGTCTCTAGGTAGTGAGATCGGACGCCCGTGTATATTGTTGAGAACGTAATAAAATCTGTTCGCAGTTAAAAATCGTAAACAGTAGCCTCACGGCGCTGCCGGTGATTTGGAATTTAAAAAATCTACCCAAAGTATTGCATGATCCTCGCCAGTGCTACAGAGCTTGTGCACTGTGCTGAGCTTCTTCGGACTCAAACTTCAGGTAGAAGAAGAACAGAGCACTTAAGGGTAATACCCGTGGGCCATGATGTTGATCTGTTTTTCAAACCTCAAATATGTAAAGTTAATGTCAATAATTGTCGCATGTACAACTGCTGAAATTGCGAGTTCTCTGTGAACTCTTCACGGCTAGGGAGATATTCGTGGGACAAATAGCCAGAGACACGCACATATGTGTTCTGTTTTGTAACATAAACATTTAGGTTTAGGCGACAGATCAACACAATGGGACAAGGGTAGTAACCCATAAGTGCTTCGTTCTACTTCTGAATCAAACCTGAGTCTAAAGAATCTCAGCACAGTGCACGACCTCCCTAGCACCGGCGAGGATCCTGAAATACTTTAGGTAGATGTTCAACTCCAAATATTGCCCGGGCAGTGCCGTTCGGCTATTCTTTTTTTGATTTCTAACTGCGAGGGATTCTTTACGATTCTTTACAATGCACACGGGTTTCCAATGCAAATAATTACTCTCTAGGACTGACTGACTGACTTTCTACCACACCAGGACATCACACAAGCGATAAACACCCGATGACACAAAGTGCCACCACGTGGATGAGGATCGCCGTTCAAATGTCCCAGAAACCGCGTTCAGACAATTGGCCATATTTATGGCCTGCCTATATTGCGGCCCCTGGCAAAAGCCAGGGTGGGGCTTCAAATACCAAAATAATTTCGTACTAAAAAAAAAGCGAAACACACATTACTAGATAAGCTGATATATATAGATAAATTAAAAACTCTACAGGGGAAATTACTAGAAATCCAAGTGAAAAACAAATCTAGCCTTCTCTGGGGCTTGAACCCGGGATCTCCAGCACTAGAGGCGTACGCCACGCCTCGAGACTACGTAGCCCCCGAACATAGATATTAATTAATTGTAGTCATTCTCTTTTTACACATTTAGGTTTATATATTGGCTATAAACTATATTTTATCGCAGACTTGTTGATCATTAGCTATGATGAATGATTTTGAGAGATTAGTCGCCCTTACCCCACTTACGTGTCCATGCTTGAAGAACTTGTCGGTCAAATCCAAGCCTAGGAGTTAAGAGTGATTTTCAGAACACCTTATTGATTTTCATAGCAAATACATGTCGAAATTGAAATTACAATATTGATGATAACAAATGCTGAAAGTTAAAACTAGCAATTTGAAATATATATGGATACCAGAATGATATATACAAATGTCGCTTCGATATTGTTTAATGGCAGGCATGCGTTCTGTTGATAAACAGGCAAACAGACTTAAACATCCATCTTCTACAGTATGCGATAGATGGTGATCTGATTATCCTCCTCTACTCTTTTGTCAGCTAGTGTGCCATATGACCTTATCTATATTTTAAGCCTCGTGAAGTTGGAAGTCATATATGCCGATGCCGTCGATAGAATCCTCGCTTTCAAATCCAGCTGCGATGCAGCCCACGGTCGGTGTTCGAAACCGGGCGGTTCCCGGGGTTCACCCAGTCTCTGGGAAATAGGTACCACAGTTGTGAACTTTGGGGTAAATGGATGAACGTCGCTGTAGCTACGGAGTTACGTACGGACGGCTACACAGGCGGACAATTTCTTATGAGCCGTCCGTACTGGTGGCAGAGCAGTTATGGTTTACAGCCGTGTGCAAAGACGCTGGTTTACATTTTCCGACTTTACCTTGTCCTTTATGCATCTGCCTTGTTTATTGCTAGCCACCTTAAGCATTGCCATACATTGCTAGAGACAAACGGATTACAAGTTACATATCAATTTACTTATTTGGTTAGTAATCAAGGAAACACAAAGAAAGAAATAGCAAGCATCAACAGCTTTTAAAAGCTTGAACACAATAGTGTACTCTGTATAATGTAGTTGTGAATCAGGTTACGTATTTTCACTTCTAACGTTTTTTTTTTCATTATAACACATGCCAGTCAAATTTACAAAAGAACTAAAAGCATGGAACAACCGGTAAAATGCATTTAAAAAAATGTTTAGGGGAAAATGTTAAACATACAATGGGATCTTTTCAACATGAATGAAGAAATAGGATAAATATCTGGACAACCACTGATAACAACAGTTATTAGAGAGAGATATGACGATATATTGGATACATCATATGAACTGACGAATAGAGAATTACTAAATAGTCACTGAAATCAGAAAAAGAGCCATTGACAAAACGAGGACGTTTAAGATCCTTCCCTAATGGGAACGTTGATGAGAGAAGCCACAGGTGATGGTTTGATTCCACGCTTGATGTCGAAGCCACTGTACAGAAGATAACGAAGGAATAGGTAAACAGCGAGCCATTATTTAGCACATTATACCCAGCAGGGCAATGAGAGGTCAGACAATCATGTCTCTTGTAACACACTGTCTGATTTTCTATACAACGTCTTGTCACAGCTCACGTCAGTTTCCCATTTTTTCAAGAGGCTATAAGGTAATAAACAATTTTTCCTTTGGAAAGTGAGATCTTTTCGGAATAATTTACTTTTAAAATATATACACTATGCATCTTAACTCTGGGTGATGGCAATATGTAATAAAATAACTAGTAAAACGACTAGAAATAAATTATCAAAGGTAATGAGTTGCTGACATTTTTAATTACTTCACATTTTCAATTACTAAAGATCAAAATGCACGTGTGTATGTCACTGCTGACTTTTGTTATTGTAATGTCTTCAGGTAAAGAATATCGCCACTCCTAAAGGGATTTTCGTCATTGTGGTTTGTATTTTTGTAGTCCTTATGGCCAGCGCCTGTCCACAGTACCTTTACTACAGGCTGGGTCATAAATTTTATCCAGAGAAAAACAAGACATTGCTTGGAATAATTTACACAGAAGGGCGCGACAGGTTTGAGAAATATTCATACCCAATCAATTTCGTGTTTGTTCCGTTCTCTGCTTTTGTGGTGATCACGGTCTGTACATCGAAACTGGTTATGGAGCTGAAGGAGAAAGCAAAATGGAGAAAGAAGTCAGCAACCAGCGGGGAATCTGCCAAGTTGACTGTGGCCAACAAGAAGGTTGCTAAAATGGTGGTTATGATCTCAACTTTGTTTATATGCTGTTTCATTCCAATAAGCATAACTTGTATATTGTTGATTGCCTTGCCTGGTTTTTCCATTGATGGTCCATATAAACACTCAGTAATAGTTGTTGGTGCCATTGGCTTCTTTTTAGAGTCTGTGAGCTCTTCAATGAATATATTTATTTTTTATTATATGAGTAACAATTTCAGAAATGTGTTTAATAAATTAACACGTAATAAGCAACTAGTGTGTTTAAAGAATGAAAACTAGTGACACTCGTAAATTCTAACTTAGAAGATCAGTGAATCAACCATAAAGTTGTTTGCCTTGAAGTGTAGTTGATAGCAGTTTTTGTGTTAGTGTTTACACGTGTCAATGATTGTGAAATAGCAGGTGAAATGGTTTGCCCACTTAGAGAGAATGCCTTGTGACACAATACCATACAAAGCATACATGAAAAGAGAAGAAGGACGTAGAGCACGAGGTAGACCTAGAACATGATGGAAGGATAACATCAGAGCAACTCTACAACAGCACGATGTGCCTATGGTCGAGGCGGCAGAAGAGCTAGAGACAGAACCTTATGTCTCCCTCGACACCCACAGCGGTAAAAGAGGAAGTGAAGAAGAAGAAGAATGATTTTTTAAACGTTTTTCACACGAGCTATGGTTCCTAAAGTGTAGATAGGTTCATTTACTGTAAGTGGGACCTTCACGGCCTTCGACGAACAGCTAAGATCCAATCATTTATCACCATGGTGCGCCGTTTCCAATATTTGAGCAGGCCCAGGAGATTCAAAATTAGGAAGAACGAAGAATTTAGCTAATTAGACGACGGAAAGAGTGAATACGGAAAATATACGGTGCACACAGCTGACAGACCTAAGTTTTGACGTGCCTTGCAACAGTTCATTTTGAAGGCCAGGTCTACATCAATCATAAAATATATAATACCACACGAAAAGTAGAAATATTCATCTTTAAATTGTTTAATCTCAAAGGAGAAGTGAACGATGCAGCTAAAAAGCCTTCTTCATCACATGCCATATACAGACACTGGTATTTTCACAAACAATCAATAGGCACAACTCATATTAGGTCAGTCCAAGAAAAATGCTCATGTCTGTCTCGCCAATTTAATCTCTGAGACACGTGAACACGGGAAATGATTGCTAGTCAGAAAAAGATGTGAACAAAAGGGCCCCAACTCCAAAAATATAAGACAATGCCGTTTTAGACTTAACTCGCCTCGGCGAGTTGGACCGTATTAGATAGATGATGCTGTTCTCAAGAGCTTTATAACCCTGTCATTGGATTGGCTTGACGTATGTCATCACCCACGTAAATTGATTATCATAAATTCGGAAAGCAACAATGCTTGTAAATACTAAAGGAAATTTATGGGTCTTTGAAAACATTTTTTTTAACTTCTTGACCTTGACATATCTATATACTTATACGTCCTTTTTAGGACGTAATTTTTTGTTATTTGAAGCCCCACTCTGGTTTTTGCCAGGGGCCGCAATATAGGCAGTCCATAAATATGGCCAATTGTCTGAACGCGGTTTCTGGGACCTCTCCACGGCGATACTCACCCACACGGTGGCACTTTGTGTCATCGGGTGTTTATCGCTTGTGTGATGTCCTGGTGGGGTAGAAATTCATTCATTCTGACATATCTATAGCACAAGCTCAGACAATATAACGATTTCCGACAGACGAGTCCTTTACAGCGGATACCTTTCCGAAAGGTTTATTCCTCATTTTTGTTGTTGATAACAAACAGTTATAACAATTCCTGATTCATTCATTCGGTCATTCAATCACATTGACGTCCTCATACTCTGTAAAATAATGGGTCAGATTCATGTGTGCAGCTCAAATCATAATGTTTCTTATTCCAAAACCATAGTGTTACCGTGCGCTATTGCCCGGCTCTTTAGCGTAGTTGGCTAAACCGGATTGCGCGGAGACCGGGTGACGAACTCCATGTGGTTCGGGCTCGATATCCATAATACCGAGCCTAAGGGTTGACAAATCATGGCTTCTGGATACCCAAACAAACAAACAAACCGTGCGCTTAAAGGAGACATGCGATCACAGCCCATGGAGATTTGCTTCAAAGGCCGAAATGATATTCCTCTTCTCCGTAGCACATGATCTTGGCAGTGTTGTAGAGATCGCTTGTTGACTATGCAGCATAATTACAATAAAATATATCACGCTTTTTCTTCTTCTTTTGCTCGCTGCTTGCTGTTAACTCAGGAGGACTGTTCTGACTTTTATCCATTGCTGGACTTTGGTTGTGTCCATGGTCAGCCTTGCAGATGAGGAAAGCAAGGGGACACACTATTGCATTGTATATCCGTATAAATTCTACACGAAAGCCGAAGCGATGAATCACTGGTTATGAAAGCACACAGGTCTGGAGAACTGGCAAGAGTGAAAGCGACTTTCAGGCGTGTGATAAAGAGAGCAACATTCTATAATGGACTTGCTGATTGATAGAATGACCGAGTAAGGTTCCAAGACTTAAGTTTTGCATGTAAATCAGTTTTACAGGTCTGTCGTATTTGTACACAGCCTATTGGTTCCAAGCCTTTCAGGCAGATGTACTCTGACTTCCATGTACACTTCCCTCTTTAGTCGCCTGCCACGTAATGCATGTTAGGGGGCCGTGGGGCTGTTCTTTTCCTCTGACAGTGGGGCCTCAAAACCAATACGCTGTGCATCAGGCATTTTTGGTATGTCCTTATTATGTGAAATCACAAGAGCACACATCATGTAGTGAACATAGACTTTTAAGTCACCCGCAGTCCAAACTCGAGGAGTATTAAAAGAAAAGCTACATCTTTGTCATTGAAGCTCGCCTGACAGCCTGAAGATACTAAGTTCAAAAACCCATCAAGTCGGATTTTTGTTCCAATAGAATGACTAAAACTGTAACCATGTAATGTCCTATGCAGTAAAGGCGGTCGGCATGATGTTGGCCGCATCACTAACAGAGTGCCGATTGGTCTATAACCCACAGTACAAACCCTATATGCCAAAAGGCCTGCAGACGTATAAAGGAGATTTTTACTTTTTTTCAACTTTTTTTTTGTATATGCCTGATTTCACAGAGACGTGATAACTTTTTGGTCTGTTTAAATTGTATTGTTTAATGTTTAGATTATTGACTGTGAAGATGTATTGTTTATTATTACCAGTTATCAGGGTCAGCGACTAAAAAGTTCACATTAAAAACTGCGACATTTTCTGCTACTAACCTAGAGTCCACAAAATTGAGCACAAACCTCCAAACAGCGCATGCCAAATCTCACTCTACTTTGCTATTGTATACAGCTTACCTCATGTCCTACCTGTTTGTTTAACTTCAGTGGTCACTACTTTATACATGTGAGTGTTTTTGGTCTGCTTGTACGTCTTCTCCCCTTTATGTTCCAGTGCAACGACATTGTATGTATATTCTTCTAAGCGTATCACACCCCCCCCCCCCACACCTACACCACATCTTGATTCCCTGGAATGTGTTCAATTCTCTTCAAAAACTCATCGTTAGTAATTTCATTATAAAGTTTAACACCCTTCATTATACACAGGCATAATTAACACAAGTTTATAGTTTGCCAGTAATTGTTTTAGTTGCTTTCCGTGTTTCCTAACATGCGTTACCCGAACCTTTACAACAACAACAAAACAACAACAACAACAACAAACCAGAATATTGACCCTGGACCCTACCAGTCATGTCGTAAGAGGCATCTAAGGTAGTTTCGAGGAGTGTGTCAAGCAATTTTACAATGAGTGCATTTTGTACCTGTAATAATCAGATACTCTAAAGCTTTCAGTTAGCATTTATTGCCACGGGACAGCCAATAATCCCCTTGTCTTAGACTGGTCTGGATCTTGTTACCTCTTTGGTAATGAGGTCTATTTGAATCATGCACTTTCCTCTATAGGTAACAAGTCTTTCCTTTGTAATTATGTTTCTACATGTCGGGTTAAGTACTCAATTCTTTTCTAATTATCTTAGGAAGGTCACACATTTGAATTTAGAACCTTAGGTGGGAGATTCATTTATAGTGAAGCCAAAATTTCACTGGCCTAACTACCGCTTTGGATGTGGATGAATCTCCTTCCGCCTCCATCGGGAGAGACGCTTGGTTTAAATTTATTCCTGACTGAGCTTCCCGAGAAGACGCGCAGGCTACTATCTTTGTGCTGTTGTTCTGTCTGTCTCTAGTGAACCAACGATTCATACGAAAATATCATTGAGCATAAGTAAGTACATTATAGTTTATAAGTACCAGATATGCAAACCCACTGCTAAGTGTAAGACATAGGTGGCTATGTATAGTAATAGGACTGGGCACCTCTGCTTCACATCCCTTTAAAAAGCCGAGGTAATTATCGCATAGGACTCCGTCCATGGGTTCTAGACAGTTTGACAATTAGACATCCTAGTTAACATGTGTTGCTTTGTTAAACATATTTATCAAAATCTTCAACTATTAGATAATTGGGTCAGCACACAAGCTGTATCGACTGGTTTGAACTGAGGTCAGACTAATTTTGGTACAAGTCTCAAGTCATATCCGGCATTTCAGTCAGCAAAATGTAAGCAGACTTTGACTGGAAAAGCTGTGGATGTATGTGTGTGTGTGTGTGTGTGTGTGTGTGTGTGTGTGTGTGTGTATGACTTGTCCGTGTTATACATACACACATACATGTACATATAGGTGTGGCATACTGGCGAGATTATAGATATGCCAGTATGAAAATGGTGAAGTGGTATCCTCCTAAATGTTGTCTTGAATAAAATCTAGCTGTCAGTATAGAGAACATTAGGAGAACCTTGTTTCCTGCTTACTTCTCAGCTAACAGTCGCGACATGATATTGTACCGGCTAATGCAGACGTTCAACCCTAGTACATATCTCTGAGTTTAAGTATGTGGATAGATAGAGGAGTGAGGAACCCATTATGTAGTGTGTGAGATGATTACTAATTAGGGTTTTCCTTTGTGTCACACGATTATATCTTCCGAGGAGGCCAGGTCAACAATCAGAATCCTAACAATAAAGAGTGTAACCTATATCCAGTAGGCAGGAGGAGGGACTTGTCGGATCCACCCATTTCTGCCATTCATCATGTCAGTGACTTTATAGTCAACAACAGCTTGTGATTATGTGATGTTCACCACCAGCAGGTATCTACAACGCTCTTGAATTTGTATGTGGTTATAATGCTTACAACTAAAATGATCAGTGGATGTAACCAAAGTTGAACTGATACATATCTTAATTCAACACGGACCCATCTTCCGTGTAATACCTATTAACAGTGACTCTGTTAGGGGGTAAATGTTTAGACAGTATTGTGTTTTGATGAGCCGGGAGCAATAAATTCACCAGTCATGTAAGGATGACTTTTTCCAAACAAACAGGACCTTGTTCCAGGTAAGTAAAACCCCAGCACCTGCTGTTAATCCTGTACCTAAGTGTCAGTTACTTGAGTCCAGTATTCCACATCTTAGCAGTGATGATATTGGCTGCTACTATGGGCATCTCATGGGCGTAGCTGTCATAACTTGTCTTTGTTTCAGTAGTAATGATTGACTTTGCTGAATTCCGTTTCTTTTATTTCTATAAGTGTTGCACTAATTACATGCTGTTTTGCGATTTTTAAATTCAGTTTTTAGTGTCCATTTTTCACAGTTCCTAGTTGTCTGGAGTGTTTGCAGTAATGTCATACTGCATGTTTTACTGTTTTATTTTGACTAGCATAGAAGTATTATCTAGTATGAGGGCTTAATAGTAGTGAGAAAATCAGGCCAAGTTGCGCCTAATATTGTTTATGTATTCTGTAGTGCTTTAATTTGAGTCGTCTAACCCCTAAAGTAGGTTGGATGTTCACTGGAGCTGCAAGATTCCGCCTAGACCATTGCGAACCATCATCTAAACATTAAAAACTACTTCAGAGTGCCATTTGGTTAATTCGGAAAAGCCCTAACAAAGGCAAGCGACACAAGCAGTATTTGATAGGTATCATTAAGACTAAACATGGTAAAGCAATTTATTGATATTTGGACACTACATTCCCATTTCTTTATGATTTTTTTTTTCATGGATTTTGACACTGATTCATTTGCATGTGTTTTTTTTTTTTCCTCAGAGTTCTTGTTAGGAGTGCTTGAGATGTTTCTTTGTCTTCTCCTCATTTTACGTTTGCGATCTCATTGTTTCGGGAACAAGATAAACGACCAGAAGTGGCGGAACCGCCACAAAAATTTGCTAGACTGTACAAGCTTTGCCAATAACTGCCTTTATTACCACTTTTGCGGTGTGGAGAAGGGGGGGGGGGAGGGGGTTGCGCCTGAGGATTTACGGCCGCATGGCTAGTGCTGTCGCCACGACTGTGTAGGGAAGCATTTTTTTTTGCCCCCAATAAAAACAGTCCCCAGCCTTACCGAGGATTCGAACCCGGGTCTCTGGCTTAAGAGCCAATTGTCCCAATTGTTTGGCCAGCTGCTCCATATAAAAGCTTTGAAGCCTAGAAAAAAAAAAAAATGATGAAGTACAAGTCTCTGCATCGTACAGTATGGCCGAGTAAGAAAATGACCGTTTTGTACACCATCAATAGTATAAGGCATATAGGGCTAGATCTATATGTTATAGACGAATTAGCACTTAGTGAGTTATGTGGTCCACAACACGCCGATCGTCTTTACTTCCCTGGAATATACCTGCTACCAGTTTAAGATTGGTTTGACCTGGTAGCCAAAGTCATTAACAAAATGTGCAGTTCCATTGGGAACCGAACCCACGACTTACGGATCAGCAGCTGAGCATCTAGTCACTACATCACGGC
Source organism: Candidula unifasciata (assembly GCA_905116865.2). Taxonomy (NCBI): domain Eukaryota; kingdom Metazoa; phylum Mollusca; class Gastropoda; order Stylommatophora; family Geomitridae; genus Candidula; species Candidula unifasciata. Next base: position 199,779 of record CAJHNH020000026.1, read on the forward strand.
TGCATATACACACAAAAATAACAATTCTAATTTTTTTTTTTTTTTTTTTTTTAAATGTTCTGTTTATTTCTTTAAATGTCAGTATTTTTTGTCATGTTGTTGAACAAACTTTCAAGACAAAAGTCCTGCATAAATAGCTACTTCCGCTTACGTCTTATTGTTTCTTCCATCATTGCAGTCTTTGTATCACCAACGTATGTATGGGAATGAAACATATATATATATATATATATATATATATATATATATATATATATATATATATATATATATATATATATATATATATACATATAAGTGTATGCAACAGAGGGTTACATAATGGCCTGTTGTCATATGTGGAAAATCTGAATAGCTAGGATGTTAGCTCTCTCAGAAAATGGTTACTTCGGTTTATCTAACAAGAATAACTGACGAAACGCTTCTCTGTACTTGCTGCTCATACGATAATAAATGAATATGTTTGAGGATGAATTCACAGACTCAAGACAAACACACAATCCGGCGACAATCAGCAAAACGTTCTTATGTTTTCCGTCTATAGTAAAACCAGGCAATAAAGCCATAGCAAGAAACATAACTCCTATAGGAATGAAGCAACTAATGAACAGAATCGATATCATAACAACCATTTTAGCAACTTTCTTGTTAGATTTGGAGACGTTAGCAACTTGGTCAGATTTTCCTGCTTGTTTTCTCCATTGCGCTTTTATTTTCAGTTTGACGACGAGTATCACGGTGCATACGATAATAATCATAAAGGCGCTAAATGGAATAATCGCGTTGTTGATGATGAAGGAGATCTTATCAACTTCTTCTGCATGGTCCCGTCTGACCATACCAATAAGGGTTTTATTTCTTCTGGGGAAGAATTTCCAGTCCAGTCGGTTGACAACGTAAACAGGAGCGGAGCTGGACAGCAAGATTAAAAACACTAAAATAATAGTGATACCGATTCGCTGTGATGTCACTAGACTTTGAACCTGTTAAAACAAAAGAAGTAATACAATATCTATATAAATACACATCTCCATATACAATTGCATATGTATAATTAATACAGAGAATATATGATTGGCACCTTTCCGTCTTTCCAGACGACAGTATTATATTGCGCTGTTGGGAGGCATGCGACTCACAGCCCATGGGAATAGCGAGTCTGACTAGCAAGACCCGCAAGGGCTAAGAAAAGTTTTCCACAGTTACAGCATGGAATTTCAGGACCATTGTTGTCAACATTTGTGTTTGATGTGTTTTTCTCTTCTGACGCTCGGTTCTCAACTTGTCTGCAGTGATTTCTTCATGCATTCTCATTCCGTTCATGATGTGTCCCCTCTACAAAACAAGGACCATAACATTTTGTTCCTTCGAGTCCACATCAATACCTGTATCGATTATGTCCCTCGTGCACGCATCTTTAAATCGTTTTAGAGGTCGCTCTCGACATCTTTTACCCATCTTTAATTTAATACAGAGGATGGCAATAGAGAACCGAGTGCATCCATAGAATATACAATGTATTCGTAAGGAAATGTCTGCCGGAAATAATGAGTACAGAAGGCTATACCTCCAAGACAGGGGAAGTAATGTAGGAAATGTGTGGCCAATCACAAATAGCTAAAGTTAAATAAAAGACAAGGAAGATGATGATTGACTGAGGACTTCCCAAGGATGTCCGAGCAAAGACCAAAAATGTACTGAAATGGGAAAAGCTGCATTGACGACACAGACGCCGCCATATAGTTATTTTGGTATACTGATAATAATATGAATAAATAATAAAAATTATAATAATAATAATAATAATAATAACAGTGGTGAGTAGCAAGATCTCGCTTGAATTAGTAGAATATTTTGCTGCACAGGAACCGGTCACTTTTCACTTGAGTCATTTGCAGTTATGGTGGAACCTTGACTACCCACTTCATTATTGAATAAATAGATCAAAAAATCCCATCACTGCCTGAACTCGGAATATTCCTAAAAAAGTCCTGTGTCCCCTTTTTCAGTAGCCAACGAAGAGTCAATATGCTAATATTACCAGCTGCAGTCTGATTAAAATTTCTCCTATGTTTTCCCTGCAGTGTTGAATAGTTTCCTCACCCCCGATCGCCCCTGCTAAATTAGTCTGTCATTGTATGGGTACTTGATCTATACTGCTGCACTGTCCACTTGATCTCAGAAAGCCTTCAACACGCGTTTCTTAACATAAAGTAGCTTGCCATCCAGAGGAGCTGCAGCAGCAAATCTACAGCCTGGTCATTACCCAACCCACCCGAAGTCATAGTCAGAAAATGCATTAAATGCTCCTGATTGAAGTCTGGTCAAGCGATGAAAGCCACTCAACGTATCAGCTTAAATAGGTCTATTAAAATATGGATCGAGCCTCATATGTCTAGGGTGCCATTGGCGATCAGATGGGTGTAATCGGACCTGACATGACCTACTTACGTGTTTAAAGAGCCACAGCAAATCATGTTTAATTATTTTTCTAATACTCCCCACATTAACATAAAGCGCCTAGTGTTATTTGACCGACGTGCACCTCTGGCGTATAAAGGGACCTTTACCCTATTTTTTTAGCCTATCATAAACACTAACGTCCTTCTTAAGACGAAATTTTTTGTTATTTGAAGCCCCACTCTGGCTTTTGCCAGGGGCCTCAATATAGGCAGGCCATCAATATGGCCAATTGTCTGAACGCGGTTTCTGGGACCTCTCCACGGTGATCCTCATCCGCATGGTGGCACTTTGTGTCATCTGTGGTTTATCGCTTGTGTGATGTCCTGGTGGGGTAGAAAGTCAGTCAGTCAGTCACCTCTATTTCCCCATACTGTTTTTGTAATCAAAATATTGATACTGAAACTATTGCTTGACACTGCAATTAATGTTGAATGTTAAATTAAGAATCGACATCACAGCACTCGGGACACTCTCCCATAAGTGCTCCGTTCCCATCTTTAGCAGGAAGCGAAGAGTTTCAATTCTGATAGCACCAGTGACCGTCTGATTGTATATCCGTCTTATCCTTTCCCTGAGCGTTGAGCGTCAGCCACATTTCCTGGTAACTCTTCGGGGCGCCATTCTCCTCAGACCGTAATGATCAGTCTGCGTCGTCGTACTGTTCACTCGTCCTCAAAGGGCCCTCACAATATCTAGCCTGTCATACATCAATTCACCACCCAATGGTGCAGAGCCGGTCAGACTATCTGCCTGCTCCTTTCCCAACACCCCGGCATACCTGTAATCAAAATGACTATACCTTTAATGGCACAGATATACACAAGCATCTCTCCAGGATGATCAAAGCCGTAATCCAGCTGCTGATTCGAGAAAAGGCCACGTGTGGCATTCCACTGACCAAGTACTGGAACTCGCTGGGGTCAAAGGGCAGTTCTAGTTGTGTAAATTCAATTGTGATACATAGACTTGTAAACACTAGCGTGATGAGGCAGCCAAGGTCTGATACAGCCAAGCCTATGGGAATACAGAGTTGAAAAAGAACAATTAGGTAAACTGATGTGCTGTAGCAAAAATCAGAGCTTTTGAACTGAAATGCTAAAAAACGTGTAATAGAATACCGTGGACAAGGAATAAGAAAAACAAGGAAGTCCTACATGATCTGAGAATCGAGGAGAGCTGACTCATAAACAGCATCGTGCCCTGAAAGTTCAGGTGTTCTAGCCATGTTCGGGGTTATGGTGGCCTGCAGAGAAAACGGTGATAGAGGAAGCTTTTTTCTGGAAAACACAGCAGAGACCTTGCATCAAGACAGGTTGCAACACGTTGATGATGATGTTTTGACGTCAGTGGCGTATCAGGAACATGGTTCTTGATCCATATTTTGCATGATTCTTGATCCACATGTTGTATGGTTCTTGGTCCATATTTTTGTATGGTTCTTGATCAAAATTTTCTATGGTTCTCTATCCATATTTTATATTGGTCTTGATCCATTTTTTTTTCCAGTTCGTGATCCACATTTTGTATGGTTCTCTATCCATATTTTGTATTGTCTTGATCCATTTTTTCAGGTTCTAGATCCATATTTTGTATGTTTCAAGATCCATATTTTGTATGTTTCAAGATCCATATTTTCAACGTTCTAGATCCATTTTTTGTATGTTTCAAGATCCATATTTTCAACGTTCTAGATCCATATTTTGTACAGTTGTAGATTCTTTTTTGTGTGTGTGTGTGTGTATGGTTCTATATCTATATTTTGTATGCTACTAGATCCATATTATGTCTGCATGGAGAAACATAAAATGGGATTAATCGAAAAAGGCAACGAAGCAAAACAAAAGAATACCTGGACAACCACTGGTAACACAGTAATACGACAAAGAAGATGGAGCTATTTTAGTCACATCAGAAACAGATCAACAGAAAATTAATAAGTAGCCACTGCACTGGAACAAAACAAACAAAAAATACCGCGGAAGCAAAAACGTCCATAGGAATCTCTAAACATAATGTTAATAAGAAAGTGCAAAGGTGCAGGGCTGGGTTCCATATATGATATCTATGGAATTGCATGCAATAAAACGGAGCGAAGAATTAGACTGTGAGCCGTATGTAGTATATAATAGCACAACAAGACAATAAGGATGATGACAAAAACACTTAGAAGAGGGGTCGAAAGACAAGACCAGTCGCAGAGATGAATGCCTGAATTTAATATATGCAGTAGTACACCTCAAGGGCGCTAAATGATAAACAAAAAGAACACATGTATATTTACTTACCAAAAAAACTAACGTTGATTGGGTTCTTGAAACCTTGTTTCACCAAGCACGTGACATTAATTATATTACTAACAATGCCACAGAGATTTATTACCTGACATACGATGCCCAAAATCGATAGCTGGAAAATTAACACAATTTGAACAGTTTGGGAGGAGTCATATACCTCGTCTCCAGTAGCTGGGAGTGAGGATACACTTTCTTGATCGGGAGTTTCCTCTTTTGCCATTGTGCCCTAAAATTAATTAAGTGTATGGGATATTTTTTTTTTCTATCAGATTTTCTTGTTACAGTTCATAACCTGCTTAAATGATTAAATAGACATGTTAGTTAGTTGGGTTGTCATAATTGCTCTTCAGACATGTCCATAGGTGCTCAGATCCTCCCCTCAGTATGAACCCCAACGTGCGATGGCTAATAGTACCAGTCCTATGTTGATTAACATGTCTTCTGGTGTGTCTGGTGTGCGTCACGTTTTTTGTTATACCGATCTTCATTTCCAAGCCTGCCATTCTGACTAGTGATGTGGATTAACTGCCCCCAAAGTCCTTTATCCTTCCCATTTCTATGAGGGCATTAATAATGTCAGCATGATCCATAGTCTGACCGTCGTTAGTGATAGCGGAACCAGCCAACCTCTCAGCTTTTTCATTTCCATCAACGACTGCGTATCCAGGATAAAAAATAAAGGTGACTCCACGCACAGTGGACTTCTGTAATGATTCAAGCCATTGTCTTCGCACCGAACCTGCCTGAACCCTCTGAACTGATGATACATACGCAAGTGTAGTTTTGTGTTTCGAGCCAGGCGAACACTCGCGTCACTGCCATCACCTCCATCGTCATGCTGCTGGGTGTTATAGAAAGGGCGCCTTTGGCTTCTTTGACTGTTCAAATAGGCATGTGTGACAGACGTGTATTTTGATGGACTGAACAGGAGACTGGTCAGCTGAATTGCTTAACCTTTAAACACAATGTGAATTTGTTCATGCGTTCGTTCTTCTGTTAGTTTGAATTAAAGAGAATATTGTATTGTCAGGTCGGAAAATCTGGACCGAGCTAGCCTAAAATGGTTTGCCGGAAATGGTATGGGAGGTAAAAGTATTTGCTATCGTATTTTTCAGTGGTCTAAATAATACGTTCTCCAATACACTGTAACCAGTTAATGGGAAATAGGTCTTTCATATACATCTTTAAAAATCGTAATATCAGTAAAAGATATACGATACTATGGGTGTAAGTGGGAGTGTGTGATTTTGTGTGTAAGTGTGTTATGTATTTCATTTCATGTGTCTTAAATGAGCGTTTACTGTTGTTCACATGTAATCACACCTATGGGTTTTTCTTTTTACTTGCATCATATTAACATTGTTTTCTTATGCCAGTTATGTTTTCTAGCGTCAACATCTTTAAAGTATCTATTTTTTAAATATGATTGTATTATGCTTCGACTGTTCGTGTTCTCCTCAACATATAAATCCTGCAGCCATTCGCAGACATCTTATTTCTATGATGATTAATTTCTGCGGTAAATGACATTTGTACCTAATTGAGATGGTTACAAATAATGATCTTCTTCTTCTTTAGCGTTCCGAGCCTTTGGGGTTCATTGCTGCAGATATCACCCGCCTTCATTCGTTTCTCTGACTGGTCTTCTCTTTCCAGTTGGTGACACCATGTGTTTGCAGGTCTGTCTGGACATTATCTCTCCATCGTCTTCTTCGTCTGCCTCATGGTAAAAAAAAAATGATGCATCAAACAAATGAAGATTTATCATTCCCATCATCATCATCACACAGCTGGTCTTTTTAGAACGTCGCTCTATTTAGGCACACATGAAAGTGTTTCTTTCTCTAGCCAGTTCTCAAGCCCTATGTGCTTTCATATATAGTGCGTCTTCAATGTTTTGGGTCCACATTTACGGATTTCTTCCTCTGCCTCGTTTTCAAGAAACTGCAGCTTTTATCATCGTTCTATGCAAACCACCCCAATATTGTTTTTATTCCCCGAAAGTAAAATTTGTTTTAAATCATGCTAACTATTGACATTATTACAGTGGCTAGCATGCCCAAATGTCTATTTAATGTCTTTATCTGCTTTATGCTGTATGGTGATCATCTGTCCAGTTTACACAATTTTACTGGCTTCCATCAAGTCGGGTATTTTCTGTAACTTACAGCGAGTCTGAATAAGATTTTCCTTGTTTGTATTTTCCCCGGTTAGGCTTGCCTGTTTGTCTGGTTGTGGAGGATACCTCAAAATAACATGGACGTATTTGTCTGAAGCATTGGCCGATTTCATATCATTGTGGATAATTGCTGTATGTGTGTGCGCACGCGCGCGTTTGTGTGTATGTGTGTGCGTACGGAGGGCGAATAGACTTTTCGTGTGGGTATTGTCTTTTTTTGGGTCGGCGTCTGTGGCTTCAAACGCGCTTCGAAATGCCAGGATGCCGGGTTTGATCCCAACTGGGGTCTTTGCGCCTTGCGTTGGTTTTGACAGTGTTATAGAGAAGCCGACAGTTAAAAAAAAAAAAAACAATAGCAAACTACTGGGCGTAAACTTGCCTAAAAAAAAACCACAAAAGTAAAAAAAAAAAAATATAGTGTTGATTCGATCTGCAAAGTAATGTAAACGATTCGCAACTAACATTGCCTTTTTTATTGTTAGACCACATCTCTTTGTCGAGTTCTCTAGTTCTCTACTTTCTCAAATGCCGTTTAAAGTAATTATGAAGCTGTTGAGGGAGCTTCCCATGGCAGTCCAAACAAAAATAGGCACCTAAATGTTATAATCCTGTTAGTGATAACATTAACAATATGAATTAGGAAAATCAAGATGCAACTTGGCACTTAGAAACTAATTTGAGGGAACTGACTCTGTCTGTTTGACTAACTGTCTGTCAGTCTGTTTCAACCCCAGCCAATCAAAGTCTTTTTTACTAGTATACTTGTTATGAGTAGTTAATGTCTGTAGAAGTTACCACAAAGTGAAAAAAGTGTAAGAAATGTAATATTTAAAAAAAAACCGACACTCCTCCAAAAAACAGCCCCAAATTATCAAGGTAAAAAACCTATCCTTACATGGCCTCAATAGTTGTTTCTGTTTGTGTTGCATTCATAACCCTTCAATTGTTTGGGTGTTAGAGCTAACTCTAACCTTAAAACCGCCGCAAGAATCTGTCACAACAGTAGTAACGGGAAACTAAGAACATCGGAGGTTTGCAACAAGAACATGCTACAATAAAGTTTTTTTTTTTTTAAATAAAAAGTAAAGATTCCTTTTCACGCCTTTGTCTCATTAAAAAAAAAAAAAAAGTAAAGTTCCCTTTTCACGCCTTTCGGCGCATCGGGCATATGGGCAGAGCGTCCCATATTTTTGCAGACCATCAGCACTCTGTGGGTAATGTGGTCATCATTACGCCGGCTGTCTTTACTTTCCCAGGACAGCCCATCCTGGTACCCATTTTAGGCTGGGTCGACCTGCGACGTCCCATACCACGACAAAAATCCACGCAGCCTGCAGTGGGTTTCGATCGCTGTATGCTGGCTTACGAGTCGGAATCGCAACGCCTTAGCCACGGACGCCGCTTTTGTCTCATTGGGTTCTTGTTAATCTGTGTGTAGCAGGCCACTGCAACCACTGTAGATATTATTCATTAATATATACATACATAAGTCGGCAGGTCTAAGATTTACAGATGCCAATTCATTAGTCGGTAGAACATTACAGTTTTGTGTGTGTGTATGTTGGAGCTTATGGTCTGCCTGCTATATTTGCTGTGAATTAATTGATCCTGATTTTACATATCACTGAGGCCCTGTAAGGGTAGGATTTTGATCTAGATAATTTGAGGCCGTTATTTTGAAGAGGGCCCATAACTGTGTTAAAAAATATATTTAAAGAAGTGTTAATAAGGATATAATTGACTCGTAATAACTTGTAATTTTTATTATTCAGGTTTTGTGTTGTGAAAATTTTTTAACCTTTACTCATTTATTAAATAATTTATGCAGTATTGAAACAGGTACGAACACTTAGCCAGAATGTTCTTTTACTTTCTTCTACATTTTACTTTTTTTTTTCTTTTACGTCATCGCTTCATTATTTTTTTTTTTTTCATGCAGTGCCCCTAACAGTACACGGGGCACTTATAATTTCCGAGGTCTTCGCTGTTCAAGCGCCCTCCGCCCCCTCCCCTCCCCACACGCCCGATAAGAAATTATTGCCTCCTGGACTGTCCCGAAAGCGCCAAAAACTTATCTATCACGTCATCACTGTAATTCAGTCCAATTCAGTAATGCATAATTTTAACTTGTTTAGTAAGTTTTTAATGTGTCTGAGTAACATATTTTTTTTTTTTCAAAGATACAGTTATATAACATGAAACTGACTTGCTACTGAAATAGTCACTTCTCCCCTTGTAGTTGATTGCCCAGTCGTGTTAACATTTGAAACTAACTACGACTGTCCAGTTGTATTAATTACTTTAAAACCAACTCTGACATATTCAGGAAGTTATGGTCTCTCTACTTAATGTACAGATTTTGTTAGCATTAGGCCTTACTCTTTTAAAAACGAAAAGACTGTCAAGACACAACACTATAAATACAATATGGTTAGGACTGTGTTTTTTTTTTTTTTCAAGGCGATTTACTGTGTTATATAGGGTTGAAACAAAACTGTCTGTAGTAAATTTTGACGTCAACACACATCAAATAAATTTAAAAAAATTACATTGCACTTAAAATAGTTAAAGACATAATTTAAAGCAATTACCTTGTATAATTACACGCCAGGGACAATTACAACATAAATTTCCACCATTGGCTGTAAACTTTATTACAAAACCGGCAAAATTGTAACCAATTATTGATCACCTCGTTACAGCTATCATTTAAAAGCTTATTACACAATATCAAATGTCTATTTCATGCTCCAGTACTTGAAAACTGCCCTGCATTTTAAATAGGCCTTGGGTGCAAAACGTTTACATACCATGTGCTATTTATGTCAAATAATTGCAGAAGCATTTACAATATGCCAACAGCCAAATCAATGGAACACAAATCTATAAGATAAATACATTGCCAGTACCCATTTGTGAAATATGTCAGTACACTGTAACTGCCTTGGGAAGCTCCCTCGACAGCCTCATAATGACTTTAAACGGCATTGGAAAAAGTAGAGAACTTGACAAACAGTTGTGGTCTAACCATAAAAAAAATTAATTGTTAGTTGCGTATCCTTTCGATATATATATATATGTATGTGTGTGTGTGTTTGTGTGTGTCAGCGTCTGTGGCTTAGGCGTTACGAACGCGCTTCATAACGCCGGGGTGCCGGGTTCGATCCCGGGTGCGGACGAACAGTCTTGCTTTGGTTTCGACAGTGGTACCGAGAGAAAACTACTGAACGTAAAATTTGCCTAAAAAAACCACAACAGCCAATAATTCTGGAGTTGGTTCTGGAACTTCTAGTAAAGATACGAAACATATATATATATATAAGTCAGCAATTACATATTACTTTTTTCAAATCATCGTGTTGGGTAAATTTCTTAAATTTAGTGGAAGAACAATGAATGTTCAGACGCATCATCAAAGCCAGTGATGACTCATCACCAGTATGTTGGCGAAGGGTGTTGAGGAGGTCAAGGCAGCGAGGTAAAGTCTTCAGGCAGCAGCAATTCAGCATTCGAGAGTCGCGGTGACCTCAAAAGACTAATTCATGGTTTAACAAATACAACGTATATATTGAGAGCAAACTTTTGTGAGGTTAAATTTGCACACAATATACTGAATACAAATTTAATTTTAAAAAAGGACCCCTTTCCACGCCTTCTTGTGTATAGTGCATATAGAACTAGACCTATATTTGATAGAACAACGGGCACAAGATGGGTGATGTTGTCAGCATCACGCCAGCTGTCTTTACTTCCCTAGACTGCACCCGGTACCCACTCAAGGCTGAATCGACTTTGGAGCCGAGGTCATTACAAAAAAAAAAAAAGTCTGGCTCCACCAAGGAGCGTACCCGAGACCTTCCAATCTAGCCGCTCCGCCACGGCGACTTCCTCAAATTCAATATACCTTCGATAAATTAAAAATCAGTTTACTTAGAGCTCAATGAAAGGTAGTTTGTGATAATCAAACAGCAGAAAGTTTCTTTGTCAACACATGAGTCAGTCAGCGATGCATACTATCCCCTTTTTTGTTCAAATTGGCCATTAACTGGCTGATGAAAAAAGTTACACGAGATAGAAAAAGAGGCATCAAGTGCTCATTCACCTTTGTTTTAAAGTATTTGGACTATGTCGATGAGATCAGCCTTAAAGCAAGCCGTCATGTGGGCGCCCAGGAAAAGTTTGAAAGACTTTCAACAACAGCACTTAAGATAGGACTCAACATAAATACCAGTAAAACTAATGAGAAATAATTTCAAAACAGAAAAATCCAATTATCTTAAGTGGTGAAGCAATAGAAGAAGTTAAAGAATGTGTATACCTCGGATGAATAGTTACTCCAAATAGAGATTCTGAAAAGGATGTAACATTAGGAATAAACGAAGCAAATCAAGCATTTGTCATGCTCAACAATATATGGAAGTCAAAGGGATTCAGTTTGGAGACAAAACTCAGAATATTCAAGAGCAACATTTTAGGAATACTATTATACAACAGTGAAGGTCGGGAAATGACAGTGGAAATTTCACATGAACTTGAGACTTCAAAATCAATGTTTAGGAAGAATTCTACGAATATTTTGGAAACAAGATCACAAAGGCAGATCTGAGGAGGAAAACATAATGTGCATCAGTGGCAAATATTATCAAAGTAAGACGATAGATATGGCTTTGATATGTTTGCAGAATGCCTTGTGGCACTGGCAAAAACATTTCTCCGGTGGACATCAGATGGGAAAAGAAGTCGTGACGACCGAAGAAAACCGGGAGGAGGCCAAAAGAACGGGAAATGAAGGAATGTAAACTGACATGGGATACCATGGGCAGAAAAGCAGCAGACCGGCAGCAATGGAGACCACTTGCGAATGCCTTATGTGTCAACAGCGACATGAAGAGGATTCAGATACAGAAATTAAACATCAAAGTGGATTCGACAGATCGGTCGTTAATGTATAGCACAGCTTAAGGGAGGAAGGGGTGGACGAGCACGAAGATGGGTACAGAACATGAGGAATTTTTCATGGCAGCAAAGTGCATGAGTCAGGAGAGCTGGCGACTAGTGAGGGGCCAGGTTTATTCCAGTCGGATAACAGCGAAATTACGTAACATGCATGCTACATAAGATTGCTGTTACGAGGGAAAGTCAATAAGTAGGGCAATTTCATAAGACCGACATTTTTTACAAGTGGCTGGAACACACTTTTACTGTGTCCAGCTTCACGAAGTAGTATCCCCACCTTGCAACTCGTGTAGTACACCCAGTCACACGATTGTTGATGCCTGTCAGGTAGAACCAAGTTTACACCACCGACGTTTCCTCATTGTCACCTGCAAAACTCTGACACCGCAAACTGTTTTTCAATGGTTCAAACAAACTACAAGTCCGATGGTGACGATTCTCGGCTGATTGTTGGATTTTCATTACAAAAACCGCAGAGTCTGTAGTGTATCCACTGTATGCTGGAGGTTACAAAACTTTAACCACAGAGTCTGTAGTGTATCCACTGTATGCTGGATGTTACAAAACTTTAACCACAGAGTCTGTAGTGTATCCACTGTATGCTGGATGTTACAAAACTTTAACCACAGAGTCTGTAGTGTATCCACTGTATGCTGGATGTTACAAAACTTTAACCACAGAGTCTGTAGTGTATCCATTGTATGCTGGATGTTACAAAACTTTAACCACAGAGTCTGTAGTGTATCCACTGTATGCTGGATGTTACAAAACTTTAACCACAGAGTCTGTAGTGTATCCACTGTATGCTGGATGTTACAAAACTTTAACCACAGAGTCTGTAGTGTATCCACTGGATGCTGGATGTTACAAAACTTTAACCACAGAGTCTGTAGTGTATCCACTGTATGCTGGATGTTACAAAACTTTAACCACAGAGTCTGTAGTGTATCCACTGTATGCTGGATGTTACAAAACTTTAACCACAGAGTCTGTAGTGTATCCACTGTATGCTGGATGTAACAAAACTTTAACCACAGAGTTTGTAGTGTATCCACAGTAAGCGCAGCCATGTGGGGGTAAACTGCTGCATGCAGACTGGGATACAATTAGTTTTCCTTAATTACTTACCATCGTAATTACGAAGCATGACTAACTTCAATGGTGGCTCGGTGGCTAAGTCGATGAGAACGCTTCGTAATGCCGGGGTGCCGGGTTCGATTCCAGCTGCGAGCCATGCGCCTTGCGTTGGTTTCGACAGTGGTATCAAAAGAGCCGACCGTCCAGTAGGCATGGCAAACTACTGGACGTAAATTTGTCTAGAAAAACCACGAAACAGCCAGGGGCTGTTGGGGTTGGTTCTGCAACGTCCTGTAAAGGATACGCAACTAACTAACCTAGTTTGCCATTGCTTACTCAAGGGTCAGTTCTCGGTAACACTGTCGAAAACAACTAAATTCAATAAGAGGCAGTTGTCTTTCCGTGGCCAAATCATGAGAAAAAAAAAAAGACTGGAACAAGTAAAATATGAGTAAGTTAGTTGCGTATCCTTTACAGGATCAACCCTAGCATATTTTGGCTGTTGTTGTTTTCTAGGCAAATTTTACATTCAGTAGTTTTGCAATTGTCGGCTCTGTGGATAAGTCGATGCGAACGCTTCGTAATGCTGTGATGCCGGGTTCGATCCCAGCGGCGGGCTATGCGCTTTGCGTTGGTTTCGTCAGTGGTATCATGAAAGCCGACTGTCCAGAAAGCAATGGCAAACTACTGGACGTAAATTTTCATAGAAGAACCACACAACAGCCACTGTTGTGGTTTGTTCTGCAACGTCCTGTAAAGGATACGCAACTAACTAACCTAGTTTGCCATTGCTTACTCAAGGGTCAGTTCTCGGTAACACTGTCGAAAACAACGCAAGACAAACTGTCCGCAGCTGGGATAGAAACCAGCACCCTGGCTTTACGATTCGCGCTCGCAACGCCTAGGCCTAGGAGTAAGATGCACTAACTAAGAGGACATTATGTCATTTGAAACATTCCAATAAGCGCTCCGTCTACATCTTCAGGTGTGTCTAACCGGTCGTGAACGGTGTGTCGTAGAAGTCATGCCGTTTGGAGCTTTCAAGATTTTCTTTCCTTTGAAGTCGACTCCTATTACTGATCTAAGGCTCCTAGACATACAGAAGCGATATCCAGAATCTTTTCACCTAGTGGGACATCTATTCTGTTCCCTAGGGTGGCCGGGTCTCTTAGTGGGAGAACCCTCAGAGGACTGTCACTGCACTACTCTAATTATAATCACCACCAGCATGTGCCGTGCAAATGAAAATGGGCGGCGATGGTCAGTGGATAGAGTCAGTCATGTGTATACTTCGGCCCGGGGGGGTGGGGGGGGGTGGGGGGGGGGGGGGGGGGGGGGGGGGGGGGGGGGGAGGGCTGTTTTCCCCGTTTGAAACATGGTTCTAACATTCCAGTAATCAATTTTAAAGATGTCCTTCGAATTTAACAGATTAGAACGAATCATCATGCAGTTAGAGCCAGAAATCTGATTCTATAACAATTGGTGGTTTGCGGTGACAGCTTGTCGGACCGTCGATCAACCGATATGCGCCGAGCAAGAGAGAAACAGGTCCCGCCATCTCGATACAAACCGGAAACCACTCATATATAAAATACATAACTTACTCTCTAAACGAGTGTGCTATTTGGTAGGTGTCATCTTGGAAAGTTGAGCAGAATAACCGACGAAACACGGCTCTGTAATTACTGCTCATGTGATAGTAAATAAAAATGTTAGCTGAGGAATTGATTGATTCCAATATAATACCAACACCAAGTAGAATGGTCAATATACTTCTATAGGCCCCGTCAATTGACAACTTCGACTCGAAGGACATTGCAAGGAACATAACACTGACAGGAGTGAAGCATGTAATGAAGAGTATGGAAATCATCACAACCATTTTGGCAACTTTTTGGTTGCGCTGAGACACACTGTCTGTGTGAACCGTCTTGGTGGTTCTCTGCCTCCATCGGGTGTTCTTTTGCAGCTGAAATATGAGAATCGCTGTACAAACACTAACCATTATGAAAGCGCTGAAGGGTACTAAAAAATTATTGATGGCGAAGGTCATTTTTTCTACATGTTCTCGATCATTTGTGTAAGCTAGACCTATAAGAGTTCGATTTCTGTCGGGAAAGAATTTCCAAGCCAAGCGGTTGATCACGTAGACTGGGGCAACGCTGGCGATAAGTATGAAGTAGACACAAGCTGTGATGACAAAGACTCGTTTTGGTGTGACAAACTGCTTCACCTGAAAACACACAGTATAAAACGCTGTTACATTGTAAGGCGATGATGAAAATGTGTAGATGACAGGCGAGTAGAATGAAACAGACAACGGTTAATCAAATATTATAAAGAAATATGCAGACGTGATTTAATAAATAACAGTGAATGTAGTCGATATGATAATACATAGATGTACAAACAAGGAACAGCCTACAATAATCGAACAAGAAGTCAGAGAAGCAATCAGATGCAGTCCCAAAAAAAAGGCATCAGGTGTTGATGGAATATCAGCCGAGGCAATACAGGCTTGTGGAGAAATTGGAGTCACCTGGCTACTCCACATATTTAGGAAAGCCTAGAATGAAAGAACTGTACCAATAGACTGGCAAAGAGCCCTTATAGTCCAAATTTGGAAAAGAAAAGGCAATATGCAAGATTGTAACAATTACAGAGGCATCTCCCTTCTAAGCCACGTAGGAAAAATTCTGGAACAACGAATTAGATCCGTTGTAGAACCGATCCTGAGCCCATCACAGGTCGGATTTAGGAAAGGAAGAGGGTGTACTGACGCTATTTTTGCTTTAAGACAGGTAAGCGAAAAGACAATAGAACACAGACATCAAATGAAAATCGCTTTCATAGATCAAGAAAAAGCTTTCGATGGAGTAAACATAAATTTATTATGGAAAGTTCTTGAAAACTACGGTATAAATGGAACAATTTTAGATTGTGTTAGGGCTATTTATAGACAAAGTGAAAGCACCATTAGAACAAGAGCTGACATTACAGACTGGTTCCCAGTAACATCAGGAGTAAGACAAGGTTGTGTATTATCACCTTTACTTTTCATAATATTTATGGACAATATTAATAAAATAGACATAACACCAACAGATGTCGATAAACAGGAGGACTTCAATGAGCTGCTCTTTGCCGACGATCAATGCATATTTCACAGTGATAGTAAACAGCTGCAAGACCACATAAACCTACTACACGACAGTTGCCTCAAGCATCATATGAAGATCAATACTGAAAAGACAGAAGTCATGAGCATAAGTAGAGAGCAACAGACCATCGACATAAAGATTCTAGATCACAGCCTAAAACAAGTGCAAAAATTTAAATACTTGGGAAGTATCTTTACATTCAATGGTAAAATAGACAGAGAGATCGAAGCAAGAATCCAACAAGCCAACAATGTCGCATACCAGCTTGCCCCCATTTAAAAACACCCTGCTGTCCCAGCTGAGATAAAAAGACAAATTATAAATACGATCTTTATACCGACATTAGGTTATCAATGTCAGACTTGGACATTAACAAAAGAAAACGAGAGAAGACTAACCACCTGTGAAATGAGATGTTTGAGAATGGCTGCGAATAAAACCAGAAGAGATCGAGTGAGAAACGATGTGATTACAAGAACTATTGGAACCATACGCATCGTTAAATTTATTGAGAAGCAAAGAATGAAATGGTTTGGTCACCTAATGAGAATGGAACCAACGATGCAAGCATCAAGAGCATACAACATGAAAATCGAAACACCAAGAGGCAGGAGAAGACCAAGAAAAAGATGGATTGAAGAAGTCACGGACAACTTGAGACTTCATAGCATTACTTCATATGAAGCGACTGAGCGCGCCCTGGCTCGGTTGCCGATCATCTGATAGACTGTGACGCCTAGCGGCACAAGCAGATTTTGACAAAAGAAGAAGAAGCTGAACCTCCAACTTGTATCTCTGTAGACCTGTTATTCGTCTGTCTTTAATTTTGCCAACCTAATGGGCTTGCAAAATGCGCAGATTGCTCTCTATTGAGGCTGGTTTCTGTTGTCTGTCTCTTTTAATACACATTAGTAGTTCTCGTTGCATTTCTATCGTCTTCAAACCTATGTATTTAACTGGTTTGACTTACTTAGTCAATCTTATTCTATCTTGGGGTGTAGTGGTTTGCCTAAGAGATAGCCTGACTTTTCTGTTAGCAGTTTTCTGTGGTTTTTTTTTCCGTTTTGTGTGTGTGGCTTTCCTCCATTCCGCTCCTCTGTCAGTCAACAAACTGTCGCATGTTGTCTTCCCAGGGAACCATATGTTACCCTAGTTGTTTGGTTCTCTGGTACTTGTCTCTCATGTCTGCCATGGTGGCTGCTTTTTTCCCATTCCTTATACATGTCTTAATCATGGTCACTAAGCCTGATCCACTCGAGTTAGTAAGGCCTGGGTTTCAAAATCATGCCTGGTTAATTGGTTCATGTATCCATTAAAAAAAAAAAAATAAAGCAATAATCGCGAATTATTTAAAGCGAAAATGTAGTTATACAGTACCTTACGATAAATTTACAATCATAACATACCTTCAGTGGTTTTGTAATGCACAAACATCTCTCGAGTGTAATCAAAGCGGTGATCCAGCTGGTCACTCGAGTAAAGGTTGCGTGTGGCCATGCGCTGGTCAAATATTGGAATTCAAGTGCATCGAAAGGCAAGTTTGATTCTCTGAAAGCCGGGGTCAGGCAGATATTTGTCCATATCAGTGTTACTAAACAGCCCAGATCTGAGACAGCCAAAGCTGGAAAAAAAGAAATCATAAAATAGCATCATTTATCATGTGTCTCCCCCTCCCCTTCTCAACCTCTTCTTCTTTCTCTACTCTCAGCTGATCTTCTTCTTCCTTTTTTTTTCCATTAAATTTAAATATATTCGTGATAGCTACTGTTATGGGAATTGTAAAAACTGCCCTCCTCTCCTTTGTCAATATTTTCTTTTTTTCCCTCTATTCGTTGCAACTTAATAGGTTATTGGTGTCCTCCGATCTGATTTGATTTGATATGATTCAAGAACCGACATCACAGCAATCGGGGCATTCCCTAGGCGCTCCGTCCCCATCTTCAGCAGCCAGCGAAGAGTTCCGATACTAATGGTGCCAGTAGCATTCTGTTAGTGTCCTCCGAGCATTGGCTAGCTCAGTTTGTCGTAGGTAAGCTGTTTGGTTGTGAAGTCTGAAGCGGTCAGTAACTATTTCTTACCACCATCTATCATTTGATTTTTCCACTTTCTGGTTATGCGCTGTCTCTGCTATTATCGTTGAGCTTATTCTCACTGGGTGGCTAAACCATTTCAGTCTTTAGGCAAATAATATAGCTATGGGGCCCTAGTCGCTACACTTGTAAAAAAAAACGTGAATAATGAATTCATATAATATAAGAATGGTAAACATGAATTTAAGACATGAACACCGATTATAGATTAATCAGTAAACGTGTAGTTACAAGAGTGTAGTCCATTTGTGTCAAACTAGCAACATTTTTTCAGTCGTTCGTGATATTGAAAAGTTGACTATAGTCTCTTCCAGAAGTACTGACGAACTTTACAAATCTGTAATTCAGTAACCGTTCGGGGTAAACTGTTGAAATTTGACATGCAATCTGGTAATAATCATGTCCTTGTAAGTAATTATTTTTTTTTTGTTTTTATTTGTTTTCTTTATATATATATATATATATATATATATATATATATATATATATATATATATATATATAAACTAACATCTAGTTATTATTTGAATTTTTGGCGGTATATTTAGAGAAAAAAAAATTTGAAAAAAAACACACTTATTAATTTTTAAAAAAAAACGATCAGCATGCTTAGCAGTATCAATACACTGCTGTACGTGTGAACTTATTTCCAAACAATCACCATACGTGTGTCAGTTACTATGTATTCTATTTTTGGGGGCTTAACTTTTATTCATCAAACAGAGATCAAATGAATTCGCCGAATTAGGAAAACAACAGCATCTACAGGATTGTAACTTACAGAATCACAAGCGCACGGAAGATCTTAAACCACATTCACAACTTCATGATGATCCATACAGGAGTTTTGGAGATGTTTGTTAAAGTACGGCGGCGCGAGTTTACTTATCGGTGGATTGGTATTTCTTCTTCTTTAAAAACTCCCGCGAGTTGTTTAAATTAAATTTCCTATGTGGGTTTCAGCGACCCACTGGGGGGGGGGGGGAAGGGGAGGTGGGGGAAGAAGACAAAGCACAATGCCTCCCCAACGAGCATGTCGTAAAAGGCGCCAAATTTGAGAGCTTTCTTCAAAGTCAGAGTGCATCTGCCTGAGAGGCAAGGAATCAGCAGTCTTCATACAAATAAGCAAGATTTGTAAAACGGATGCACACAGGATCGGGAACTAGGCCAAAGTCTAGAAATGGATGACTGAGCAGGTCTTTCTGCAGGAGTTTACAGCCGGTGAACGCAACAACAACAACAAAATTTTAACAAAATGTAATGTAAACCTTTCTTTACACACCATTGGCGCATTGAGCATATGCGCTAAACTAATATGTTTATGGACCTCGATGGGTTATGTAATCAACATCACGCTGGTCGCCTTTACTTCACAGAAGTGTATAAGGTACACTTTTAAGGCTAGATCAACAAGGGAGCAAAGGGACCACTACACAACAACGTGCTCCCCTAGCATTGATTTGCCTGCTGTGTTAAAGAGAAAAGTTAACAAAACACTCGAATACTATCAATACTTTACCTAGCAGACTGTATAAGTTACACTTGTAAGGCTAGATCAACAAGGGAGCAAAGGGACCACTACACAACAACGGCTCCCCTAGCATTGATTTGCCTGCTGTGTTAAAGAGAAAAGTTCACAAAACACTCAAATACTGTCATTACTTTACCTAGCAGACTGACGTTGACTGGATCCCTGAAACCTTGTTTGACGAAACAAACTATATTGATAACATTAGTCACTATTCCAAATATATCAATGGTTTGGCAAAGAAAGGTGAAGATAATCCATTCTAAAATGGTCTTTAGCTGATAGCTCATCAGAAGATCCGTGTTGACATGAACAATAATGCCAGTGAGTTCGTGACCAGACACGTTACCTCTGTCAGTCATTTTGAAACACTTGACTGACACACAGATGAAACTTTTAGTGGATACGGAGACGACAGCAGAAATGACGAAGGTTGCGATGTCATCACTCAACGCATTGGTAACTGTAGGCTTCTTCTATCAAAGGTGGAACGAAGGGAAAATGCAGTGGTACATTTGCCTAGCTAGATACACCATCATATCCAAAACAACACACCATGCTCAGTGGAGAGGAAAAGGAGTAGAGGAGGACCAAGGAAGACCTAGATACAGAACTTGTCTAAGTATATAGACAGGCCTCGAATATGCAAACGTGAAATCCATTCCATCTACAAATTTGGAATGATAGATGATGTGTACATAATAAATAATAGCAAAAAGCATAGTACCATGAAGAAGGGGCAGGGGCCGACCAACACGAATATGGGTACAGGATGAGAGTGACGTTCTGCAAAAGACCTGCTACATGATAATGATGATGTACATAAAGCTTTTGTGGATTCTAAAAAGGCATATGATAGTGTACATAGAAACTGTTTGTAAAATGCTATGAAGGACTTTGGAATACCAAAGAAGTAAATCACTGTGAAAAGATATGTATGTAAGACACTTATTATATAGTAACATAGAAATTCAGAAAGTCGGACACTTTTCAAATAACAGCTGGTGTAAGGCAAGGCGAAGCTCTCCCCACTTCTGTTCAACTTAGCCCCGTAGAAAATTACAAGGAAATTTAAACAAGAGTCTACTATATGAGAAACTAAAAGAATATTTGGCTATTCAGATGACGCTGATATCGTTGGAGAAATGAAGCAGAGACTGTAAAAGCATTGACTCTCTTATAAGAAGCAGCTTCCAAAATGAGACTAGTTATCAATGAAGATGAGACAGAATACATGTTAACAACAAGACTGGGAAAAGATAAAAACTCAACTACATAAAGCTCAATAACATGCAATTCAAACAATCGGAAACAAATAAATACGTGGGTACAAACTTCAACTGCTTTAACATGTTGAGAGAAGAAATACATTCTACAATATAATCTGAAACTAAAGTAAACTACACTCTTCAACATATGCTAAAGTCAAAGTCGCTATCTCGAAACACCTATATCAAAATATATTAAGAACGTTGATAAGACTAGTCGTTTAATATGGCTCAGAAACGTAGAGCTTAACCAAAAGAGATAAAGCCTTATTATATATTATCAAAAACAGAGTCTTAAAGGTGAATCTTTAGATTCGTTAAGGAAGCAAACAGCTGAAAATGGAGTGTGGGAAGCAACAACGAAATTCGTAATCTGTTTAATCACCATTGATCACTGGCATCATGAGAGCTAACAGACTAAAATGGCTGGGACATATTGAAAGAATTTCAGATGACAAAGAGGTAAAAACGGTATAAATAAGAGAGTTTAATGATAGTAGACTACGGGGTAAACTAAGTAGTCGACGAAGAGATAATGTCCAGACAAACCTACGCTCATATGGTGTCACCAACTGGAAATAAAGCACTATAGATGTGTAACAACGAAAGAGGTAAAACAAGTAAAAGCATGCCATTACTTTATGTGACCCCAGGACCCAAATATTTGTATCTGCAACCCTAACAACTACTTTGCCAAGATGCTATACCCATTTAAGTATTACTGATGCCGTCACACAGATGAATACGTATAGTCAACAATGAATCTTTACTGCGCGTTGCTCTAATAATATCAAAGATAAAACGTTAAAGTATAATCATTACTTCACAGAACATATGACCAAACTGACGTCAGACTTAGGCTGCCATGCAGTTAACTGCTACCTTTCTGTTGTATATTTACATTCGATTTGTTAATACGTAATTGTTATTTTTTAGCGACGTTATTTTAACGTCGAAAAATAACTCGCTTCAAAAATAACTGAGCAACTAGCGCGTGTCACGGAAGGATGTGTTTACCCATACTTGGTTATTTATTTACTGTGACCTCTACTGATTATTATCAGTAACAAATAACTGTCAAGCTATAGTACAAATCTCCCCCCAGAGGCCATTACCGTATAGTGGTGAGGGAGCTTGAGAGCCTTAGTGATCCAGTGAGCTATGCCGGCGGGAACGTATGTTCCTAGTAGGGTCATTCAAGCAGGATAGGTCATTGGTGGGGGGCCAGACTAAAGATGGCCTCCCGCTCCTCCAGGCTCGGGGGTTGGGCGCAGTGTTGACAGCTCTGCACTGAAACTTCAAGAGGAAATAAATGCTTTAAACGTCCAGCGGTCTTCGGACAGTCCCTCTGTCAGCATGAACAGCATGGATGAAAGCAGAAAGAAGACGAACAATGGAGAGTGACCTGAATGCAGCATCTCTGACATGGAACACTGCACGGAAGATTGCACAGGACAGGAGACCATTGAAGGTCCTCTCTGAAGACTTATCTGCCCTAGGCATAAAGAGAATTGATTAATTGATATATTACACATATCATTTATGTGAAATGCAAGCATGTCCATATGAACACTACAAATGTATCGTTAAACACAATAATCCTACCAAAGCTGTGCTGTCAGTGTACAAATGGGCATCGTATTTGCAAGACAGAAGAATAGTTTACGTACAATGCTAGGTGTAACAAGGAAAGATCGAATTAGGGACAATGGCACCAAGCGGATATTTCCCGCTCACTCAAGGAACCACCACTTCCTGCACATGACCGCTACCTCACACCCGTATGTTGAGCTTTGGCCTCATCTTGGACTGCGCCGTCTGTAAATCAACAGGCAGCAGCACACAAATAGGCACTGTCTTATTCAGCACGTTAGACACCTTTAACGCTGTTGTATCAGACAATTAGCACAACAGTATGGGAACAGCATGCATGAGGCATGGCTTCTCCGATAGCTCAAGGCACGCCTAGGAGTGGAACCTATAGTAGCTGACATCTGAACCGTGTATGTCAGTCAGTAGCGCATTTGACTGTTGGACTTTAAGTTCCGACACTCATGCGACTAGGAATAAAGGTAGTGGACTTCAGAACTTTTCTGTCCTTTAATGCCATATTTGATGTCAGTGCATCTGTTGCTATTATAGGAGAGGTAGAAATCGTGCGATACGGCCCGCAGGAGATGTTGCTCGTCTAAGCTGCCAACATATCCCTTGTTCCAGGGAAGGGTATGAACTGTTGCAGTGATCTGGCTGCTAAGCTGATTACGACACGCCGACATCTGAATAATGAAAACTTACCCAACAAATGAGTAGGGATTTTGGTACTCAGAAGTTGGAATCAAGTTTGTCATATATTTGGATATTCGGCTAGCGGGCCTCACTCATGTTCAGGATGATAGTTTGATAGACATCCCCCATGCACTGGGAGTTGGATGATGATAGCCATAAGGTTTTTGGACAGTGCATCTATCGGCTTCACCAACCCAAAGATCACCTGCCAGCTCGGTTTAGGCCGATATGAATCATTATCCCGAACCGTACAACATGGATGTGGGCAGTAGTATTGCATGAGGCTCCATAAAACCAGTCCAGAACAACCTGACGCCAATATGAAGTACGTAGTATCTCCTTATATACATGCTACGGACTTTTACTTGCCTTCACGCCAGTAACTGAAATCATCGCCCTACCTCATGAATTCTATACTTGACGATCTTAAGAAGTATCTTAGATGGTTCATATTGCGAGCTACTTTTGTGTAATCAGATTTTGTATTCTTGGGCAGCGTGACAAAAATACATGTTTTCAAGACATTTTGAACGTACCCAGTGTTTTCACACTCACACACACACACACACACACACTATATATATATATATATATATATATATATATATATATATATATATATATATATATATATTACAATGTTTTCAATGTTACTGTTATTTTATGTGGTTGTTTTGATGTCAGTTTTAAAATCAAATCAACTCAACTCAGTCAGGGAGAATTAAAGCCATTGGGATTATATTCAAGTGCAATAAAATCAATCATCCTCAAACGCAAAGGTAGGTGTGATCAGGTTACCGCAACTTCAACTTCACACCACACGGATCACTTTTTTCCCTCTGTCTACAACTGTACATTGTACAAACAAATTTGACCAAGACTGCAGTCTTGGCAAATCCAACAGCATACTCACGTAAAAAAACACACTCAAAGCAGCAGAAACAACACAGTTGCAACCACAAACATTCCGATTTTCGGTTTTCATAATTACGCTTAGGGTTTATTAACAACATTTTTGTCAATAGTTAACCAAAAAAATACAATTTAGAATAAACGTCCATATACGTAAAAAAAAAAAGTAAAAAGTAGAGGACTCTTTTCCACCCCTTTAGGTGTATAGGGCATATAGGGTTAGACCTAGATTTGTATAGACCAATCGGCAAAAGATGGTAGATGTTGTCAGCATCACGCCGGCCGCCTCTACTTCCCGGTACTGCACCCGGTACCCACTCAAGGCTGGGTCGACCTGGGAGCCAAGGTCATTTTTGAAAATAGTCCGGCCCCGCCAGGGAGCGAACCCACGACCTTCAGATCCGCGGCGAGCGTCTAGCCGCTCGTCCACGGCGACCCCCTCCGTATACGATCAGTGAAATAATACAGTTGTCCTCGTCTGGGATGCAATTTTTAAAGCCCCACCCTGGCTTTCGACTGGGACCTGAATACAGCCGTCCTTAAAAATGGCCTAAGGGCTGAACGGGGTTTGCGGGACCTCTCCACGGGTCATCCTCATTCGCATGGTGGCACCTTGTGTCACCGGGTGTTGATCGCTTGTGTCATGTCTGGTGAGGTATAACTTATCTACCTACCTATCAGTGAGATAAATGCAAATAATCAAGATGAAGAAACGGTATACAGTTGTTACTGTTTATGCGATGTAGAGGCTTAACTATATAAACATTACCTTGCGATCATTTATAGCCAATGCATTTACTCTAGCAATCCGGTAATACGTGCAGCAGGAGAAACCAACCCTGAGCCTCATGAGCTCAGATGGGCCCACTCTCTGAAAATGTCTTAGAGCTCGTGAGCCAAAACATGTGTCGACGAGAGATTACTTCTACTGATGATTGTTAGACTCCTGCTGTACATGCTCCCCTGTGGAGTTTCTTCTTACTTATAGTAATACTCGACGCGGCAGTTACCGCATGAGCAGATTCAATTACAAGAATATGAATTGGTTGGAAATCATGGTGCCTGTTTGTCTACACACTGTATCATAATGTGAAATGGAAAAACATGTCAATAACACCCAAATGCGATGGCGAGTCTACTAACAAAGCCTTCGGAGTTGTCTATATATGTCTATATAACAAAACATGTAAATCTTCCACTGTTAGTAGTCGCTAAAATCTGCATGTTCTTCACTACTTGCTTTCTAATTTTGACACCTTGCATTCGTGTTTTTTTTTTACATAAAAGTGTCTCACAAAGCACGAACTACACAGTTTCAGTGACGATCACATCAGCAGCTTGGTTTTGTTTTCCGATGATCCGATTTCTTTTTCTTTGACGCGGTTTCGAACTTTGACAGTGGACCTCAAAATTTGCACAAAGCTGTATGAGATAATAAATTATTTCGTTATGAGCACGACGAGATGTTTAAATATTGTTCTTGAAATATAATAATGAGAGAACAACACAAAAATAACAAGTAGAAAATAATAGGTGCTGGAATAAAAAAGAAGTTGTTGAAAGACTCCATAGCTTAAAAAATATTGGGATGAAAGATAACTGATTAGGAGGACTATTATCACAGCATTCTGGACAGATCCATAGGTTCTCAGATCTCTTTCTCGATAGCTCCACAATCGTAAATATCTTCGATGATGCCCGTTCTGTGCTGTTTAATCATACGGCTCTTGCTCTTGGTGCTCCACACTGCAATCCATATAAACCACCCTGGACACGATCTTCTTCGCGATATGCATGTCACTGGACATCAGTGACATCACTATTGCCCATGTCGGGGAAGTCACAGTAACTGCCTTGCCAACAATATTGATTTGCTCAAAGTATCAGCAATGGTAGTAGTAACAGAATAGTAGTAGTTGTTGTGGCTGGTCAGGCGGTTACAACGTAGGGCTGTCATGCAACCCTCAGTAAGTTGATGGTGTGTGTTTCTGTCAGGAGCACAATTTAACATCCTAACCAGAACAGTAGGTGGTGACAGCACTAACCATGCTTCTTCTCTGGCTCACGACCCCCTATCTACACCGACCTAGACATGTGGTAAAACAAGCAGTAGTGACATTTGTTTGTTTTAGTTTAGTTGTTGTGGTGCTGGTGGTGGTTGCAGTAATAGTACTGATACTGGATTGGTGATGTGGTAAATATTACACTGACTGATTTACTTCTAATTACAATTTCTGCTACCTATTTTAGTCTGATTGGACACGGATGCCAAGGTCAATTATTTAAAAAAAAATGTAGGGTGAATTTCAAATCCTTCGGGGAGGGAGAGAGGAGTATTTAGCGGAATTAGGAAAAAGGAGGGGGGGGGGAGGTGACATTTTTTTATCGAATTGTTTTGGCTTTTGTTTTTTAGACGGACAGTAGTAATTCTTACTTTAAGCTCTATAAAAAATACCCAAACTTTAGCGTGTGATAAATAAATAACCATTATGTTTGTTAGTCTTAATAATACACTTTGAAAGACCACTTATATAAGGACACAATTATGTACGGCGTGATGCAGAGCCAGCAGACCAGACTATCTGCGCAGACAATGATTGTGCAATTTACCATATTTGACATGTGTGCTTTCTATTTTCTTTCTTACCCATTTAGATAGACTGGGCCACAGCAACGCGTGGCCAGATACTGTGAATAAATAATAAAATTCACAATAAATGCACGATATTGCGGTATTATAGTTTATACTAATTATTAGTGTATTTCCTAATATCTGCCCACCTTAGCTTTTAACTTGTCGGTAAACATTGTCTATTGTGCCATTACTCCTCTGAAACATGTGTACAACTTATTACAACATAGATTCATGCCCCCATTGATCTTCTTCTTCTTCTTCTTCTTTCCTTCGCTTGAAATAGATTATCTGTATCTGCACTGTTGTATCTAGTATGAACTTTACTGTCTTTTGTAATTCCCACAGCGACCAGTAAAGTTTGGCTTGCAACGGAGTTTCTTTTGGCCAACAGTTTTGCCTTGTTATGTTGTATTTGGGACATTCTTGGAGGACATGATCTGTTGTCTCAGGTGCCAATCCACGCGTGCACATGGCTGATTCGTGAATTTTAACGTGGCCGCAAAGTTGATTGTGTCCTTGTCTAAGTCGTAGAATAATAACTTGCTCTGGTCTATGAATAATATGGTAATCGTCTTGTGTCTGGTTTTGGTGGCTTTCTGATTGATTTGATTATTCTCTTCTTTTGCTGATAAGAGACTGGTACGTCAGGTTGTTCTTTATTTGCAAGTTCCTTATCGAGTTTATCAGCTCTTTCATTTACAGGGAAGCCACAGTGGTATGGTATCCATTGCATTGTTACCTAGCACCAGTTGCCTAGTTTGGAGAGTAGTGTTCGTATACCAGGTAATTTTACAGATTAGAGTGCCTGAAGCACCTCTCTTGCATCTGTTAAGAATACCACAAGTTGTGAAATATGACGTATATTTCTGCTATTTTGACAGCTTGAACTTCTGTATCATAGATATGACAGTGCTTTCCTTGAGGTATCTTGGCTATATATCTGGTATTATTTGAATGCTCAATAATACACTCCTGCTTCTCTATTTCTGCTTTCGTTTTGTGCTGGCAGATCCGTAAAGATTCGAACCCAAAGATTCGGTGGATATTCATCATAAAGTCGAGCGAGGGTGACTGTTTTACGTTGCACACTGTTTTTTTTTCTTCATCCTTGTCGAATACTCCTTTTACCTCTGTCTGGATGTAATTTGGCAACTCATAACGCTATTTCCAAGGGGTCTGATCTTGATTAGTATTTAAGGGGCTGTCAGTCGCAGGCAGATCATTGATTAGTCTGCAGAGTCGTTGGGCCTGGTGAATGAAACTGCTTCTTTTTAGTCACCCCTTGGCTAGATTTTGGATTCTATGAATCAATATAAAAGCCCATTATAATGTTCTTGTTTTAATTGGTTTATTATAGCGGACTGTTTAACAATTGTGTATGTTTGAGATATCTAGTAAAGTGTGAATTATATGCAATCTCACCCCCCCCCCCCCCCCTTAATCCTTTTTGTTCCATTACCCCTCCCCCTGGACCCATCACAGAAAAAAAGGACTAATAAAATGCAGTAATGTCTCTGCTAGCCATTGTAGGCTGAGTGTAGACACAGGCAAATACAATAAACATAAATGTATGTCTATACTTCTGGCTAAATATGAGTCCGAAATCCATGGTTAAGACAACACAAAGCATGTAACAGGCACTAAAACGTACTATAAAAAATTAACATCTTTTTTACACCAATTTGGTTGTTTTGTTATCTTAACTGAGGTAGTAATTATAAAACAGAACAGTGTCACTGTCATTTGACTCTATTAGCAGTTTGACAGCACATGGAGTTCTATAAAAAAAAAAATCTAGGAGAATAAGGTCATTCATTGTCACTGAGGAATGTCTATGAATCAGTGGGCCTGTTGGATAAATCCGGCTTACAACTAGTTTGTTTCTTATAAAAACAGACGTCATGGTCAACGAGCATGTATCATTTGCTCGATGTGTTACACGTGTGAATGGTATCGTTAGAAACTATAGACAAACTCTAGTTCTGGTTTGTCATCATCATGAACCACTTCTGCCGTTAAGCGACGTGGGGAGGAATAATTCGCGATCCAGTGCATGTTTGCTGTAACTGGCTATTGTCATGCCGTGAAGGCGTAGAGTGTCTTTAATGTTGTCGAACCATGTTTTCCACGACCGTCCTCTTGCTCTTGTAGTTGATCATCTGAGATGTAGTGCTTGTGATGGTATTTGATCTTGCTGCATTCTAACGAGATGGCCAAACAACTTTATCTGCTGTTTCTCGATGAATCTAGTACAAGGTGTTGTTCCCACAATTTGCCTGATAGTTTTATTATTCACTAGGGCACGGGAAGGTCAATTGGTGGTCAAAGGCCTCAGCCAAAGAGCGCCGAGACTTGGTAATACAAACGGTGAGGGACAACGAAAACGAGGTTCTGGTTCAGAAAGCAGCCCAGCAGTCGCAGCAGGGCCATTGGGTCAGCCTGGAGAGCGCATTGCCAAGAATACTCACATGGGGTGAGATCTGGCGGATGACCCCGCTGCGACTGAGCTTTATCGTTCGTTCGGCGTACGATGTATTACTGTCCGGTGTTAACATGGTTAAATGGTCTGCGACTAACGATCCGACTTGCCCGTTGTGTAAATCGAAGCAAACTCTTGAGCACGTCCTGTCCGCGTGCAGGAAAGCCCTAGGTCAAAGCCGATATACCTGGCGACACATCAAGGTGCTAAAAGAGTTAGCAGCCGTTGTTGACCAGGCTAGAATGAGGGCTAACGCCAGAGCCAGTTCTAGCATCGTCCCCATTCGTTTCCTCAAGGCTGGGCAGGTTCAAAAAGGGACTGGTTACTGGCGGTTGATCTGCCAGGCCATGAACGGTACCCCGAGTTGATCCGGAAGACCGGCCTGCGACCTGACATAGTTCTCCACTCTGCGCAAAAACGGCAGCTCATCCTGATTGAGTTGACCGTCCCGTATGAGTCGCGTATGGAAGACAATCACACATATAAGCTCGAGAAATACAGTGATTTAGCAGCCGGTCTGAGGAGAAACGAGGCGTACACAGTACGGGTCTTTGCCGTCGAAGTGGGAGCAAGAGGCCTCGTTTTCACTTCGCTCTACAATTTGGTGAAAGAACTAGGATTGCGCGGTAATGAACGGAAACGAATATTAAAAAAACTGGGCGAGGTAGCCAAAAGGGCCTCGAGCTGGCTTTGGACGCAACGCAACAACGTAGGGGACGGGCCTCGGTGAGCTGGTCCGGGTGTCTAGCGGAAAAGGGTTTCTCACCACCTGAAAGTCCATCGTGTCCGAATTGTCTGCCAGTGATCCTCTGCCACCTGCTAATAAAAGTCCAACATGTGTCCGGTAAACCAAACGTAAGCTTGTCACTCGGTCGTCCAGGCACGCTGACTGTTCTAATTAGGCTGCCGCAACGACTTCTTATCTCACAGTACCTTCTGCAAACCACCAAGTCGTCTTGTCCCTATCCGAAAGAAAAACACCATCCGGTAATCTCGTGCAGCAGGGAACCAGCCCTGAGCTTCATGAACTCAGGTGGGCCCACCTCCGAAAGCGTCTAGGAATCGTGGGCCGAAACGCTCGTTGACGAGGATAATTTGTACTGACGACTAGTAGATCCTTGCTGTACTTGCTCCCTGTGAGTTTATTCCTATTCACTCGATCTCGGATGGTTAGGTTGGCTGCTTTTCTCAGGCACCTCATCTCGCAGGTGGTAATTTTGCATATATGGGATTTAGATAGTGTCCATGTTTGGCACTCGTAGCTTAATGTTGGAATAAATATGCTATTAATAATCTGTCTCTTTGCACTCATAGTTATGCTTGGAAGTCTCAATAATGGTGACAATTGGTATATAATTGCACTTGCTTTCTGACATCTGGTTTCTATTTCTCTGTCAATTCTACCATCTTCTGTGATCATACTTCCTAGATATTTAAACTCCCTAACTTGATTTAGGGCAGAACCATTCATCTATATGTGTAGTGGGGCAGAATGTCTACTAACTTGCATTGTTTCGGTTTTGTTTACATTGATCTTCATGTTGTATTTACTACATGCTGAGTTTAACCTGTTAATGTGGTCTTGCAGTCTATGTTCTTCAGGGTAGAACAAGCACTGGTCGTCAGCAAACAGTAGTTCGTTTAATGTTGGTAAATCGATTACTTCTACTGATGTATGTACTTCCTCGTGATTATAAAGGTCTATGTTGTCTGTATCATAACTTGCTTCTTTAGATATTCTGTCTATATAGATGTTAAATAAAAGTGGGGAGAGCACACATCCCTGTGTGGTACATGGCTATGATGTTCTCTAGTAACTGTCCTTGTACCTTTGTAAACGTTATAAACCTTAAAACTGCTCCTCGCCTGGTATGTGTGCTAAACATTTATTGAAAAAATAATAAAATTAAACATAAGAGGAGAAGCAATGTTTAGTGGCACTGTTAACTTCAACCTGCAAGAACAGACAGAACGACGAAAACAGATATGCAAAAATACACTTCAACGTATAAGAGGGAATTTCAGTACAATAGATTTTAAACATGAAATGTGTAATAAAAATGTATTTCCAGATGAGAATGGTATAACACATGAAGAGTCATGTTAATGTAAACATAGTATATGAACGTGTACATTCTATTCAGTCAGGAACATGAAAACGAGTCTCTTCATCAGTTTGACACCGACTAATGTGCTTGATCATGCAGGGTCACATTTTGAAAATTAAAAAGCCTGCCATGGCAGCATGCTATAGTCAATCTTCCCTTGTACTTTTCGTTCATCTCTCATTCCAATAATCTCTTTAGGTGTCCCACCATATCACAATCTTCCTTCGCTTAACATGTTGCAAAAATGACTGCCACTTTAGGACAGTTGTTTTCCGAGTCCTAAATTCACGTCTACACAAGATGCACGTTTACAGTGTGTTAACGGAATACGCGTTATATATACAATAGTGTAACTACAGAGCGTAACATTCACATCACTTTTTCGCGGCTTTTTAAAGAGACTTAAAATTCTTCTCTTATGTATTTCGTTTCTTTTGACTATATCCGAATGATGTATTCTGTCGGAAAGGCAGAATTATAAGTAAAACAGACGCGTTGCTGTATCTGCAAGTGACCACGATGGTAGTTGAACGCCGGTTTGCATGTGTAAATGGCTCTAATTATGAACTTATAAAGCTTGTAACATTATTCTGATTGTCAATTCGTGCGTTTACCCAGCTAAAATGATTGGTCCTTTTTAGGGCAAAACAGTATCCCCAATTGGCAATTGACAGACTGCACAGTTTCACACAAACAAAGTGCAAAAGAGCCACACACAAAAACTTCCTGTCATCTGCAAAGGACCATAACCCCAACTCCCATACGTGCCACAAGAGAGTGCAGCGGCTTAGGTCCTCCTCCCGCGAAAAAAACACACACACACACACACACACACACACACACACACACACACACACACAAATTGCGTCCTCCCGATTGCACCAACACATAGAAAAAATCACACCTAAAACATTTTATAAAAATGCACAACAAAAAATTGCACAAGGAACACACTAAACTGAAAACTGCACAGCACAAAACTGCACGGTAAATGAAAATGCCAAATTACTACACAGTACAACACCCCCTGAAATATTGGACTGTCCCGTGACCTGCCGATTTTCCGTGTTTGTGGTGATTTATTGGGAATGTACCATAACAGCACTGTGTTTGTCTGCTTCCTCAGCCAATGCATTTTAATTGGTAATTGTCTGGATTTACTAAGCTCACAGAAGACGCCCTGGTGTATCGCCAAGTTCCTGGTTTCGAGTGCTGAGGTAACGATTTTTTTTTTTTTAGCTGACCTTAGCTCCCAGGTCGACCCAGGCTTGAGTGAGTACAAGGTAAAGTCCTGGGAAATAAAGGCGGCCGGTGTGATGCTGATCAGATCACCCAACAAACCCCGATTGGTCTAAAAAATATGAGTCTAGCCCTATATACCCAGTATACATGAAGACCTGGGAAAAGGGCCTGTTCTTCTACTGAACTGATGCTTTTATTTGACATTATTTTAAGGTGAAGACAAGATGCAGAATCCCCCATGTTTGAGTGTGTTCATTACTCGTACTGATCTGCAGGAGCGTCGGTGTCCGCAGACGTAGATGTGATAGTTGCAGCTTTGTTTGTGTCACACCTTGGCTAAGCTTATGTGTCTCATGTAATGATTTGATTTAATTTGTTTCAAGAACCGACATCAGAGCACTCGAGGCATTCCCATAAGCGCTCCGTCCCCATCTTCAGCAGCCAGCGAAGAGTTCCGATGCTTATGGTGCCAGTAGAATTCTGATTAAACGTCCGTCTTGCCTTTCCTCTGAGCCTCGAGCATCTGCCAGAAACTCTCCTCACTTCCCCCACCCCCTGCATCAATCTGACCAGTCTGTGGTGATCCATCTGCTCCTCCGAACTGTACACGCTTTCCCAGAATTCACTAACCAGGTCTGCCTTATTGTCTCATGTAAAAGGAACGTTAATTGACTTAAATTACTAGATTACTTTACTTTTGTGAATTCCACAGTTGACTTTATCGCTGAAAAGAGGCTCAATGTTGCCCCCCCCCCCACCCCACCCTTCCCCAGACAGACGCATCCTACCATCCTCAGTGTAGAGTGGTCTCCTTCAACTTTACAACTTAATCCCAGTGATGACATATTATTTAAAGACACCAATGTTTGGGACTAAAAGAAGCTCAAGTTGAACTAATGGAGCTACGAAAATCATCATCATTAAGTGCCTTACCGACTAGCCCTGGCTCAGGCGTTGCGAGTCCGATTCGTAATTCCAACGTACAGCGATCGAAACCCACTGCTGGCTGCGTGAATTTTATCATGGTGTGTGGCGTCGCAGGTCGACCAGACTAAAATAGGTACCATGATGAATGTCCTGCGGAAGTAAAGACGGCTGGCGTAATGCTGACCACATTACCCATATAGTGCCG
Source organism: Candidula unifasciata (assembly GCA_905116865.2). Taxonomy (NCBI): domain Eukaryota; kingdom Metazoa; phylum Mollusca; class Gastropoda; order Stylommatophora; family Geomitridae; genus Candidula; species Candidula unifasciata. The sequence goes on from CAJHNH020000026.1 coordinate 233,589, forward strand.
ACGGCCTGTAAAAATATGAGCACTCTTCCCATATGTGCGATACGTTTAGAGGCGTAAAAAGGGATCTTTACCTTTTACTTTATTTACTGACTAGCGTCCACAATATGTGATCCGCCACTGTGTACATCAGCTCGTGTTGACACCCTTCCATGCAATGAAACAAGGCTCACGAGAATTCTTCTCAAGCTGTCTTCGTTTTTCTTCCTTTGCACATATCTTTCCAGTGGTAAGATCATGTTTCAGTTCCCCTTTTTTCATAAAATGATCCCACCCCCCAAAAATTATAACTGTCTCTTTCTGATGTTTGTAATAAGTTGTCTACAAGCCCTAGCCTCGGTAAAAATATCTGAGTAGCTTTTTTTTAGCTATCCAGATTATAACACGCATATTCATTCCAACATTAGGCTACTAGTGCCAAACATGGACACTATCTAAAGCCCATATACTCAAAATCACTACCGGCAAGATGAGGTGCCTGAGAAAAGCAGCCAACCTAACCATCCGAGATCGAGTAAATAATGAAACTATCAGGCAAATTGTGAAAACGACACCGTGTACTAGATTCATCAAGAAACAGCAAATTATGTGGAGTGGCCATCTCGTTAGAATGCAGTACGATCAAACACCATCACAAGCACTACATCGCAGAAGAGCAGCTACTAGATCAAGAGGATGGCCGTGGAAAAATGGATCGACGACATTAAAGACACTCTACGCCTTCACGGCATGACAATAGCCAGTGGCAGCCAACGTGCACTGGATCGAAAATTATCCCTCCCCTTTTCTACTTAACGGCAGAAGTGGTTTATGATGATGATGATGATGATGATGATGATGATGAACTTCTAAGAATTCTTCTGTAAAACCACATCTCCGAGACGTTCAGAAATTGTTCAGCCTGCTTATTGAGGATTTACTGCTGTATAAAACTATGAATAGAAAAAATAAATCTAACATTTCAGATGTTTTATCGTGAAAACCAAAAGTGGCGCCTAGACTGAATAATTTCAGAGATGGGGGGCTCATTCTGCTTATAATTTGGCGAATACTCGATTATAAAACCAGTTAATAAGTATATGCTGACTCGTAAATATTTATACTAATGTATTGGTTTTTTTAAACATTATGAAAAATATGTAACGAAACAAACACAACACACACACACACATAACAACAATTAAAAAAATGAACGTCTGCACATAGCTGGTGGAGTGGGGGTGGGAAGTGGCATCTATCATCCATGTAAACGTTATTGTGTTTGTGCACCACCCCCGTCCCCCGGCTAACGGTATCGGTGCTCCCTGCTACATAGACTCTAAGTGCTAAGGTTCTGGCGCGCCACTGAGACCATCTAGATGAAAGAGTAAGTAACGTACGATGAGTTGCAAAGTAGTGAACGAGTTTAAAAAGTGCGTCGGTAAACTAATTGATGAAGGCTACTGCTGAAATTAAATGTGTTGTGTCAAAAGGTGCAGCTTAACTGTTTCCAAAAAAAAAAAAAAAAAACCACACAAGGTAGAATGCCGAAGATAAAGAAGAATATAAACATATTCCGGTCAAAATGGACGTTAGGAAGCGGCACTGTTTGAAACAGAGGCTAATTTTTTGCTTCTGCCGGACGGTGGCCGATGCATTTTTGCTCCATTTGTAGACTGGATATAGTTTCGTCGCCCAGCTTCTGAGTTGAATGCATGGCGTGATCCTGTGAGCTTCGGATTGCATTTAGAATGTTTTTTCGACTGTGACCAACGTCGTTGGTGTGAATTGTAGATTCAGAAAATGGCGCGATGCTTGTCGTGCAGTGTTGTGGTGCCCGTATGTGATTAAAATTGATCGCGTGGGCAACTGCTGATCTCTTGGCGACTTCTGCTACCATCAATGATGAACTGCAATTCTAATACTGTGATAAATATTCTGTGTGTTTTTCGTTGGCACAGGAAGCGGAGCAAAGATGAGGTGACCGGTTTGCTATGAAGCTCAAACTAAGACTACCAGACTACTAGACATAAACAAATCCACCTCCTCTAAACAGCATGGTCTAAGACATTTTGTTCCTACGAATTCACCTCAATTTATGTATATTTCATATCCCGTTTGCACACATTTGTATGTCATTGTAGAAGTCGGCTTCGACACAGTCTGCCCATCTACAATTCACGATAGAGGATGTCATGAAGGGGATGGGTGGACGAAAAAAAAAAGAACCACTGACCAACCCTCCCCCCCCCCTACTTTACCCCATGTTATAAAAGGCAAATAGTAAAGGTTCTGATGAAACCAAATGCGTTGAGCCGAAAGTCGCAAGTTATCGCAACTTAGGTTAAAAATACATGGTGGCAGCCGCTCAGTTAGGGTGAATCCTGAAGACGAAGAAGAATAGGGCAATAGTAAACTGGTAGATAATTTAACTTACGATATTAAAGAAAAAGTTTGCAAAGCCCTGATAACCAAGCACTAGAAGCCGTCTCATAACTGCTCAGTTCTCATGATCAGCAGCCAACAAACAGTCTCACTGTTTATGCCGCTAATAGTCTAATAGTATGTCCGTCTCGTCTTTTCTCTCAGTACTGACACATCCACTCAACGATGCATTATTCTCTCTACAATGTAATATTCTGCTCGGGCTTCTGCATTGTTTACTGGCTTTCATCAGCCCTTGAGTTCTCATCAGTTCACTACCCTCTGGCGGAGTATTGACTAGTCCGTCTGCATGTTTCTTTTCTAATTCACCTGCATTCCTGGTTGGAGAAGAGCACGTAATGCTCATAGATTACTATCTTGATGCTATACTTAATGATATGGATTGACATAACACATACCGCTATAGTAGTAGAGAAAACATAGGTTATGAACTTGCTATAAGGAACAAAAAGTGGGCTGGGGTAGAATAAAATATAGTCATAGGGAAACTTAAACAACAACAACATTTATGTGAGTATGCTTTTCGGACATTGTAAGCAATTCCCAATATTTGTTGGCTGTCTTGGCACTGACTAAGCACGTTTTCTGTCAGTAGTTTGCCATAGTTATCTTTATTGTCAGTCCTCTAACATTGTAGAAATCACCTGAATCTCCGAATGCTACAATCGAAACTGGGTATCTGGGAATTACAAACCGCCTGAGCAACCCCGTATTCACAGTCGCCGACAGCTTCCTAAACAAAAGGTTCGTTTCTTTGCAAGTCGGCGGGTATCGTATGATAGTCCAAATAGAGGGCATTTGCTTTGATTTACAGTAGATAGTGGACAGAGGTAAATATCTAAACGTATTATGGATATCTGCAATATGTCGTCGTCTAGGGGATGATGTGTCTACTGAATGATATTACTCACACTCTAAAATGACATAGCTGTGACAAGTCGACACCGTCTCCAAGATACAAGACTGTTTATTGACATCTTAACACTTACATCGTTTGTCCCGTCCACGTCCTAATCACAGCTTTCACGCAACACATTGTTCAGACGCCAACACGCTGACTTCTCACACATTCACCAACCAGAGTTCTGCGTCTTGAGTTCCACATCGCCGCATAGATAGATCTGGTCATTGCATCTAGCTTCACACAACTGCGTTGGCTGGACTTTACTTCGATGGATGTTGTCGTCTGGTCTTCCTCTCGCAGCAATCAGTTTCACTTTCTCATTCGCAAGAAAACTATCACGTCTCTCTCGTTCTGACGATCAACACATACTGTCTGATCAGACTGGAGTCTGAACTTATACCCAGTGTTTGTTCCACGTGGCAACACGTGGTGTTCTTGGGTTCCACGTGGGGACGTGTGGTCGTTCTCCTTGGATTCCACGTGATTAGACCTGATATTTCCATACCTTAAACACCTCGGTTAATCCGAGTATCTGGCTTCTCTCGGTGTTTTGGTTAACCTAGGGATTTTCCCCCCAACCTTCCCAA
>CAJHNH020000026.1:242500-262500 GCA_905116865.2 Candidula unifasciata
CGTGTTGCTAACCACATTACCCATCTTGTGCCGATTAGTCTATAAAATATAGGTCTTGCCCTCTATGCCCTATAAGCATAAAAGGTGCGGAAAAGGGTCCATTCCTTTACTTTACCTAAAAGAGTCATTGCAACAGACATCCAAAGAAATATTACCAGAAGACAACATGTATGACAGAGGAAATCTTGCCACTGATAGAAAAAAAAAAAACCACAAACGTGAAATATTAATTGACAAAGAGAAGGTAACTGAAAGATGGAACAGAGTATATAAAAGAGCTGGACAATGACAACAGCAGACCAGACAAAGATGGTTATAAGTATTGGGAAGGGCCCACAATACTGAATGCAGAAGTGAAAGATGCTACAAACCACATGAAGAAATATAAATCTCCAAGGCCAGATAACATCACGCTTGAAGAATTAAAAAACTGCTGGTAAACTGGGTCTAGAAGTCTTATCAAAGTTTTTCACTGATATTTATATCAGTGGACACGTATATGATGACCTTTTGAACTCTCTTTTCATAACTTTACCAAAAACATCTGGTGTATTTGAATGTGAAGAACATCAGACAGTTAGTTTACTGAGTCATGTAACTAAAATATAAATGAGAATTATGATGCGAAGAATAAGATGCAAAATTAAACCAGAAATGTGAGAATAGCAGTGTTGTTTTGCGGAAGGTAAAGGCACAAACAACGCCACAATTATCTTGAGAACACATTAGGAAGAATGATTGAAAAAAAAGAGATCTGCATCTGTGCTTGATTGATTCCACTAAAGCATTTGATAAAGTGAAATATAAAGACATTATTATAATTCTGGAAACCTTACACATTGATGGTAAAGATCTGAGAAAAATAAAAAATAAATGTACTTGCAACAAGAAGCAGCCATAAGGCTTGACAACGTTTCAAAACACAAAACAAGGCGTTAGGGATGTGTACTATCACTCTATTTATTCAATTTGTACAGTGAAATAATAATTACATCTATACATGGTATGCCATAAATATTGGTTAAAGGACATAATATTACCAATCTGCGATATAGTTTTGATCGCTAAAGATTAAACACAACTGCAAGAGTTGTTGGATATAATTGTAACGGAGGGTGATATCAAGAGTCTTAGAATGAACAACAGAAAAATAGAAGTAATGGTAACAATCAAAAGTCGTCCCTATGTGGAATCAAATGTTTCGTTATTTTCAAACCCCACCTTGGCTTTTACCGGGAGCCCTGAATATAGCCGGGCCATGAATATGGCGTAACATCTGAAAGTAGTTTCTTGGACTTCTCCACGGGTGATCCTCATCCGCCTGGTGGTATTTTGTGTCACCCCGTGTTTATCGCTTCTGTGATGTCCTCGTGGGGTACAGAAAGAGAGAGAAAGAGTAATGGTAATTACAAAGAAAACCAACCCTTCAAAATCCAACATCATAGTACAACGGACAAACCTCAAGCAAGCTGATATGATAACATCAGATGGAAGTAGTATTGAAGAAGTCACATGTGGAATAGCTCAAGCAAAGGCAACCTTTTAGAATATGACGAATATTGTATTTAATCTTTCTTTGTCAATTAAGACGAGAAAGATAATTCTTAAAAGCTTCATAAATTTTATCTAAATGTGCAGAAATTTATCAAGGACAGCTGTAGATTAGTGAAAAATTATTTGGAGATGTGGTTTTATTGATGAATGAGAAGAATACCATAGACAGTTCAAAAGAGTAAGGCAACAGACAGAAAGAAACTGACGCACGAAGAGAACTGATTACCCGTATAACAGAAAAAGACAGTCAATATTCTTTGGTCGTGTGATAACAAGGAGAAAAGTGGAGTGCATCGTGACAGTGAGCGTGAGCACATAGGAGGGAATGAGAGGCAGAGGGAGACCGAGAGAAAATATGATGGACTGCTTGACATCATGGCATGGAGGATCATCTGTGTAAGGGTTGATTAAAAGTACGCTAGACAAAAGGTTGTGGATAGACATGATTACGAATGCCACACGGCATTGACTTCAAAACAAAGAACATTTTACATTATTATAATGGGTTGCGTGCACTAGAGAATTCTATCTAATTTTATTGGAAGTTCTACTTCAGACACACTATAACCATTGGTGTAATACTGCGAACAATGAAACTGTGAAATCACATTTACAGCGTTCTTCTTGAAACCGTGTATATCAGGGTTTTTTCCCTTCTTGTTTTAATTTAATCAACTCCAAACAAAAATGCTAAACAATGGACTGTTTACAGCCGAAAAGCCAACTTTCCGTTGGTACCATTCATAAATAAACCTACAAATATATACTCTGTTGTGTCTCATTCCTGTCTGGTATATTTGAGTATAAGATGTTGCAACTGTATCTTTATTACTGAGAGACAGCATGAGCGTTGAAGTTTACTTACAGTCGCATACACTATTTCGTGTGCGAAAAATAAAGAGGTGTAGATGGCCCAGGGTTGAAAAAATAATCAATAATGTATGAAGAAATTAGTTTATATTGGAGGCATGCATAGCAGGCGTCAACCCGTCATCAGTAGAGGTCCCACTTCAGCATATGGTTCGGCCCGATTTACCATTATCCATGGGCGGGCTGACCAGGCTCATGACTCCTGGGCTCCTGCGTATGACTCCTAGGCCCCAGGACTGCTGTGCCCTCATACTCTAGCAGACCTAGCTATAGCATTTGACATATGGTAAATTAATGATGTACACAGCTAACAGGTGACAGGCAGCCAATAGGGGTTAAAATTCGCCAAGCTCATTGAGTGAATTATTTTTTTTTTAAATTAGTGTTTACGATTCCTGTAAACTTACTACTTTTAATCTAAATATAAGCACTAGTGTTAACAAGTCCTTTTCTATTTTCAGGTTAAAAGGCTTTTCACCTCGAAGAGAGTGTCTGCCATCATAGCCTCAATGTTTATTATCCTGATTCTCAGCGCCACTCCGTTCTACTCGGTCAATGTTTTCTCTTTTAAATTTCACCCAGCTAGAAACAGAACAGTTTTTGGCCTCATCCGAACCGAGGCCCGAACGATTGTTGAAAAAGTCTCATTTGCTATTAACAACGCTATAATCCCCGTTGGGTCTTTCGCAACAGTCATCGTATGTACAGCTGCTTTAATTGTTAAACTGGAGGAAAAATCAAAATGGCGATTATCTGCCACGTCATCTAGTTCTAGTAGTAGTGACACTTTGTTAAACCGAGATCAGAAAGTTTCCAAAATGGTTTTACTAATTTCAGCGGTCTTTATTATTTCGTTTATTCCCAGCTGTATAATTTTTGTTGCCATGACAGTAGAGCCAGAATTGTCAATTGATGGAATGTATCACAATACTTTCATAATTATTTTCGGGCTTGTTTTTATCTTGGAGACAATGAACTCTGCAGTTAATATTTTAATATATTACCGTATGAGTAGCAAGTATAGGGAGACGTTTCATCAGATGTTCAGGATTCACATTAATGTAGGGTAGACATTGCCAGATAAATTATATATATATATATATATATATATATATATATATATATATATATATATATATATACACATACGCACACACACACACACACACACACATTATATATATATATATATATATATATATATATATATATATATATATATATATATATATATATATATACATACATATATATATATATATATATATATATATATATATATATATATATATATATATATATATATATATATATAAACTGCAGGGTAATTTTCGAAGTAATTATTTAAAAAGTAAAGAAAAGGACCCTTTTCTACGCCTTTAGGCGTATAGGGCATATAGAGCTAGACCTACATTTTTATAGACCAAACGGCACAAGATGGATGATGTGGTTAGCAGCATGCCGGCCGTCTTTACTTCCCGGGACTGCAACCGGTACCCACTCGAGCTGGGTCGACCTTGGAGTCGTGGTCATTTTTGAAAAAAAATCCGGCTTCGCCAGGGAGTGAACCCACGAACTTCCTATCCGCAAGCGAGCATCTAGCCTCTACGCCACAAAGCAAAGCTTCAATTTATATCCAGCTGAGTTAGGCTGACGGTTATGAAACTACATCACACCACTAAGGACATTCCCATAGGCGAAACGTCCCTATCTTGAGCAGCTGGCGCATAATTGCGATTCCATGGTGCCAGTTGCTGTCTGATTGAATGTTTGCCTTGTCCTAAGTGTTGATCGTTACCCATCTATAGTCCGCGGTGCACCGTTCCATTCTCTACCTGGTGCTGGCACCCAGGGGATGTTAGCATTATGTAAATCCTTTAAATATTCTGTAGAAAAGGAGAAATGCTGACATCTTGATTGATCTGAATATCAAGGAAGATTGGCTAATAAACAGCATCATGTTTCGGGAGCTGACATATTTTGGTCATATCAAGCAGTGCAACGGATTAGATAAAAATTATAGAAAAAGGCATGGTCCTAAGAAGGAGGGGCAAAGACCGACCAACACAAAGATAGGCACAGGATATGAGTGACTCCTTGAGTATGAAAGTGCATGAGGCGCAAGAGCTGGCGAGAGACCGAGTTTCTTGCAGGCAGACTGTGATGAGAGCGACGTTCTGCAAAGGACCTGCTACATGATGATGAATCTGTAGTTATTAAAATACTTCTGCATGTTTTATTATTGCAGGGTGCATTTTTCAATTTGTAATGACTGTATAATGATGTGCGTGAAAGGTATAGTATGTACATGTCTGTTCACAGTATGCAGTTGTATCATCACGATTAAGCCTGAATAAATATTAAAAGCAATCTTGCGACGAATCTTTATACGCATTTATGATCCAAAGAGCGATGGAACGAGAATGGGAAGTGACACAGAAATGTATAAACTAAATCCTATGTGATCACTTTCATCATGCGGGCGGACAGAGATTACCGGGGGGGGGGAGGGTGTATGTGTGCGTGTGTGTGTGTGTGTGTGAGAGAGAGAGAGAGAGAGAGAGAGAGAGAGAGAGAGTGAGAGAAAGTATAAATTAAATGTGTCGAGAAAGCTGTGCACACCAGAGCTGTAGATCACTAGTGGCCGTATACATGACCACTAACGTCGAGTGATGGGCTGGTAAGCGTAACTTGCAAGTTTTCATCATCTGACACGATCACTAAAACGACAGATAAGGTCAGTGTTCTAGTCCCCATCCCGCCATCCATTAGGCTAAACGATTCAGCTACGTATCCCTTTGGATTTTCTCGGACTAGCAGTCATTAAGTTGTGGACACCAGTACCTAATTCTTTACTCATCAACTGCCTACTTTTAATTGTTCTATCCGTTTACGACTTTCGTTTGTCTCTAAGAGGACTGCCTCGTTTGTCTAACGTTACATTCTACTCTTGCGTTGTTCTTATACACCACATCTCCGCTGCGAGTATTTGCCAACTAATCAAGATATTTTTTTGAAACTATCGGAACACCAAGGAATATTGGAAATTAAACAGCATTTAGCCACGTATTTTGATTTTGATTGATGGTTTAGTCGACTTTTGTTTTATTTATACAGGATCTAAGTGAAATGACCGTCTGTCTGTTGTTGTTGTTGTTAATGTAAATATTGCCGTTGTTCCTATTTGCTTAGTCACCGTCTAGGGAGTTAATGCAATATATACTGCTATAGTGTGTCTTTTGTGGGTTACTATCTCCAATAATTAGAATTGCACTTGGGAGCATATACAGTAGGGGTCCACCGATCATCAGTAGAAAGATCCCTCGTCAACGATTTTTTCGGCTCTTTACTTCCTATACCATCACGGAAGGTGGGTCCTACCTGGATCATGACGCCAGGCCACGATCTTTCCCTGTGCACTTAATTGGACGTTCGGACATGGACAAGACGAAATGGTGACGTTGCAACAGGTATCGTGAAATTTTATTGTTACATATTTTGTGGCTGCTGTAACAAATTAAGCCGAATACCTTCATTTCCATATCACAACTCTATTCATAAAAAAGTGTCGAGCGTATCCACCCTGGATCTTTTCCTAATTTATCGGACACACGAAGCCTAACATGTGTCCGTTAAACCAAACGTAAGCTTGCCACTTGGTCGCCCAGGTAAGCTGACTGCTCTAATTATGCTACCGCAAAGACTTCGTATCTCACAGTACATTTTGCAAAATTCACCAATTCGAATTGTCCCTGTTCGATAAACATCCGGCAAAATGTGCAGCAGGAGAAAATCAACACTGAGCCGCATGAACTCAGGTGGGCCCACTCTCTGAAAATGTCTAGGAGCTCGTGGGCCGAAACATTTGTCGACGAGAGATTACTTTTACTGGTGATTGGTAGACTCCTGCTGTACATGCTCCCCTGTGGAGTTTCTTCTCACTGAACACCTGGCACTCACTAGTATGCTTTCCTGGAAGCTAAGAAATATTTATTCAGAAACAGATGGTCCACAGGGCGCACAGCATGAAAACTATTAGTACTGCGAAATGTGCTAATTATATTGTTTACAGTATAAGGTCGAGGCACTTGAGTTATAAGGATGTGACATCATGAATTGTTGAATAACCACATTCGAATACCCGTCACCGTTAGAGAACACATAAAAAGATGAAGTTAACGACCATTTTCCCCCACGTATGGGCTATAGGGCTTGACCAATATGAGATAGACAAATCGTTGCTTGGTAAATTATTTGATCAGCTTAACGCGGCCGCCTTCACTTCCCATGAATTTTACCTGGTAACCACTACAGGCTGATTCGACCTAGAAGAAGCTAGGTCATATACAAAATAGTACAGTGTTTGTTACCGTCGTGACCCGAACCCAAGGCTAGCAGTAGCACATACTCAACCAAAAAACACTCTTTCTTGAATAGTTAACACCATTATAACTAAGATCAGTTTCTCAAATATCTGAGTGTAGCTGTGATATACCACTAAACTAAAAGCTACATGACGCCTGAAACATCACATAATGCACAAGTTTGATTACGGTGGGCAAACAAATGATTTCAGAAAGTCTCCAGTCATAAACACACACCTTACATTGCTGAATACACGAGATCACAAAATAAACAGTATTAGTTATTGCAAAATAGTGTCTCTTGAAAATTGTTATGTATCAAGTATTAACAGCACTAATGGTAAAACAATCTTAATTAGTGATGATGTCAATAACAAACAAACAAACAAACAAACAAACAAAAGGAAACAAAAAAAGGAGGGAGTGTTTAGATGTCTCGCATCACTGGCTCGCCGGAAGACGACTTCGTCGCCTGCCGGGGCAATATTTAAGTCTGTCTTCTTTGATCGCATCGACACTGAAGCAGTCCTTTTCAGGGCTTTTGGTGGTGTACGATGCTAAACCATTTGATACGGCGCACATAGCCTAGTGACAGCTATAACTTTAAGCTGTCCTTTCGGAGATGCTAGTTCAACATGACCACATTTTATAATTTTGATTTTAAAAAAATTATGCTACGCCAGTTGCCAGTCATGTATTTGATGCTGGATTCCTATTGTATAGACCCGTGTGAAATCGATGGATTACGTGGTACTCCTCGTAAGTTGGGTCAACGTGACAGTAAAGGTCAAATTTATAAACAGTATTTCGCGATACTGATTTGAACCCACGATGTTAGGGGCAATATGCGAGCGTCTAGCGACTATGCTGAAGGGTGTCATAGATGTTGCCATATCATTTATCACGTTGTGTTTGTATTAGGGCTGTACCGAATAGTGATTTTCACTATTTGGCTGAATAGGAATAGAGGGACAAACTATTTGGCTGAATACGAATACGAATACGAATAGTGTATGGCGTATAAAATATATCTAACACACACACACACACACACACACACACACACACACACACACACACACATATTCAAAATGTCAAATGTATTCAGAACGTTTATTTCACATAAAGTAGGACATAATAGTCATCTTCTTCTTTAGCATTTTGAGCGCTTGAGGTTTACTGCTGCAGATATCACTCGTCTCCATTCATCTCTCTGGCTGGCCTTTTCTTCACAACTTGTGACACCAGTTGCTTGCAGGTCTGGCTGAACCTCTCCCAGGTGTATACAGTTTTACTTCTCTGTCATCTGACACTCTTACAATATGCCCCAACCATTTTAGTCTGTTAGCTCTCATGATGCCAGTGATCAGTTGTGATTTAAACAGATTATGAATTTCGTTGTTGCTTCTCACTCTCCATTACCCTGCTGTCTGCATCGTTGATGTGTCCAAAGATTTGTCGTAAGACTGTTTTCGAAAACCTGTAATAAGGCTTTATCTCTTTTATTTCTGCTTCAAGTTTCAGAGCCATATAACACGACTGGTCTAATCGACGTTTTATATATTTTGATCTTGCTGTTGCGAGTAAGACACTTTGACTTTAGCAAATGTTGAAGGGCATTGTATTTTTTTATTTCTAGATTGTATTCTAGGTTGTATTTCTTCTTTCAGCATTTTGGAGCAATTGAAGTTTGCACCCAAGTACTTATATGTTTCCGTTCGTTTGATTTTCATATTATCGACTAGGATGTTGCCGGAGTTTATATTCTTTCCATGTGTAGTTAGTATTCGTACAGAGAAGTATACATTTAAAAGCATTTTATGTTTTGCATCCTTCAGTCAGTCTGTGGTAACTAATAACTAGGAATGAAAGAATCCTAAGTATTATAACAAGTAATTTAACTTGGAAATTGTCACTGACAGCTTACTTAATGCAGTAAAGCTGCATTAGCTTTTAACAAAACCAATCGTTCCGTGTTGTCAGTATAAATGCCGTGTATGCAGAAGCGGGTGTAAGATGACTACTATTCGTATTCGGCCCGACCGCAACTATTCGGCCCAATACCGAAAAATCAAAAGGTCCACTATTCGGCCCCGAAGCGAATATGAAGCGAATATTCGGTTAGCCCTAGCTTGTATGCCCTGCCTAGTCAGGCTATCACATTTTAAAAACTGATCTTTTCAGGGCAATATCAAACGGATGGCAAGCTCCTGATTTTGGTAAGACATCACTGTCCTAGAACCCTCATAAATTCAAATAAGTTCTCGTTATGCATAGTGGAATATGCGGCTTCAGACAGGACTTTCTATTCTCTCCAGTCCTGTGCAATCTTCAGTGGAGTTTTCCATGTCAAAGATGCCGCACGTAGGTCACTTTCCATCGTTCGTCTGCATGTTGATTTCAAACGCATCTTTTTCTCTTTCCATTTGGTATCCATGTATGAGCTGTTTTGGTAGGTATATCAGGATGTATTCTTATAACGTGACTAAGCCATTTCCATCTTCTCTTGGTTATCATACTATCTAGCGTTTCTTGGTTTTTGACTTGAGAAGATTTTATCTGGACAGAAAATTTTGATAATTCTACGTAGACATTTTTGGTGGAAGGTGGAAAGCTTGTGCATCATATTTAATCATTCTCAAGCATTCTGCTCCATAAAGAAGAACTGGCAAAAATGATGTTCTTGTAGAGTCGGAGTTTCGTTCCTCTGCAGTAACTGTTGGACTTCCAGATTTGCCTCATCCTTCCAAAAGCAGCTCTAGCTTTGTACATGCGTGACTGTCTGTCTTTCATTTGTCCCTCCCAATAGGGACACCACACTGCCATACATTTAAATACAGAAACTAAAAACACATTGCAAGAGAAGCTATGTTGGACCGGTGGCGACCTTAAACTCACAATCCTGTTTGTGACCCAGACGGGACTCAATGTTTAGCATGACTGATGTCGAACGCAGAAAAAGAAGAAGAAGAGCAGCGTGCACCAATTCCTGTGCTGCTGACACTCATCATTATCATGACGAAATGCTATCAAGAATCATCTCGCGTTACCTTTCACTGTCTCTTTTTCTACAGATCATTCCAGTAGTCACAACATGTACTTGTCCTTCTCATAACATTAGACACACGAAGCCAGCCGCAAGTAGTGAAATACAATTTAATATTAAATAAACTTCACCGACGATATTTTTTATTCAAAAGACACGAGAGGAAGCTACATAAGAGGCGATTGTCGAGAGAAAATTGGGGAAGGGGGGGGGGCATCCTTGGGGGGGGGGGGCCTTGGGGGGGGGGGGGATCTGAGTGAACAACCACCTACAGGGACTTGCGGAAACAAACTATCAGTATCTGTGTAGATCTCCCGGAGTTCATTTTTGATAAAGAAAGGAAGGCCTAAAAAAACCGCAGGACTTGCGTTGAGTTAGGTTGATCCAAGAAACGACATCACAGCTCTGTTGGTATTTCCATAAACACTCTGTCCCTATCAGCAGCAGCCAGCGCAGAGTTTCCATTATCAGTGGTTCTAATAGTAGTCTGGTTATATAATACAATATTAATTATTTAATATTTAGTGAGTATTTCATTTTTGCTTATGGATAAGGTTTAATATCGCAAATAAAGAAAAATATCGACGTTTACTTCTGCGTGATGGGAAAAACATGTGGCGTAAAAGCAGCAATCAGTAGACAAAAAAATCAGATCCGTAAAACTGATATGCCCCTAACATTCAATTGCCGGACCATGACCAAAGTCCAAATGTGGGCAAAGAGTAGACTAGACGCGAATTCGAAGCATGCGCAGGTAGAAAGGGAGGGGGGAAATACAGAAAAAGTGTCAGGGACATCAGTAATTTAGTAAGAAGAGAACTTTCGTTAAACAAGATAGGGACATATTTCCACAGCATTTACACCTTATGAAACAAATCAAAAAAGTATATGTCGAGTCATTAAATGATTGTACATTCATAACAGCACGTTGATTGCAGCTTTCGGGTAGTATTATTGAAAACAGGTATTTCTGGTCAGCTATATGCCTTTTTAAGTCAGAAATGTATGTTAACATTATAGCTTATGCAATAAATATTCTACAACTGTTAAAAAATGTTTGTGTTCATCTTTGTGACAACGTTTCTCATTTTTATAACAACCACATAGTTACACTAAAATATCATACTTTCAACTTGACACTTTAAAACAACGAGCCTGAACCAACGAAGACAAATTCGTAAAATAGTATATTACATATGATGCCAGTTACACTGTAACAGTTTTGTTAACGCATATTCATTATTGTGAAATAACATAGCCATGATGTATGTAATTATGCGTATCTTGATAAGGGCTTAGGCATTTGTAAAACTGGCACAAAGAGGTAGTTGTTTAATATTTGCAAGAAATAGAGATGATATATTTATTTAATATTTACTTTGTATAAATAATGTCTCCTTTTATTATTTTTTTTTTCCATAATTTAGAAACTGATATAAAAAGGGGGTTGGGAGTTAGGATGTGGAAAGGGGCGGATGGAAGGGGGGGGGGGGGGTCGAAACAGGGGCATTCGATAAACGCCTACATCCCATGTTTAATGTCAGTGATGTTACCCGTTATTTCCTGTTTGTCTAGAATTTCCTCTCATCATCGATCGTACGTGGTCTTCCTAATTTAAATCATTCGTTTTTGTTGACAAAATTCTGTCTTTTCAGAGGACAGTGTTGTGTTCGGCTGCAGGAAAACATAACAGTCACACGCCATAACGATTGCGGGAGTCATAAGAAAGACCCCCCAGGCAGTGGCTTTGAGAACAATATCCACAAGTAGGCCGTATCATTTCTTATCCAGTTTTGCCATTATTGAAATAAAACGTGCTTTTACTCAGAAGCTAGGCTCTTGTATGGTCGGCAATACTTTTTTTGCTTTGGACGCAACGCAACAACGTAGGGGACGGGCCTCGGTGAGCTGGTCCGGGTGTCTAACGGAAAAGGGTTTCTCACCCTTTGAAAGTCCATCGTGTCCGAATTGTCTGCCAGTGTTCCTCTGCCACCTGCTAACAAAAGTCCAACATGTGTCCGGTAAACCAATCGTAAGCTTGTCGCTCGGTCGTCCAGGCACGCTGACTGCTTTAATTAGGCTGCCGCGGCGACTACTTATCTCACAGTACCTTCTGCGAAACCACCAAGTCGTCTTGTCTCTGGCCGAAAGAAAAACACCATCCGGTAATCCCGTGCAGCAGGGAACCAGCCTTGAGCTTCATGAACTCAGAAGGGCCCACCTCCGAATGCGTCTAGGAATCGTGGGCCGAAACGCGTGTCGACGAGGATAATTTCTACTGATGACTGGTAGATCCCTGCTGTACTTGCTCCCTGTGAGTTTATTCCTATTCTCCTGTATTCATATTCCCATCTTGATTTTCTCCCTCCACAAATGAACACCAGGACCTGTCTCAGTCATTTCTGGCTTATAGACATCTTTGTATGTTGGTAAAGCTGACCTCGTAGTTTTCACGAATCTGTATTTTACCATGGATGAATGACTTTGAGCACTATTATCCATCCTCCAAATTAGGCTGACCTTTCTGAGCCTTTGAAGACTGACAATCGAAAACGCGGTTGTCACATCTGCTTTTTCTAATAGTCCAGTTAATACTAAGTATAATATTAATTCTAGACTTCTATTATCTTATCTGCCAAAAACCTTTTACACAAGTTTCATTTACATATAGCCATTCACCGCCAGATGGTCTAGAACCAGCTTTTCTGTCTCTTTGCGGCATTCTCAAATCAGCCTCAAACTAGAATGTAAGGTAAAGGTTCCTTTTCGACGCCTTTAGGCAAATGGGATGGGGCATATAGGGCTAGACCTATATTTTTAAACATAAATCGAAACAAAATGGGTTATGTGGTCAGAATTTACTTCCCGGGATTGTACCTGCTACCAACTCAAGGCTGGGTCAATTTGAGTGTCAAGGCCATTTTTGAAAAAGAGTCCGGCCCCGCCTGGAAGCAAACCCACGACCTTTCGATCCGCACGAGAACATATAGTCGCTACGCCACAGCGACTCCGAAACCAGAATGTAGCTAACTAAATTTGGTGATGCTTTATGTAGCTACTACCAAGCGTGTAAGTGTGAACAAGACGCCCGCGAAGCCGGAACGTTATCTGCATTGTGTAGATCACAACGTATCTTAAATGTTTCAGTATCTAACATGAACAGATAACTAGGCGACATGACAATAGTAAAGATTGATCCGCTCATTAGTGAAGATTTCCGACGAATGTTCCAGTATGTTTGCTACGGTGGAGTCTGCCAGGTTATAGCAGCCTTTGGGGTCGTGACCAACGTAATCAACATCATCTGTTTTCTAAAACAAGGCTTCAAGGACTCGGTCAACGTCAGTCTCTTTGGTAATGTCTTTGTTAGCGTTTATCAGCTGTAAAGTGAAAAGTCATAATTGTTAGTTCATTTCTAGACTTTGGCTTTGTTCCTGGAATTGAGTTTTGCATGTGCAGCCGTTTAACAGATCTAGTCTAATAATTTACAAACTGCTGGTTTAATGTCTTACTTATTGCTACGAACTTTCAGGCTGATGCACTCCGACTTCAAATTAATGTCCTAATTAGTAAACTCGTACGACATGCTTTTGGGTAGGCAATGAATCAATTCGTTTGTTCCCTACAATAGGGCCCGAAAGCCATACGAGAAGTAATGCAAAGGAACGTCGTGGTGGAATGGGCCTCGGTAGACTGGTCCGTGTCCCTAATGGAAAAGACCTTCTTATCCCTTAAAGCCAAGTGTCAGATAAATGTCTGCCGGTGTCTTTCTACCAAATGCCAAAGTGTAACAAATGTCAGATGAACAAGCCATAAGCCTGTCACTCTGGTCCTGAAGGTAGTCAACTGATTTAATTTGTCAGATGGACAAACCATAAGCTTGTCACTCTGGTCCTGAATGTAGTCAATTGAAATAATCTGCTTCCACAGCGACAATATAACAAGCACCAAATCTCACAGTGCCTGTTGCAAAGTCACCATATTGTCTTGTCCCTGTCGAGTCCGATGAAGTGCAGCAGGGGAAGATCGAGGCCTGGCTTCATGTCCCAGATTTGCCCACCCTCCGAGATCGCCTAGTGAAGTAATGGGCTGAAACAATCGTCGGCAAATGATCTCTCTACTGGTGATCAGTGGACCCCTGCTGTGCATGCTCCCGTGTGGAGTTCTTTTTACTTATAGACTGCATATTCTTAGGAGGCAATATCGTTTCTAAAAAAATATATATATATAATCTCACTGGCTATGAATTCGAATTCAAGATTTTTGAAGAGACAATGAGTGTCATCTAGCTACGCTACGCATCCGACTGATGTTAACACATCTGTGTTTGTGGAAAAGAGGTGTGCATTGATATTGAATTGGGAGTCGTCATGGCTGCGCGGCTAGATGCTCGCCGCAGATCAGAAGGTCGTGGGTTCATTCCCTGGCGGAGCTAGACTTTTTCAAAAATGACCTTGGCTCCCAAGTCGACCCAACCTTGAGTGGGTGCCGGGTGCAGTACTGGGAAGTAAAGGCGGCTGGTGTGGTGCTGACCACATCATCCATCTTGTGCCGATTGGTCTATAAAAATATAGGTCTAGCCTTAACTGCCCTATAAGCCTAAATTCGTAAAAAAAGGACCTTTTTACTTTACTTACTTACTCACTTATTTATATTGAATTGGGTGATACAAAGCAATGAACACATCTTTATATCTATGACATTTTATTAAAGGTCTGGCGATATCGGACTTGGGTTGTCTTGTGACGATAATGTGGCTGAACGTCTGCGTTATGCCAGCCTTTCAAGAAGCAGATTTCTCCTTTGATCAAGTGGACATTCAGTATCTAACCGCAGCCTACCCCCATGTTGTATTTACACGAGTCACTAGCTGGATCACAGCTTTCATCACGTTGGAGAGATGTTTGTGCATTGCCGTACCATTGAAGGTAACAATACTGTGCTTTACATGTACAGCTATCAGAGGTATTGGGAGAAAACACAAAGTAAAGTAAAGGACCCTTGTCAATGCCTTCAGACGTATTGAGTACATATCAACGTACAGGATCCTTGTCCACGCCATCTGACGTATTGTGTATATTGCAACGTAAAGGGCCTTTTCCTACGCCTTTAGAGTACTGAGTATATAAAGAAGTTAAGGACACGTTCCACCCTTTAAAACACACTGAGCTCATTGTAACGTACACAAAGGACCCCTTTCCACACCCTCAGTGTAATGAGGGGATTTTCCAACAAGTTCCCAGATGGGGACGTAGGGTCAAGGGTAAGTTAAGGGAAGAGGACGCGAGAAAGAAACCACTCACAAAATCACGGGTTGAACTGAACAATGGAAGAGCGACAGAACGGGGAAACCAGAGAGAGGTTCGAAAGGTGAAACAAAGATCGAATCAGCTGGTGTTTGGTAGCGAAACTGACTGGTCGAGTTCGAGAGGCGTGTGACTGCTATGAATTGTATCTGACGACGTGTTGAAAAGTTCTAATGCTTCGAGACGAATGTCTTACCAGAGCGTGCCTCTCTGTGTCAGCTGGTACTGGGACATTTTTGCCAGGTGACCAAACCATCTCATTTGTTGTTCTTAAATGAGTGATGACTGGTTTCATTCCTAGTCTTCTTCTGATTTCTTCATTCCTGATTTTATCTCTTCTTGTCCTACTGGCAGCTCTCCTAAGACATCTCACCTCTGTTGTAAACGATCTTCCGCTCATTAGCTGTAGTAACAGTGTGCTGTTAACTCTTTGAGTCCCAAGGAACGCATCATACGTTCATAGGTTCCTACCTAGAAGCCCAGTGAACGCATGATGCGCTGATTTTATTACTTTCTTTACCTACCCACTGGGCCTGGGATGCTAAACCCCCTGGGACTCAAAGAGTTAAACATATATACTAAAACCATACGAAGTATATAGGTATTTTTCGTTGGCACCGGAGCGGAGCAAAGATGGGGTGACCCGTTTGCTATGAAGCTGAAACTCAGACTACCAGACTGTAGAATGTAGCTGATAACCAGATGGGATTCACTTATTATATAATTATATGCAGATAAAATCTCATAATACTGAATATACATTCATAATGTTATTATAGATTTGTGAAAAGCTTAAACTGGTGTAACGCTTACTTGTAGTGGAGAAGTGACCACTTTAACAAAATTCATATCTGGTTTTTAAGAAAAATGCAAAGAATGTACTTAAATTATATAAAAATAACATCGGGAAGAGACAATCAACATTCCTTGGTGTTGTGATGAAAAGGAGAAAAGTAGGGCACTTCGTGACGGTTGGAATGTTGGAGGAGAAGAGAGGCAGAAAGGCACCGAGAGAACAGAAGCTGAACGGTTTGACATAATGGCTTGGAATATCCTCTGTGTCAAAGTTGACTGCCAGTACACGAGACAGAAGGTTGTGGATAGACATGACTACTAATGCCACACGGCATAGAATTTATGAAGAAGAAGACATTCAAACACAAGCAGCTATTTCCCCTAGAGAAAAGTGATACTCATTAGTGATTACATTAATTAGAGCTATACAGTCTTTGCCATTTGTTGTTGTACATGTTAAGAGAAGGAATAAATGCCATAAAATGGTAACTAATAGCAAGACTGGTGGAAATAGAGCACGGGGAAGACAAATAGATTTATACCTAAATTGCTTAACTATATGAATAGGGCAAGTCAAGGGAGCCGATTAGACGAATTAGTCTCGTGATGGCATTGGATGGCGACTAAATAGCCATCCTACGTTAAATCGCACGGTAGATAATGATGATGCCGATGATGATGATATGATATTGTACACACGACTAGTGTTTGGAAAGCTACAAAGTAATATGACATATCGAAAATGTTAACATGAACAAAGTCTACATTGATAGTGAAGTGCTAGAGACAGTTGTCCATTTTACATATTTGGGGTCCTCATCGAATATCAACATATCAAGCATTCTACACCAGGAAGCAAAAATAAGGGACACACTAAGATTCATAGTCTATGAGAACAGACAGCTCACAATTAAAACAAAAACCTTTGTCTACTCGTATCAGGGTTGTGTTCTCAGCAGTCCTCTGTATGACACTGAAAACTGCCCACAAAATTCACCAGGAAAAAGACGGCTTAATAGCTTGCACAAGCTATGTCCTAAAACAGTAATTGGCATTCAAGTTGAGACAAGATCAAAGACACTTTGGTTTTGAAAAGAGCGGGTATTACAACAATTGTCACAATACACAGTCCAAGACAGCCCAGGTGGCTGGGTCACACCTGGAGAATGGAGGATAGTAGTCCCTGAGGAAATCATCTATGGTAAAATGCAGATGGGTTCCGTTCGTTCTTTCGTCCATCACAAATGATTAGGACCACTCTTTCTTTCACCCGTCATGAAACTGCAGTTGAATGTTTATGAGTCCAGAGGTGACTGATAAGTCCAGTACGTGCCCGAAAGAGTCTAGGACAACTTGTGGGTAGACAATAACAAAACCGGCCATTACTATTATGTGAAGATGCGTGTAAATGGGGCATACATGATAAGGTTTGCAGGTAGACTCTTTGGAACATAATACAGTTTACAGTCGGTAAGCATGTAGATAGAACAGAAGAGCTGCCCCCGTTATGTTGCGCTTTGCTTGCGGTCTCAAGGTATTCATTTTAAATTCCACGCGAAGCTTAATTCTGATAAGTGATCTGAATTCCCAAGTCAGTCAGCCTAGACTAGATAAAAGTTAACTATTTCTGAAGCACAAGATTTCGTAGGAGAATCAAGTTCAACC
The DNA here is from genome assembly GCA_905116865.2 of Candidula unifasciata. NCBI lineage: Eukaryota > Metazoa > Mollusca > Gastropoda > Stylommatophora > Geomitridae > Candidula > Candidula unifasciata. The sequence goes on from CAJHNH020000026.1 coordinate 260,101, forward strand.
CCACGAGAGGGCCGCACAACGAGCGATACACACCCTGTGACAAAAAGTGCCACCATTCGGAACAAACTCATCCAGGTACAAGTCCCAGAAACTTCATTTAACCGTTAGGTTATGTTAGGAACGGGGAGTCGCCGTGGCCGAGCGGCTTGACGCTCGCCGCGGTTCGGAAGGTCGTGGGTTAGCTCCCTGGTAGAGCCGGACATTTTTCAAAAATGACCTTTGTTCCCTGGTCGAACCAGCCTTGGGTGGGTACCGGGTGCAGTCCAGGGAAAGTGAAGGCGGCCGGCGTGTTACTGACCACATCACCCATCTTGTACCGATTGGTCTATAAAAATGTAGGTCTTGCCCTATATGCCCTATACGCCTTAAGGCGTGGAAAAGGGTTCTTTACTTACTTTTTTTTTAAACTTTATATTAGGACCCCCAACGACAGCCAGAATTTGGGGATGGAATATTAAAAAAAAAAAAAAATGCGTACCGTGTTATGAAGGAAGATTACTTTAGTATTAAATGCTAAAGGAATTAAGTACCCATGTTCAAAATTAATGAATACATCACTGAGAATGTGTTAATATAACAGCATTAGTATTCGTGGTTGAAGCTTGTTTGCTAAGTCGAGAGGATAGATTTCTGTGCACAGCGTTTTATCACATTTAGCTAAGTCTCTCTCTGCAGAACGGCTTTCGGCATGCCAAGAGCGTTGCACCAAGCATGGACTCCGGTGACCATTCCCAAGAATCCCCGTAACAATTATCCTTGTAAATTTAACGATACAGTCGTAAAAAGGACCCATGACATTTAATGATTGACCACTTAGAAGTAGTGATGCTCTGATCAAATGTAAAAATAAAGTATGAGAACACATTAGGCCAAGGAGGAGACTCGGTGAATAGAGTGAGCTACCACACATGAGACGTTGTCTGTTTGGATCGAAACAGTTCATTTCTTTAGAAGCTACAACTGGCGAAAATGCCAACTGGTCTAAAATATTGGGTCAACATATATATGTCCCTGGACGCAATTAGTGTATCAATGATAACATTTTTAAAAGATCTGTCGTCATGGAATACCAATAGATCTTCTGGTCGACACATTGTTTGTTTTGTTTTAGTATCCAGAAGCCATGAGTTGTTAACCCTTAGGATCGGTATTATGGGTATCGCAACCTTTCGGCCTTGATTCCATTGTAAATACCGTAAATCTGGGAGAAAATGTGGCTTTTCTGCCTACCCCCGGGAGTGAATCCAGACCACAAGGAGTTCGTCACCCGGTCACCGCGCAATCCGGTTTAGCCAACAACGCTAGAGAGCCGGGCTCTGGTCGACAAATAATATACATTACCTGTCCTACCTTAGCACGTCATATGTTGACCAATTAAGCAAATGTTTCAGAAGATGGAACTTGTTTTGATCACAATGTGAGGCTTTTTTTAGTTTAATTGTTCTCTTAATTTTGTGGTATTCTTGGGTGTGTGTGTTTGTTTCTTGGTATTTAAAAACTGATTTTTGGAGACCCATTAAAAAATGTAAATGCATAATTGGTGTGACATTTTATAATTTTTTCTTAATGTTTTATTTCAGGTGAAACGAATATTCACCCCGAGAAAAGTGTCTTACATCATAGCTTCAACTTTTATTATTCTCATTCTCAGCGCCACTCCGTTTTACTCTGTCAACGTGTTTTCCTTTAAATTCCATCCAGTCAGAAACAGAACAGTTTTTGGACTTATCCGAACCGAGGCTCGAACAATTGTTGAAAGGGCTTCATTTGCGATTAACAACGCTATAATCCCTTTCGGATCTTTTGTAACGGTGACGATGTGTACCGCCATTTTGATCGTTAAATTAGAAGAAAAGTCTAAATGGCGAAAATCTGCCACATCAGCAGCATCTGACATTTTATTTATTCGAGATCAGAAAGTTGTCAAAATGGTTTTACTAATTTCTACAGTGTTTATCATCTCTTTTATTCCTAGTTGTATTATTTTTATTGGGGTGATAGCAGAGCCCGAATTGTCGATTGATGGCGTATTCCATAATATGTTTATAGTTGTTTTCGGAATTGGGTTTGTCTTGGAGACGATGAATTCTGCAGTTAATTTCTTTATCTATTACCGTATGAGTAGCAAATATAGGGAGACGTTTCAGCAGATGTTTAGGCTGCAACATCATGTAGGATAGATAAATAACACCTTTGAATGATAATTATTCATTAATAAAGAAACCATGTAAGGCCTCACTTTCTAATTTGTGAACGGACATGAAGATAGCATTCCGCTTGCTTGAGAACCAACTGAACTGTACACACATATTGTTATTGTTAATGAATCACAGAGCCTGGCCAAATCAGAGAGAGATGACACCAAGAGGATACATGAGATAAGAAGAGGAAAGACATGCA
>CAJHNH020000026.1:267500-338791 GCA_905116865.2 Candidula unifasciata
GAGAGAGAGAGAGAGAGAGAGAGAGAGAGAGAGAGAGACAGAGAGTATCTTCTATCACTAGAAAGTTGTCGTAGACTGTCGATTACTAACATCGAGAGATGGGCTGGTAGGCGTCATTTGCCAGTTTTCTTTATCTGACACGAAGATTACGATGATTAGAACAACATATCAGGTTAGTGTTTTATTCCCCATCCAGCCATCCATTATGCTGACCGATTCAGGTAATTTTATCTTTGAATTCATCGGGCTCGCTGTCTTTTTTTTCTGTGGACACCAGTACCTAATTTTTTACTCCCTTTCTTTTCAGCCCATGTTAGAGAACTGTCTACGTATAATTGTTACGATCTGTTGACAACTTATTTCTTTGTTTATCTTTTCATGCTAGGCGGAAACATTCGGAAATGAAAGGGCAAAAAAAAAATAGTTGACAACAGGATAGAGAATGAGCGCTCTGACTTAGTCGATAGGAGACTTGCTTTCAAATCCAGCTGCGACTCGCTGCAGCCCACTGCTGGTGTTTGAAACAGGGCTGTTCCCGGGGTTCACCCAGCCTCTAGGAAATGGGTACCAGAGTTTAACACTCTGATGTAAATGGAGGAACGTCGCTGTAGAAACGTGCGGACAGCGACAGAGGCAAACAGTTTCTTATAAGCTGTCCGTCCTGGTGGCAGAGCACTAATGGTTTATAACCGTTGCAATGACGCTGGTTCACATCTTCCGACTTTACTTTTTTTTTTAAAGCCAGAGACGGCGCAAATACCAGAACTTTAACCACAAATGTGGAGCAAATAATTTAGGACCACAAATATAGCCGGATACTGTTGGCAGCTTTGGCAGGCTAGCAGCAGGTTTAACGTGGTTGAGTTATGTTTTTTTTTTTTTTTTTTAAAGGAATTGGAATTGGAAACTCTTGCGTTGTTCTTGAACACTACATTTCCTGCTGCGGGTATCTGTCAACTAATTTTTTTTTAAAGTGGCTTGAACACTGAGGTTAAAAAACAACACCTTATTCAGAAACTGAAATATTTTGGTGATATAAAGCGCTATTGCTGATTGAAAAAAACAAGTAGCAGAAGGCATGGTACCAGGAAGGAGGGCAGGGGCCGACTAACACGAAGATGGGCACAAAATATAAGTGACTTCTTGGGTATTAAAGTATACGAGTCAGGAGAGCTGTCGAGAGACGCTGGTGTTTCTTGCAGGCAAACTGTGATCAGAGCGACTTTCTGCCAAATTACCTGCTACATAATGCATTACCGGAGTTTACCTCTGGTGAACGCGAGGTAAGAGTACGGACTATTTTCCCCACCTTTAGGCGCATTTATTTCCCTTGAATTTTATCTAGTACCCACTCAAAGCTAGGTCGACCAGGAAGCTGAGGTCATTTTTAAAACCAAATACAGTGTCTGGTACCGCTATGGCCAAAAGCGAAGGCTAACTAACACATGCTCAACAAACAATAATCTTTATTCAATAGCTAACACCATTATAACTGAGATCAGTTACTAAAACATCTGTATATAGCTGTGATACACCAAACTAACAACAGCTACATAACGCCTAAAACATGACGTAATACACAAGTTTAATTACAGTGCGCAATTTTTTTTTTTTTTCAGAAAGTCTGCAGTCATTAAACACACACCTTACATGTGCACAATACAAGAGTTTACACAATAAACAGTATTTGTTAATGCGAAATAGTTTCCCATGACAAATGTTATCTATCAAGTACTAACAACACTATTTGTAAATGTAAAATAATCTTATCAATGGTGATGTCAATAAAAAACGTTTTAGATGTCACTTATCATAAGCTCGCCGGTAGACGACTTTGTCTCTGACCGGAACAGTATTTTTGTCTGTCTCATCGAATCACATAATCATTACATAATTCCTTTTCAGACCTTTTGGTGACGTACAATGCTAAGCAATGTTATTGTGTCGCACTTAACCTAGTCACAGTTATAACCGAAAGATGCCCTTTCAGCCAAGCTGGTAAAACTTGGCGACATTTTCCCTTTTTCTTAAAAAAATGATTCTCATAAACATGTTGGCACCGAGTGTCACCGGGTATTTAACGCTCTGTGTGATGTCAATGGATAGTTGCGTATTTTACAGGACGTTGCAGAACCAACCCCAGCAGCCCTGACTGTTGTGTGGTTTCTCTAGGCCGATTTGCGTCCAGTAGTTTGCCATTGCTTTTTGGACGGTCGTCTCCCTGATACCACTGTCGAAACCAACGCAAGGCGCATGGCCCGCAGCTGGGATCGAACCCATCACCCCGACATTTCGAAGCGTTCGCATCGACTTAGCCACACAGCCGATGTGATGTCCATGACAGGGTACAACTACCCACCAACCAACCAATTGGTATAGACCAGTGGACAGTTAATAAGGGATGTGGTGCTCATCGTACGTTGGGTCAACTTGACAGTAAAGGTCAAATTTGAAAACAGTATTTCGCGATACTGATTTGAACCCACGATGTTCAGGGCAATATGCGAGCGTCTAGCTCCCTCCCCATCATTAGCAACCAACGCATAGTTTCATTCCCAATGGTGCTTGTAGAAGTCAGATTATTTAATATCAAAATACTTTTAAAATATTCAATAAGTATTTTTTTTTTTTTTTTTGTTGTTGTTGTTGCTTATGGGCATAGTTTAACAAAGAAAAATAGAGTAAAGGTCCCTTTTCCACGCCTGTAATCGTTTGGACCACCTTTACTTCAAAGGACTGCACCTGGTACCCACTCAAGGCTGGGTCGACATGGAAATCAAGGTCATTTATTAAACAAGTTTTTTAAAAAAGTCTGGCTCTGTCAGAACTCTAGCCAACAACCATTGCCGGCGGGCGAAAGTAAAGATCCATTACGTCGACCGTTTTTACTTCCCCACAACATACATCCTGGTACCCATTTTAGATAGTTAAATAACACAGATTAAATAAGAACGATGTTTAATTTCTGCGTGAAAAAAAAGGGGGGGGGGGGTCATTTGGGGTTGGGGTGGCAACCTGTACACACATAAATCAAATCCGTAAAACTGATGTGCACCTAACACTCAAATCCTGGAACATGACAACAGTCCAGATGTGGACGAACAGTGAGGATCTGATGCGAATTCAAAGCACACGAAGATTGAAAGTGTGGGTGGGGAGGAAAAAAAAGTAAAAGAGTCAATGATTTATATAATAAAGTAAGAAGAACCAAAGGTTGTTGCGTATCCTTTTCAGGACGTTGCAGATCCAACTCAAACAGCCCCTGGAGGTTGTGTGGTTTCTCTAGGCAAATTTAGTCCAGTAGTTTGCCATTACTTCTGGGAGGTCGGCTTTCTTGATACTACTGTTAAGAAGCGTTCACATCGACTTAGCCACAGAGCCGACTTAAGAAGAACAATATATCGTTAAACAAGATGGGGATTGTTTCCCCACATTGTTTACCTATTCATGAAACGCCCGGCTCTCTAGCGCAGTTGGCTAAACCGGTGAGCGGGTGAAGAACTTCTTGTGGTCCGGGTTCACTCCCGGGGGTAGGCAGAAAAGCCACATTTCTCCCAGATTTACGGTATTTACAACGGAATCAATGCCGAAAGGTTGCGATATCCAGAATACTGAGCCTAAGGGTTAACAACTCATGGCTTCTGGATACTAAAACAAACAAAAAAACCTATTCATGAAAGAACAACAGCAGAAGTTTAGTTCGCGCAATTAAATGATAGCATAGTCATAACAGTAAATAGATAGCAGTGTTACGTTCTTATATCATTAGAAATAAGAAACTGGTATTGGTTTGTATTTAGTTCTATGCCTTTTATGTCAACATTAGATTTTATGCAGTTTACAGCATTTAAAAATGATTGTTATATGAATAGTTTCCTTGTTTTCATAGTAGATTTTGTTATTATTATTGGTAACTGTAGATACTGTTTCATTTTCCATTGATTACACAGTTACACTAAATTGTCATACTTTTAAGTTGGCACTGAGGAAATTGATGCTGAACCAACAAAGACAAAATGGTAAAATAATATATTATTTTTTTTGACAATTACACTGTATTAGTACTCTTAACTCGTATTCACTATAGTGAAAATATATAGCAATGATGTTTGTAATTGTGCGTATTTTCATAAGGTCATCAGCAATTGTAAAACTGACACACAGATGTAATAGTTTACTACAGCAACAAATAGAGATACTTAGTTTCTCTAAATAGTCTTTCCTGTTTTGTAAAACCGATATTTAACGGGGAAGAAAACATTTAAAAAAAAAAAGAGATAGAAAAAAACAAAAACAAAAAGAGGCATTGCCAAAATACGACCACTGGCCGTGTTTAATATCAGTGTTTATTGTTGCTTTGTTAAACTAAAACTGACTATCAGCATTGATCCTGCAGTGAATCATGTTATTATTCCCATTTATATAAATCAATATTTTTAGCAAGATTCCGTAATTTCAGTGGACTGTGTTGTATTGTGCTAATAGAAAGCATACAAATTACATACCATGACGATTGCGAGTGTGATTTGAAAGACTCCCTGGCGCTGGCAATGTGATCTCATATCCAGTTTTGCCACTGTGCAAATTCAATGTGACTCTCCCAAGACACTATGCTCTTTTCTGGTCTGCAAACATATTCTCATATATTCGCATTGCCATCTTGATTTTCTCTCTTTACGAACGTGTGTCCCCATCTGACTCGGACAAGTTTCGCTTTCAAATAGTTATGTATTCTTGTAGAGGTGGTCCACGACGTCTTCTATGCATCTGTAGTTCAGCCTGGATGGATTACTTTGGGGACTTTTTTATCCCCCATCCTCCAAGTACAGCCTATTTTGTCTCAGCCCTTGAAGACCGACAATTAAAAACACAGGTGCCACGTCTGCCTTTTCTAATACCAGTCTGTGTGTGTGAGTGTCTGCGTGTGTGTGTGTTTTTGGCCCTAATACCAAACATAACATTATTTCTAGCCCGCTATTATCTTATCTGGGATAAACCCTTTAAATAGTTTTCCTTTACCCATAGTCATTCACCACAAGATAATTCAGAACGTGCCTTTCTGTCTCTTGGTGGCATTCTTAAATCAACATCAAAACAGAATGTAGTTAAGAAAACTATTTTCTGCTTTAGGAAACAACTGCCAAGCTTGTAAGTGTGAAGAAGACGTGCGAGAAGGTGGAACGTTATCTGCATTGTGTGCAACACAACACGTCTCCCAGGCTTCAATACCTAACATTAAGACGTAATACAAGTTCTGATCCAGCCATACTAGGCGACATGACAATAGAGAAGATTGATCCGCTCATTAGTGAAGATTTCCGACGAATGTTCCAGTATGTTTGCTACGGTGGCGTCTGCCAGGTTATAGCAGCCTTTGGGGTCGTGACCAACATTATCAACATCATCTGTTTTCTAAAACAAGGCTTCAAGGACTCGGTCAACGTCAGTCTCTTTGGTAATGTCTTTGTAGGCGTTTATCAGCTGTAAAGTTGAATGTTGTGATTGTTGGTTAATTTCTAGAAGTTGGCTTTGTTCCTGGAATTGAGATTTGCATGTGCAGGCGTTTTACAGATCTAGTCTAATGATTTGCAGACTGCTGGTTCCCTGTCTTAATCATTTCAATGAACTTTCAGATAATCTCCTAATTAGTAAACTATTACGACATGCTTTTTTGTAGACAATAGATCTATTCGTTTGTTCCCTACAAAGATGCATCGAGTAATGCAACGGAACGTCGTGGGGAATTGGCCTCGGTAGACTGGTCCGCTTAAAGCCAAAGTGACAGATAAATATCTGTCGGTATCTTTCTGCCAACTGCCAAAGTCTAACTATTGTAAGAGGAACCACCATAAGCTTATCACTCTGGTCCTGAATGTTGTCAACTGATATAATCTGCTACCGTAGCGACAATATAACAAACACCAAATCTCACAGTGCCTGTTGCAAAGTCACCATATTGTCTTGTCACTAGCAAGTCCAATGAAGTGCAGCAGAAGAAGATCGAGGCCTGGATTTTTGACCTAGGTCTTCCAGCCTTCCGAGATTGTAAATGAAAGTAATGGGCCGAAACAATCGTCGACGAAAGATCTCTCTACTGCTGATCAGTGGACCCCTGCTGTGCTCGCTCCCGTGTGGAGTTCTTCTTACTTATAGACTGCATATACATAGGAGTCAATATCGTTACTATAAACAAAAAAATAATAATGATCTCACTCGATGTGAATTTGAATTCATATCTTTAAAGAGACAATGAGCGTCATCTCCCTACGCTACACATCAGACTGATGTTACCACATCTTTGTTTGTGAAAAAGAGGTATGCATTTATATTGAATTGGGAGTCGCCGTGGCCGAGCGGCTAGAAGCTCGCCGCAGATCGGAAGGTCTTGGGTTCAATCCCTAGCAGAGCCAGACTTTTTGAAAATAACCTTGGCTCATAGGTAGACCAAGCCTTGAGTGGGTACCCGGTGCAGTCCCGGGAAGTAAAGGCGGCCGGTGTGATGCTGACCACATCACCCATCTTGTGCCGATTGGTTTTTAAAAATATAGGTCTAGCCCTATATGCCTAATACGCCTGAAGGCGTGGAAAAAGGTCCTTTACTTTACTTACTTACTTATTTATATTGAATTGGGTGATATAAAGCAATGAAAACATCTGTATATCTATGACATTTTATTAAAGGTCTGGCGATATCGGACTTGGGTTGTCTTGTGACTATAATGTGGCTGAACATCTGCGTTATGCCAGCCTTTCAAGAAGCAGATTTCTCCTATGATCAAGTGGACATTCAGTATCTAACCGCAGCCTACCCCCATGTTGTATTTACACGAGTCACTAGCTGGATCACAGCTTTCATCACGCTGGAGAGATGTTTGTGCATTGCCGTACCATTGAAGGTAACAAACCTATGCTTTACGTGTATATTTATCAGAGGTATTGGGAGAATAACAAAATAAAGTAAACGACCCGTGTCTAAGCATTCAAACGTATATTGTATATTGTAATGTAAAAGGTCTTTTTCCATGCCTTTAGAGTACTAAGTATATAGAAAAGTTGATGACACTCTTCTACGCTTTCAAACGTGTTGAACTCATTGTGACGTAAAGAAAGGACCCCTTTCACACCCTCAGTGTAATGAGGAGATTTCCAAACGGGCTCCCAGGTGGGGACGTAGGGTCAAGGGTAAGTCAGGGGAATATGACGTGAGAAAGAAACAGCTGACACAATCACCATGTTAACTTAACGGTGGAAGGGTGACAGTACGGGGAAACCAGAGAGAGGTTCGAAAGGTGAAACAAAGATTGAATCAGTAGGTGTTTGGCAGCGAGTTGGAGAGGCGTGTGACTGCTATGAATTGTATCTGACGACGTGTGGAGAAGTTCTGATTCCTCAAGATGAAAGTCTGACCAGAGTTTTCACAATGCACAGCCCATGACGGCTCAGGTGGCTGAGTCACACCTAGAGAAATAAGTGTCGTAGAGTCTCTCAGAACAGCATCTATGGTAAAATGCAGAAGGGTAGACAATATCTAGGCTGGCCTTTACTATGATATGAAGATGCGTGCAAACAGGACAGACATGATAACGTATACAGGTAGGCTCTTTGGAACATAATACAGTTTACAGTCGGTGAACATGTAGATAGAAAAGACGAGCTGCTTCTGTTAGTTTGCGCTTGGCATGCCCTCATGAGTTTAACGACACAATCGTGAAACGATCCCATCATATTTAAAGCGCGAGGCAAACGGCTTGACTACTTCGAACTAGAGATGCTCTGATCAATGTGAAAGAAGAGTATGAGAACACATTAAGCTAAGGAGGGTATTCAGTTAATAGAGTGAGGTACCACACATCAGACGTTTTTGGTTTGGACCGAAAGAATTCATTTCTTTAATAGCTGCAACGGCTGGCGGGAGTGCCAACTGGTTTAAAATATAGGGTCAACGCCATATGCACCTATACGCAAATAGTGTATCAATTATAACATTTTATAAAGATCTGACGTCATAGAACACCAACAGATCTTCTAGTCGACAAATAATATAGATTTCCTGTCCTACCTTAACACGTCACATGATGTACAATTCAGCAAATATTCCAGCAGATGCCACTTGGTTTGATCACAGTTTCATGTATTTTTAGTACTGTTTTTCTCTTAATTTTGTTATATTCTTGGGTGTGTGTGCATTTTTTTTTTTTTTTTGGTATTAAAGAACTGATTTTTAGAGGTCGATTATTAAATTTAAATCTATAGATGCAAAACATGTATGCCATTTTATATACATAGATTTTGTTTTATTTCAGGTGAAACGAATATTCACCCCGAGAAAAGTATCTTACATCATAGCTTCAACTTTTATTGTTCTCATTCTCAGCGCCACTCCATTTTATTCTGTCAATGTGTTTTCCTTTAAATTCCACCCAGTCAGAAACAGGACAGTTTTTGGACTTATCCGAACCGAGGCCCGAACGATTGTTGAAAGGGCATCGTTTGCGATTAACAATGCTATAATCCCTTTTGGATCTTTTGTAACGGTGACGATGTGTACGGCTCTTTTGATCGTTAAATTAGAAGAAAAGTCCAAATGGCGAAAATCTGCTACATCAGCCGCATCTGATATTTTATTAATTCGAGATCAGAAAGTTGTCAAAATGGTTTTACTAATTTCTACAGTGTTTATCATCTCTTTTATTCCCAGTTGTATAAGTTTTTTTGCGGTGACAGCAGAGCCAGAATTGTCAATTGATGGCGTTTTCCATAATACTTTCGTAGTTGTTTTCGGAATTGGGTTTGTCTTGGAGACAATGAATTCTGCAGTGAATATCTTTATCTATTACCGTATGAGTAGCAAATATAGGGAGACGTTTCAGCAGATGTTAAAGCTTCAGCATCATGTAGGACAGATAACACCTATGAATGATAATTTTTCATTTAAAAAAAAACATGTAAGGCCTCACTTTCTAATTTGTGAACGGACTTGAAGATAGCATTCCGCTTGCTTGAGAACCAACTGTACACATATATTAGTAATTTTAAATGAATCACACAGTATGTTGAGATGGCTGGGAACAGGTACGCTCCGGGAAGAGTGGCAAGTATCGCTTTAGAGATCCTGGTAAGTTCTCACCCTTTGTATATTGTCTCCAGGTAATGCCAGTGGGTTGGTAAAGGAACAGCAGTGGCTGCTTCTGCACAATTTTATTGCGAATTGATACATGCGAAGAATGACTATAGTGTTAAATACCACCAACAACAAGAACACCATCACTACTATAGTAAAATTAGAAAGGTATTGCCAGACAATGGCTGCAGGAGTGACCAGAACAGTTACCATCAGTAAAGAAGACATAAGAGAAAACATAAAACTAATACTAAATTACATGTAAAGACAACAAATCCACTAATGATTCAACCTATAACCCATACTGTGCGACGGTGTGCCTTGGAAGGCACACGCCAAGAAAGATGAGCGAGTACAGCACTTGAAAGACCAGGAGCAAGATGAAAATACACCATCAGAGAAACATTGCGGCAATACAGTGTGTCCCCGTTCTAGGCGGCCAGAAGAGGTGTTGTTTAGTTTTAATGATTACCATCCTAAACTTTTGTTAAAAACAGATCAGTGTGTTCATGGTACCATTTTTAAAAAAAAATAGACAGCATTTTTAAAATAAAAATGTGAACTTCCTTCTGATAGACTTTTTTTTTTTTTTACATGCGTTTTGATTCACTCCTGTCGCAAAGAAATTTTTTATAAGAAAATACTTACGAATTCAATCTTCCCAAGTGTTGTCTTTCCGGTGGTAACTTGGCTGCCATTTGGAATTTAAAACAAAATTTATTATTTGTTCTTTTCCACGCCTTTAGCGGTATAGCGCATATAGACAGATCTATATATTTATAGACCAATCGGCGCAAGATGGGTAATGTGGTCATCATCGCGCCGGTCGCCTTTACTTTCCGGGACTGTACCTGGTACCCTCCCAAGGCTGGGTCAATCTGGGAGTCAAGGTCAATTCTGAAAAAAAATCCGGCTCTGCCAGGGAGCGAACCCACGACCTTCCGATCTGCAAGCGAGCGTCTAGCCGCTACTCCACGGCGTCTACCCTGAAATGAATAGTTATTGTATTTGTTTTGTTATATTAGTGTGTTTTATAAACATGACATAAAACATTGTTCAAATTTCGTTCAGTGATGGACACGTACTGTATGCAGGATGTCTCATGTGGCTTTATGCTACCTGTTGGGTGCAGTCCCTTTGATAATAATTAATAACACAAGTATAACCTACCTCCAAGCAAACTTAAAAATAGCGTTGTGAATATATGTAAATATATATATATATATATACATATATATATATATATATATATATATATATATATATATATTTATATATATATATGTGTGTGTGTGTGTGTGTGTGTGTGTGTGTGTGTGTGTGTGTTGTGTGTGCATAGGACTACCCAGCAAAATGTACTCGCTTTTCATCGACTAACAACTGACATACTTTATAATTTATTGGCGATACCGGTTAGGTTCACTTAATCTTCACTAAATAGAGAAGGTCACTTTTCATTCACAAAATAGTTGGCCTAATCTACTTTTTCTGAAGGTTACGGGTGTGTTCAGCTCTGTTGTTTGCTTTCTGTGATGTCTTGCATCGACGTTTTCATTTAGAGAAAGAGAATGACTGTGGCATATGTTACAACACTCTCTAAGGGGGTTTTGTTAGGACCTGTTTTTCCATGTTTTGGAGTGTTAAACGCGCTGGCATGCTGAAATATACAAGACGCGATATCAACGGCATCGCGGAACACTCCTCTGACCTTCTACGAAGACCATATTCCTCAGGAACTACCAATGAGAAGTGAGCTGGTGTTTATATGGGCAAGGCTTTTAGAGACTAATGTTACGTATTTTTTTTTTTATTCAAAGGCAATGTCTCTCAATTTCAAATGATATATTAAGCGATGTTGTCTCATCTATTGGTCAACGTTACCCTACTTTGTGTGTTAAATGGTGAAACTCAATTAAAAATTTTTTAGGAAAAAACACGAATAGACCTGCCGCCTACCCAAAAGCATGTCGTATGAGTCGACTTACTGAGAGCTTCCTATGAAGACAGAGTGCATCTGCATGAGAGGCACAACCCACAGTCTTCATTCACATGAGTCAGAACTGTAAGATGGATGTACACGCAACACTCAGGTTCTGGAATATGCTCGAAGGATATTTGCGATGAGGTGTGCTTTCTCTCTCTCTTTATTCATTAAAATGGCTTAGTATGGATTATTCCTCTAATAGGCATCATTTTGTCCAGTAGGGGGCTGCGTGGTCTCGAGGCACGGGGTCCGCCTCGAGAGCTAGAGGTTCCTGGTTCAATGCCCTGTAAGGGCTGGGATTGTTTTGACGTGGTTTTGGACTTCTAGTAATTCCCCCTTGTGTGTAGGTAGTGAGATAAGACGCCTGTGTGCATTGTTGCACACGTAAAAAAATTCCTTTGCAGTTAACAATCGAAAAGAGTAGCCTAACGTCCCTGCCCAGTCAACATTTGGAGTTTAAAGTGTACCCACATTTTTTTTCAGGATCCCCGCCTGTGCTACAGAGCCTGTGCACTGTATTGAGCCTCTTCGGACTCAGACTTGAATTAGAACAAGAACGGAGTACTTATGGCACCTTTCAATCTTTCCAGAAGAAAGGGTTACATAAAACACGTGAAAAGGCATAGGACTCACACCCCATGACCGTGGTGAGTGTGACTAGCAAGACCCACAAGCGTTAAGAAAGGTCTTCTAGAATTCTAGAAATGTAATTGCTTGTTTTTTTTATACTGCACCAGGACATCACACTAGCGATAAACGCCTGTTGACACAAAGTGCCTACATGCGAATGAGGATCACTCGTAAAAAGGTCCTAGAAACCCTTTTCAGTCGTTATGGCCACATTCATGGCCCGGTTATATTCAGGGCCTCAGGCTAAAGCCAGGATGGGGCTTCAAATACTGAAAAAATTGCACCCCACATGGAGACGGCAAATGCACAAATGTAATATCAGGACTATTGTTAATTTTTGTGTTGAGTGTGTTTCTTCTCAGCTGATGTCACCTTTTTGATCGCCACGGCTCAGAGGCTAGAGCCCCGACATAGAAAGATCATTAATACAATACAACTAGATTAGCGGGTCATATGATTGGCCTCCAGGGGCCACATATAGACTACGGGTCGCCAATTAAGTAACCCTAACAATGGACATCATAAAGCAACACGACACAGAAACAAGAGTAAGTTACTCAAACTATGCAACACGTAATAATTGAACGAAGTAAAGTCCCTTTTTTAATATTTATCATTTTTTTTTTTTTTTTTTTTGAGAACCACCTTAAAAATCGGGGAGTCGCCGTGGCGGAGCGGCTAGACGCTCGCCGCGGATCGGAAGGTCGTGTGTTCGCTCCATGGCGGAGCCGGACTTTTTTCATAAATTACCTTGGCTCCCAGGTCGACCCAGCCTTGAGTGGGTACCAGGTGCAGTGTCGAGAAGTAAAGGCAATCGGCGTGATGCTGACCACATCACCCATCTTGTGCTGATTGGTCTATTAAAATATAGGTCTAGCCCTATATGCCCTATACGCCCTAATGGCGTGGAAAAGGGTTCTTTACTTTACTTTTTACTTACTTTAAAAATCCCAGTAACCGTTCTGAGCATGTGTTGACATTAGCTATGTAACCTGTTAATAATCATGCATTGTGCAATTTAAAATTGTTAACATCAGTGTTTGAAAAAGCAGATAATAATGAAATCCCAATGCTTAGAGTTAACTGATTAATGGTAACTTTTCAAGACACCATATTGCACGCGTTTTATAGGGGTCTAACTCTCCTGTGGTCATCTCCAGCATTAGTCTCCCATGAGTTACTCACACGTTTTTATTGTGTGCGGGATAGGCTATACAAATAATCACCATTCATCAATGCACATATGAAGAGATTTCCAAACAATCACCACATGTGTATCAGTGACTGTATATTCCATTTTTTAAAAGGGTTGCCATTTTATTATTCAAATAAAGATCAAGAAATTTGTCACTTTAAGAAAACATCACCATATCTACAATCATAATTTTTAAAAAGTGAGGATTCAGAATAGGGGCTAGTTATCAATCAGGATAAAACAGAATACATGATAAGGTACTATATTTTTTACTTACCGCATGACGTCGTAATGACGTCACCGGACACAGGGTGGTAAGGTGGGGTTTTGCGTCGCAAAAGAGGCTCTCGTTTCGAACCTTTCATGATGTTCTTTTTCTTCTTGGTTCACCGGCTGTGAATTCCGGCGAAAGGTCACGGTTAATCGTCCGCTCAAACTTTTGGCTTTAACCTGGACCCAAGTTTTGCGTGTACAACCGTTTTACTGGCTTTTGCCGTTCCCTGCCTCACGGGCAGATGTACTCCGCCTTCGAGGGAAGACGTCAGTCCTATTTCTAGGATGACTGTGGCAATTGTTTTGTGTGGGTCGAGATGTTACTTTATGTGTGTGGTGTGTGGTGACCTCTTTGTCCCTTTCTCCACAGGTGTTGCCCCCGGAGTACCCCCTTTGTGGCAGCACTGTGTGGAATGATTAGCCCTCAAGGGAAGGCAGGGGCAGATCGTGGGCATTCCCCGCCATCCAAGGAGGCTTCCATACAAAGCAGAGCCGATACATAACGCTCTCTGGGCTCACAAAAGGAATTGTCACGTCCTGCATATAACTGCTTAACCTCACAACCGTATTAGGCGTCCCGCTCGACACGGGCTGCGCCCTCTGGAGATCAGCGGGGAGCAGCCCTTGGGTTCTGGACTTAGTGACCACACAAATAGGTACATTCTTCTTCATTGCACGTTAGACACCTTTAACGTTGTTTCAACTGTGCCCTTAGCACGACAGTATGGGGAGACATGCTTCACCTGTTGGGTCCCAACACTCGGGCGAGTGGGGCCAGTGTATACGGACATTTGGACTTTTTGCTAATCGGTACGAGTTATGATGATCGGACTTTGAGCTTGCTTGTGTGCCGTAGGATCTAACTTTGTTGGACATTTTTACCTAGCCAGCAGATGAAAGATGTCGTTGTGTACCTCAACGCGGTGACGACGACGCTGAGGATGGACAGAGGATTTTACGTAGGTAGGATCTGACTACGAGAAACCACCCACAAGAGATGTTACTAGTCTTGGCTGCGGGTAAATCTCTTTGGTCAAGGGTTGAGTCTCAGCAGCACAGTTTTCCATTCGCTCCAGAATTTTAACCTAGAGTTGTCATTTAGTGGTACATTTGCCAAGCAGACTTTACTCATGTACCGAATGAGTTTTGATAGATTTTTCACCCATGCGTTTGGGGGCAGGCTGATGAGGACCAGAAAGGACACTACACCTCTGGGCGCCGCCAGCTCCGAGATCCCCTGCCAACTCTGTTAATGCTCATTTGAGACATTATCCGTGGCACAGAACAGGGTCGTGCAGCAGGAGTCTTGCATGAGGTTCCATAAAACCAGAACAGTGAAGGACTGGCGCCCTAGTGAGGTATTGAGTATCTCCTTATACACATCACATCAGACTTAACTTTCCCTCACGTCTGTGACCTAAATCACCGCGCCACTTTCATGAAGTGTCTTTGCCGAGTCTTGTTGCAGCAGCAGTCTTCATCAATCGGTGTTTGCTGTAGCGTCCGTCCTCTTTCAGTAGTCGCCATGAATTTCCTCTAGTTAGTAGCATCTGTGCCTGCATGACAAGGAGACCAGCCTTGCCTTCCTGCAACAGCATGGCATTCTGCACAGCACGAGACGTTGTAGAAACAACCATAAGATGGTGTTATCGCTGTCGGAAAGACACCACCGTTGGCAGTGTCAAAAGTCCACCAGTCGTCTGGACATACCAGTACGGCAAGGGACATGTGGCTGAAAGGGTCGTCACGGCTACCGTACAGACCGCTTATTCTGTTTATGTACTGCTGGTCTCACGAAATGACAAGCATTCGATTTTGTCAAGTAGAGCTGGGCATGTCGCCGACTACTACTATGGAATGCAACAACTACTTACGGGATGTTTGTGCCAATACATTATTATTTAATCCTGCAATGATCAGCGGCTTAGAGAACACCACTGTTAAAAGGGATGAAAGTCTGTCTCCAGTCATGTGGGACGTGTGTTTCCACAACTAACGTGTAAAATTGCTGTGATTGTCAGTTCGTGCGTGAACCCAGCAGTGTACATCTAGAAAAAAAGCCCCTTTTTAGCCCCTCTCCCCCTCCCCATCCCACCCCACCACCCTACCGTACCCCAGGTAGCAATTTCTGCGATTGCACATAGAGTTCACATAACCAAAGTTTACAATTTACATTTGACTAGCCAATTGTGCATGAACAAGCAGACGACTGAGCACCAACAGATAGAAAAATGACACACACACACAACAAAACCACACAACAGCAGCACACTTGCACTCCTTGAAATAGTGGACTGTCCAGTCAGTTGCGGATTTCTCCTGAATTCCCTCTATTTTGGGTAAGATACTATTAAAGCACCTATATAATAACAAGATAGGGAAACTTTACACACATACAAGTCTATAATATAGAAATCAAACGAACAGAAACATATAAGTATTTGGGTGCAAACTTCAACAGCTCCATCATGCTGAGAGAAGAAATACAATCTAGAATACAATCTGGAAAGAAAGTATACTATGACCTTCAACATCTGATAAAGTGAAAGTCTTTATCTCGTAACACCAAGATCAAAATATATAAAACTGATAAAACCAGTCGTTTCATATGGCTCTGAATCTTGGAGCACAGATAAAAGAGTTGAAGTTTTGTTACACATTTTCGAAAACAGTGTATTACGACGAATTTTTGGACACATCAAAGATGCTAAGAGCGGGAAATGTGTCTGCCATCAGGTAGTGATGATATTTTATCGTTGATCGTTGATAGAAGCAAGTGCATTACTTCACATGGTCTGTTTGATGATACTAGAAAATATATTTACTTTAGCGGTGATCTGCATCTAGCGAAGCGATACAATCAATCTTGTGCCCAGTAACAAATGTAGCACAACAAGTAGTAGAAAATATATCCCAGTAGGACAGACAACAAGCACGCAATCAGTCATATTTAAATAGGTTGACTGAATGAACACCGATACTGTTACTTCTGTACATAGTGTCCCAATACTAGTGCTATAGACGGTCTCTGTTGTTGCAGAATCACAGACCAGCTCTACAGACAAATCAGTCATCCTCATCAGCAAGTGCAAACTACCAGTTCTCTGAATCAACATTACCGTTGCCCTTGTCGTATCGTAAAGGAATGGAACAAACTGCAGGTTTATAATTATAATCGTGATCATTACGTCGGACATTAAATAACCCTGAAACCATTTATCGTCCAGTATAAATCATGATCTGAGCTCATGATCTTACCACCATACCAGTATTGACATTAATCATCACTTTCACTGCCTTTTAGAACAGCAAGTTAAATTAGAACATTTCTTGATGTATCTTTAACATGAGTCGTTTTAACTTATTATGGTTTTGCAACAGCTATCTAATTTTGTATCCTTTACAGGACGTTGCAAAACCAACCCCAACAGCTTCTGGCTGTTGTGTGGTTTCTCTAGGCAAATTTACGTCTAGTAGTTTGCCATTGCTACTGGACGGTCGGCCCCCTGATACCACTGTCGAAACCAACTCAAGGCGCATGGCCCGCAGCTGGGATCGAACCCAGGCATTACAAAGCGTTCGCATCGACTTAGCCACAGAGCCGACCCTTGAGTAGACATATTTATTGTTAACGCTTTGTATTCGAATCGTTAGTTTAAATATTACTATCGAGTATTATCTCTGTTGAACTCAGTCAAACCAGGAATGTATCGCTTCTAAACCATTTAACTTACTGAGCTATAACGATTTAAAGTGACATCTATTTGGGACTGAAAGGTTAAGTGACCGTTGGTTTTATAAGCTGACTTTTAGGAACTTAGGAACATCAAAGTACGGCATTTACATTATTGTGAGACACGTTTACTTACATACTGACCACGTTTTTTTTTTTTTTTTTTTTCATAAAGCAAAGTGGATACATAAATGGTATTTATGAACATTAAGGTAAATGTGTACACATTATTGTACAAGCAAGGTCAGCTTGTGCTACTTCAAGACTGTAAACATATCTCTGTTGCTTGATTTCGGTATTGGTATAAACAACCTACTATTCAGTATGCAATGACTCATTAGTTCGTTGCAAATACGTATTCCGGCGTCCGTAGCTTAAGCGTTACAAGTCAGACTAGTAATTTCAACGTACCGTGATCCGAAACCCACTACTGGCTGTGTGGATTTTTATCATGGTATGGTGCGTCGCACGTCGATCCAGGCTAAAATGGGTACCTGCATATGTATGTCCTGGGGAAGAAAAGACGGTAGGCGTAATGCTGACAACATTACCCACCTAGTGCGGATTGGTCTGTAAAATATTGGCGCTCTTCACATATACCCGATACGCCTATAAGCGTGAAAATGGATCTTTACTTTGAATATCTTTAAACACGTATTAGGACGTTGTAAACGAAACCCAACATTTGATGATTGTTTGCAGATTTTCTAGGCAATTTTACGTTTATAACAAGTTCACTGAACAGTCAATGCCAAATACCATTGTCTAACAAAGCATAGCCGTCTGCCGCCTATTAGCCTTCAGCGAGTATACCGGTCCTTAGCGCGTAAATATAAGTCACAGATTTTTAAAAAAAAGGACAGGGGATGGGCTTCATGGTCGACCCAGCCTACACTAGGTACCAGGTAATGTATTGTGGAGTCAATTCAATGTTTGACCACAACACACAATGTGGTCCATCGTTGTGTGAAGATATAAGTCTGGTTGGATGCCCTATGTGTATAAAGATATAAGTCTAACACGATGCCGCATATGTATAAAAATAATGTCTGGTGGGATAGCCTATGTGTATAAAGATATAAGTCTGACACGATGCCCTATGTGCAAAAAGATATAAGTCTGCCGCGATGTCCTATGTGTATAAAGATATAAGTCTGGCGCGATTTCCTATGTGTATAAAGATATAAGTCTAGTGCGATGTCCTATGTGTAAAAAGATATAAGTCTGGCGCGATGCCCTATGTGCACAAAGATAAAATTCTGGTGCGATGTCCTATGTTTATAAAGATATAAGTCTGTTGTGATGTCCTATGTGTATAAAGATATAAGTCTGACACGATGCCCTATGTGCAAAAAGATATAAGTCTGGCGCGATTTCATATGTGTATAAAGATATAAGTCTAGTGCGATGTCCTATGTGTATAAAGATGTAAGTCTGGCACGATGCCCTATGTGTATGAAGATATAAGTCTGGCACCATATGCGCGATCACTTACTGACATGCAAAAGGTCTTTACTTTTACTCAAGACTGACACGACAAATAGGCATCTGGAAAGAAGGACACAACCGAACCCATCTAAACCTATAGTGTCACCTTTCCTTTGGAATAAACAAGGTAGGCAGACAAGGGGATCCTGATGCATGGGCAATACATAGTCTCTACAAAACTGTCAAGAATGTGGGCCATGATGAGTTCCTGAAATCTCATGTCCTAACAGTGGCAATTTTTTTTTTTTTTACGAGGGATGGTCTTCCTGGTGACACTTGTCATAACAATGGGCTGTGTTTTGCATGGGCCCGATCCCCATCCGCCATAGCACACAGTAATACTTTCGTCTGGTGAGACAGAAACGTGCCAACAAAACGGACTGAGCTCACGAAACTTATAAGACAATCGATGATATAACCTATCTAACACGTCATGTAATGTATATACAGCTATCTTTAACAGTATACATTTGTGAGGTTTGCACTGATATCTCTGAATATTGACATATGTATTTACCTCACTTATGTCTACCAACATCCTCTGATTTTAATGTGAAGAATCTTGCAGAAATAATCGACATCAATTTACTTTATTCGCAAAAGCATTATTTTTTCCCCTGTGAAACCACCCAGTTTGTCGTTACCTTTTCTGCCCGGAAGGCTCGTTTGCCTTAGTCGTAGTGAAGGTTTCAGCTTCACTGCAATCAGGAAGACGCGTTAGACAAATCATTATCTCCTTTGATTCTGAGAGATAATTGATTTGTTCACTAGTACATCTTGAAGAATCATCGCTTATATAGCAGCCAGTAAACCATTTAGTAACAAAAAGTTATAATGTCAAAACACTTTCCAGTTCGAGAGAAACGACACATTGCGATGTTTGATTATACCGCTAGAGGTAAAATTTCTAGGTGCAGTTTTCAAGATATCTGAAAACATTCTATAATTATTTTCCATTATTATATATAAATATGGTTTTATGGATCAAAAGGAAGCTTTTATATTTACGGAAAAGTAAATTGAGTAATCTAATTTGTTTTTTTTTTTTTTTAAACATATATCCTAGAATAACAAACAGTTTTCGTATTTAACGAATTATATGAATGAAAAACTATACCGAATTACGGGTTTGTTTTAAATCAGTAAAAAACAATGTGAGATTTCGTAATCGTTTCATTATGTATGCATTCGTCGGTTTGTACATGATTTGTGCGATGTAGCAATCGCAGAGTCATGATGCGACTGTATACTGGTTTGAGCTTTGAACAACGGATCAACATCATGGAACACGGGTAGTAACCCATACGTGCTTCGTTCTTCTTCTATCTAATTCAAGTTTGATTCAAAAAAAGCTCATCACAGTTCAAGGCTCTTTGGCACCGGCGAGGATCCTTAAATACTTTGGGTAGATTTTAAATCAAAATTTCGCCTGGGCAGCGCCGTTAGGCAACTCTTTTTGATTTACAACTGCCAAGGGATTTTTACACGTTCGCAATAACACATACGTGCGTCCGGTCTCACTACCCAGAGACCAGAAGGAATTACTAGAAGTCCTAGTTCACGTCGGCCATAATGCCTGATACGGCTAGAATATGTCAGCTTCCGAGACATATGCAAATAAATTACATCATTGAATTGCCGATGCAAGTAACCTATGATAAAAGTCATAAAATGGAATTAATTTTTTTTTTTTTTTTTTTTTTTTGCATTATCCAGCCTTATGAGGCTAATAAATAGAACTACTATTTAAAGTTAAAACTAAGAAGATATATTGCAGCCACCCTTCACTGTGAAGACGGCGCATGATTAGGAATAATTAAATACATTAAACTGTGTTTTACATGCTAGACGTTGTATGCTGTAAATAACTGGCACCTGAACCAGTGACGATTAATTAATGTATGCATACACACAAACACACACGCACGCACACACAGACACACGTACATACACACACACACACACACACACACACACACACACATAAGTAAACGGAACAGACAAAGCGCTACTCTACATCTTTGTGACTGTTCGACAGAAGCAGGACACTTTGCTATTCTTCTCTTTTGACCATCAACATGCAAAAACTAAAGACACAACTGTAGCAGATCTCGTGGCTACACGACTTGGATTCAGCGAAATTATTTCTCAGACATATAAAAGCGGTTGGTTATTGTAGTGATTAGTTTTATTTAAAAGAATGTTGATCAGATGTATCACCTCTCGTACTTAAATCAATATAATGAATGAAGAACTGGCATCCTCTGCGTTTGAGACATTCCCACATGTCATCTGTCTCCCTCCTTAGTAGCCAACAACGAGTCGATATCCCAATAGTATATGTTTAAACATATTTTTAGTCGTCCATCTGTGGGATGCAATTCTTTTGTTATTTATAGCCCCACACTGGCTTCTGCGGGGGAGAAAATATAGCCGGGACATAGATTTGGCCTAACGGCTGAAAGGGGTTTTTGGGACCTCTCCACAGGTGATCCTCATTCGCATAGTATCACCAGGTGTTTATCGCTTGTGTAATGTGATGGGGGAGGGGGGGGGGTACAACTTCCTACCTACCTTTATTAACATGTTTTGCCCTTAGTGTTGAATATCTTCCAGAAGCTCTGCTCACCGCCTGCTAATTTAGCCCCTCAGTGCATGGAGACGGCTTGTTCTGCTGCAATGCCCACTTGATCCCAGACAGCCTTCTTTACTTCTGCTTTATTACGGCGTAGCGTACCAATCAGAGGAGCGGAAGCAGCTAGTTGATCAATCAGTGTGCTCATTATCATCCATACCCGAAGATCATAGGCAGAAAATCCATGATATGCTCCTATCAGAGTCTTAACAAGCGGTGCAAGCTGCTCTTTGCGTAGAAATGCTAATTTCTATTTTTAATCCCGTGTGGGTTCCGGGGCCCTGTTATAGGGTACACAAAAATAGACCTACTGTCTACCCAACAGTATGTCGTACGAGTCGACTAAATGGGAGCTTTTTTCGAAGTTGGAATGCATCTGTCTGAGAGACAAGGAACCAGCAGTCTGCATACACATGAGCCGGGTATGTGAAACGGATGCACCAGTAACACTCAGCTTCTGGAACAGGACTGCAGTCCAGAAGTGGACGAACACCCATAATTTTCCTCCAGAGTTTACAGCTGGATGAACACGAAGAAGAAGAAGACATCGTGAATGGCTATTCAAACTGTTATGTGTACCGGTCTATGAAGGTGTTCCATGCAATGTGCATGCTGATTATCTTGTTGACACTTCGATTGCTATTGCTGGTCGGGTACTGGACAGATCTGATGGTGTTAATCAGTTACCTATATCTCGGTTGACGGACATTGGGTGCAACCTACAAATGCAGTGAATGAACACTTCACGATTAACCAACACAAAGCCCGGCTCTCTAGCGTAGTTGGCTAAACCGGACTGCGCGGTGACCGGGTGACGAACTCCTTGTGGTCCAGGTTCACCCCCGGAGGTAGGCAGAAAAGCCGCATTTCTCACAAATTTAGGGTATTTACAATGGAATCAAGGCCAAAAGGTTGCGATATCTATAACACCGAGCCTAATGATTAACACACATGGCTTCTAGACACTAAAACAAATAAACAAACAATCAACACAAAACAGGCGTTTTATGATAGTGGTGCTTTTAAGAAACCGTCTAGAGTGCTCTAATTATAATGCTCAATAATAACTAACTAAATAGACATGTGGACACTTAATTACCAGTTGTTTATGATTATTTTCTTTCACGTTATTTGACACGACAATTATTGTCGGAGTTTTCTGTATATTTTTAATAATTGCGCCGCTGTGGATGTTTGTTTTCGTATGTCCTTCTCTTCGTAATAACATTCGTTATACAGTTGGGGGTTGGGCGATGGGCTTCTTGCCATACATGCAGGTTAAAAACTCTAGCACAATGAAACACTATCATCTAAAACAATGTTAAATAGCCAAAATCATTGCACATAGTATTTCGGTCGCATTGTTAACAATAATCTTAAAATGATTGCGTATTTCTTTGCATTTCTCTGGCAATAATTAAACATATTTATGTATATTTCGCAGATATTTAGATGCTATAAACTCAAGTCATTATGAGTTTTCAAGGAAATCCCAACATAACGGAAACCATTTTTCGAATGATGGGACAAGACAAACTTGTCAGTAATGATGCTTTGAGTTTATACAAGTGGATAATCCATAGCAGCATCTGCCAAGCCATAGCTATCTTCGGAATAGCGGCCAACGCCGTCAACATGATTTGTTTTGTGAAACAAGGGTTTAGGGATACGGTCAACGTTACTCTGTTTGGTATGATACTACATTACTATCATCTACTTGAAGTTACGATTAATATGTAAAAATGTACACTAATTCATTTCGTGTGACTGATGCTATATGCATATACGGTCCTATTAACGTTTCACGGCCCATGTACACACTGGTTGACTTTCCATTTATGCTTGCCACAACTAGGGGTGTCACGGGATATTGCCTCTAACTACAGCAGGTCTTGTGTCGCGTTTTTATTACCAAACGACGACACAGCTTTTACCGAGCTCAGAACATCTAGAACTGGCCCTAACCCCAACCCCGCTAACCGCAGAGTCCTTTCGAACAAAACAGTAAACGTGACACCTCTCTTAGGTAGACCAGACTGACAAAGTGTGTAAAAGAGCCGAGAAACGTGAATAGGACTACTTATAGATATAGAGTAGATGTAGTTTTACTCTCTGGTCCCGTGCATCATCTTTGGCTCCACCTGTGGCGTACATTTAGTCATTGTCGTTAAGTTCGCCTAAGGCTCTGTTGGCCCTCTAATTCATCATACTACTCTACACAATTAGCCAACGAAGACGCCGTTTCCTGGACCACTAACAGTGGCCGTAGCATTCATTTGTAGGAAGAACTAGTTTAAAAGACTACTACCATCCATTGCTACCGCGGCTGTGACTCATAGAGTTACCATTGGCAGCCCTATATATATATATATACATATAATTTTTTTGTCGTCTCACTGATACCAGGGTGTAGCTCAGTGTCGTGGTTTTCTGCATTTGTTTTGGGCTTCTCGTGTGGCTTGGATGATGGATTTGTTCACTTTTTGCATATCCATCTCTTTCATGGTCTTCCTCTGGCCTTATTCCCAGATTTTTTGCTGTAAAATATCTCATTGGCAGTCTGGTCTAGCGCCATTCTCACTAGATGGCTGAACCATTTAATTCATGCCTGTCAATATAATCCAAACATGGTCTTTTCCTACTCTCTCTCTCTCTCTCTCTCTCTCTCTCTCTCTCTCTCTCTCTCTCTCACTCTCTCTCTCTCTCTCTCTCTCTCTAATGAACCGCAACCCTGTCTCTTCTTGTGTTGTTAGTGACCTCGAGAAGGCAGCACATGTCACATGTAAATATTTTCTGTTCTAGCCGACTATTCACTGTCCATGTTTGGCACTGACAACATAAAGTAGGGTAAAGATGCTATTAATCATTTGCAGTTTTGCTGGAAGGGAGACATTCTGATGTCTAAGCAGTGGGGCTAACTGGTAGGTGACAAAATTTGCCTTTTTTACTCTAGTTTCTATCTCTCTATCGGTGTGTGTGAGTCTCTCTCTGTGCGTGTGTGTGTATGTATGTATGTATGTATATATATACATACATATAATATATATATATACATACATATACTATATATATATATATAATATACGTATATATATATATATATATATATATATATATATATATATATTATATATATATATATATATATATATATATATATATATATATATATATATATGCCGACGGCGTCCGTGGCTTAGGTTTTGCGAGTTCGACTCGTAATTCCAACGTACCGCGATGGAAACCCACTGCTGGCTGCGTAAATTTTATCATGGTATAGTGCCGATTATTCTTTAAAAATACTGGTGCTGTACCTCTATGCTCAATGTGTCTAAAGGCGTTAAAAGTGATCTTAACATTTTTTTACTTTTTAAACATATACCGGGTTCGATCCCAGCTGCTACGGTACACCTAGTGTTAGTTTTGACACTAATATCAAGAGCCGACCATTGAGGGCTATGTCTATATAAACTGATCTCAGCTTCTTACTAAAGATCATCTTGGTGTCCGGATCAGTAGGTACTTGATTATCGTGGCTATTCACCAGATTCTTGCACTTCTCGGCATGATTGATTGATTGACTGGCACCTTTCCGTCTTTCCAGACGATAGAGTTATAATATGGCCCTATGAGGAGGCAAGGGTTTCACAGTCCATGGCGATGGCGAGTGTGACTAGCAAGACCCGCCCGTGTCAAGAAAAGTCTTCCACAATGATAGCATGGGATTTCAGAACCATTGTTGTCAACATTTGTGTTTAATCCGTTTCTTTTCAGACGCCGAGCTCTTATCCTTTCTTGAATCGTTTCTTCCTTCACTCTCATTTCCTTCCTAACCTCGACATCTTCTACCTTTCTTTAATTCACCATAAAGGATGTCCTTAGGGACTCTGCTATCCTTCAATCTCCAGGTGGGACGCAGCCACCTGAGCCTTCGTAGATTGAGCATAGAAAAGACTCTTGTAGTACCTGCTCGTTCCAGTACCTCAGTGTTTGTGATTTTGTCCTGACAGCTAATGCCAAGTATTATTTTTATGTTTTGCACTTGAAAGTTATTAGGCCGTCTCTCCTGGTATATAACATACATTACTGTTGTTTTATGTATTGGAACAGAGCGAGATGGGTAAAGAGAGATAGAGAGGGAGATAGATGGAAAAAGAGATCGAAAATGAGACCGACAAAGAAAGCGAAAAAGAGATAAATAAGAGCTGAATATTTTCTGTCCCAATATCTTTGTGTCAACGTTATTTCAGCTCTCGCTGTTTCCGATCAGGGGTGTCTTCTGACAATGGTTTGGTTTAACTTATGCATGACCCCAGCCTTCCAAGAGTCAGATCTTCCCTTTGATGTAGAGGATATGATATACCTCGGAGCTGGATGGCCTCACTCCACCTTCTCTCGTGTCACCAGCTTTCTAACAGCGTTTATCACACTGGAGAGATGCCTGTGTATCGCAATGCCCATGAAGGTTTGTGTTTTGTTTTGTAAGTACGTAAGCAAGTAGCAAACACTTTTTTTTTTTAAAGTCAGTGGTGCATTGAAAGAAAATTAAACAAAACGAAGATAATGTCCATAGATAAAATTGGCTGTCACCCAAAAATAACAATAAATGATTAAGAAATTTAAAATGGCAAAAACTGTGAATATTTGGGCTCTATAATAAATAGCAATGGAGACTGTTGGACATAAATTAAAAGGAGGATGGTAATAGCAATGCAGAGAATTTGCTTCATTAAAAGTCTATGGTTGAGCAATTTTTTTCCCCTGCTGCTTTTTTTTTTTTTCTAACTATCAAGAAACCATGAGTTGTTAACCCTTTGGCTCGGTACTATGGATATCGCAACCCTTCATCCTTGATTTTATGATAGGTACCGTACATCTGGGAGAAATGTGGCTTTTCTGCCTACCCCTGGCTTGAACCCTGACCACAAGGAGTTCATCACCCGGTCACCGCGCAGTCCCGTTTAACCAACTACGCTAGCGATCCGGGTTTTCCTTATAGTAACAAACGGATGTGAGTCGTGGACTTTCTCCAAGTCTTTAAGAAAGAGAATATGGACTTTTGAGCTGAAATGCTATAGAAAGATTCTCAGAATATCTTGGACACAGAAGAGGAGAAATACTGACATCTTGAAAGATCTGAACATCAAGGAAAATTGGCTAATAAACAACTTTTTTCGAAAGCTGAAATATTTTGGTCATATCAAGCGCCACGACGGACTGGAATCAATAATAGCAGAAGGCATGGTACCAGGAAGGAGGGGCAGGGGCCGATCATCACGAAGATGGGCAAAGGATATAAGTGACTCTCTAAGTATAAAAGTACATGAGGTGGGAGAGTTGGGGAGAGACGGAGTTGCTTTCAGACAGATGAGAGCGACGTTCTGAAAAGGACCTCCTAAATGATGATGATGATGGTGGTGCAGTGCGAAAAGGATGCCTCTTCTTCTTCAGCATTCCGAACCCTTGAGGTTTATTGCATCAGACAAAGAAAATGGCGCTGCGAGAAGTTACAAGGGGATCTGGCCGACGCTCGACACTCAGGTGAAAGGCGAGACGGATATACAATCAGACCGTTACTAGTACCATCGGATTGGAACTCTTCGCTTGCTGCTGAAGATGGGGTCGGGGTGCTTATGAGGGTGTCCCGAGTGCTATGTTTCGATTCCTAATTCAACATTCAACATTTTGTTGCATCAGTTATTAGCCCTCATGATGCTAGGTATCGATGTGATATAAACATATATGCATTTTATTGTTGGCCTCTAACTCTGCCTTCCTCACTGTTTGCGTTTTTATTGAGTTCAAAGATTTCATCGTAAAGCTCTGTTTCCGAAAATCTGTAATAAGGCGTTATCCCTTTCAGTTGAGTTGAGTTGAGCTGATTCGGAAACTGACATCACAGCACTTGGGGCATTCCCATTCGTGCTCCGTCCTCATCCTCAGCAGCCTGAGGAGAGTTTCAATACTAATGGTACCAGAGGTAATCCGGTTTTTTGTCCGTCTTTCATTTTCCCTGAGTGTAGTGAGCCTGCTAGACCCCCTGGTTATACACAGGTGTCTTATTCTCTTTAGGCCATAATAATCTTGTTTCGCTTCTGACTCAGCTGATTGTTCCCGAAGGGCCCTAATCACATCTGCTTTGTCATTAAACAGTTCACCACCTAGTCGTGAATGTATAGTTTTAGTCTTGTCTTGTCTTGTCCACAATTGCCTCACAGCGTAGTGGGGAGTCGCAGTTTTTTCTATCCTGGGCAAGGTGTGTTGCATGTGTTGTTGTTAGTCCGTGTTGCCTCAGGATCTCTGATATATTGTCTATCCATCGTACTCTCGATCTGCCTCTTGCTCTAGGGCAGTAGTGTTGTTCGTTGTCTGCTCGTAGAGGCAGTTGGTCGGTTTGCATTCGCGTCAAGTGGCCAAACCACTCTATTTGTTGCTTCTTTATGTATTGCAGGCATGGTGTGGTTCCTACAATTGATCTAATGTTCTCGTTTCGAACTCTGTCTCTCCTTGTGACATTGGCAGCCTTACGTAAGCATCTCATTTCGCACGTCTTGATCTTTTTCTCCTGTGCTCTTGTTAGGGACCAGGTTTGGCATTGGTAGCATAGGGTTGGTATAAACATGCAATTTATCAGTTGTCGTTTTAGTGCCATAGTGATGCTTGGGTGTTTTAGCAGTGGGGAGAGTTGGTAAGTTCGCCTTTTGACATCTTGCCTCAAGTTCCATATCAATTCTTCCATCATCTGTGAAGATGCTTCCCAAATATTTAAATTGCTGCACTTGTTTGAGTTGTTCGTTGTTAACTTGAATAGTTAGTATATTAGGTGTTCTACTTATTATAGTTTTAGTTGTGCTCCAAATAAAGCTAAACTCAAATTGGTGTTATAAACGGCTCTAGATGGTGATGTCGTCAGCGTCACGCAGGTCGCCTGTACCTCCAATGACTCCACCTCTACCCATTGTAGACTGGGTTGTCTAGAAAGCCAATGTTTTATTCTAGACACAAACTCCTAGCCAGGGGTCGCCGTCGCCGAGCGGCTAGACGCTCGCCGCGGATCGGAAGGTTGTGGGTTCACTCCCTGGCGGAGCCGGACTATTTTTCAAAAAAATGACCTCGACTCCCAGGTCGACCCAGCCTTGAGTGGGTACCGAATGCAGTCCCGGGAAGTAAAGGAGGCCGACGTGATGCTGACAACATCACCCATCTTCTGCCGATTGGGCTATAAAAATATAGGTCTAGCCCTATATGCCCTATACGCCTAAAGGCGTGGAAAAGGGTCCTTTATAACTTTTTTTTTTTTACAAACTCCTACCCGATGGGGATTTGAACACCGTGATTTTTATCTTCGCACCCGACAACTACCTTTTTCCTGCTACATGTATAATAGATTGAGAGATTCTGCAGTTTCCATATCATAACTGCCGAAGAGAGCCACGTTGACGATATATAATGTGTACAGTGCACGAGAAAATATCTATAAAGACGGAACGAACGGTATCAGGACCAGGCAAAGAGAAAGTTAGTATAATTGCTACAATGAATAAGAAACATCCACACTCCCCTCCCACCCCCTCCCTTTTCCGACATCCACATATCCTTCTCCACTCTAAAACAATTGTAGAAATAAAAAGAGTAAGAGAAGACAAAGACGGACAAGAAACAGAAAGATAAGTAGTGAAGGTGGTCGTGATTGTACCTTGAGTAAGAAAACAAATCATCACTTACCCCAACCCCCACCCCATGAGTATCCGCATTGGTTACTAGTAATTATGGATTTTTTTTATTTGACCTCCTAATAAATGGCTTGTTTTATAGCTTTGGTAATTTGGTTAATACGTTAGCCAAACTGAAGTCCACCCTTATTAGAGTTGTCTCTTACGACATGATTGGTAGATTGCAGAGGTGAATATCTTTTAAAAGGACTCTGGTAACACGGGTGCTTGAATACATTATGGAGGACTTATTTTGGTTTAAAAAAAAAAAGGATTGTTTCGATTCACAAACGTTTCAGTCTTCTTGCCTTCTCTATTTTGCTATCACTGCTGAGTAGTCACAAATAAACATAAAATGGTCAGGTTTGCTTTACATGATATGATGTTGTGATATCACAGGCTGTCAGTAACTCACTCAGTACATTTCTTATAGGTCCCCCTCTGTCTCTCAGTTTTCGATGTGTGATGTACGCCCCAGGTAACCGCTAGGTTGGATTCGTTCTCGCAAGGTGACCGAGCCATTTCTTTTTTTTTTTTTCTCAGTTAATTTAAAAATGAGTAGTGGATATAAATTACATTATTATTATTATTATTTTAATTATTTATCTTATTTCATTTCTTCTTTTCCAGGTAACTAGAATCCTAACCCCGAAAAAAGTTTCAATCATCGTTGTGTTATTCTACATCACTCTTATCGCAAGTGTCTTTCCAATATATTACGTCAACAGATTCGCTATGGTGTTTAGGCCGTTACTTAACAGGACAGTTCTGGGAATTGTACAAACAGACAATCGATTTGAAGTGATCACAGTCTCGATAGCAATCAACAACGTTGTGATTCCATTTACTGCTTTCGCAATCATCATTATCTGCACAACTGTTCTTGTTGTCAGTTTGCATAGAAACTCAAAGTGGCGACAGTCGAATCTTACAACTAATTCTGAAAACTTACAAAGTCGAGACCAGAAAGTTTCGAAAATGATTTTAATCATTTCATCAGTATTTATTATTTGTTTTATTCCAGCCTGTGTGTCTTGTGTGGCTATGTCAATAGAGCCCAAAATTGAAATGTATGGTCCTTACAGAAATACCTTTATCATACTTTTTGGAGTCAGTTTTGCCTTAGAGACAGCAAACTCCTCGGTGAATATTTTTATTTATTATACCATGAGCAGCAAGTTTCGGGCAACGTTTGATAAGTTGTTTCGAATTCGGCAAAATTCTGCACAGGCCATACATTCACGAAATAAATCACTGAATTAAAGTAAAAATATTATTAGGAAACAAGAATTAGTCAGCACCACCATACTCATCATCATAATTAGCCTATGCCCAGTCAACTAACGTAGAAGCTCAAGCGCCTAGACAGATCACGATCCCTGGTTGTCTGGAGGAGCTCTCTTGATATCCCTCGGTGCTATCGTTTCAGCACATCCAGCATCATCTCTCTTGGTCTGCCTCTACCCCTCTTTCCATTGATCTTTCCAGTTACCACGATGTTCTCCAATGTCTTTCCCATAATGTGGCAAAAGAACAGCGTTTGTGTCTTTCTTATTGTTGTACATGGAGATCTACTTGTATTAGCTTCCCACCATACCTGGATTTTTAGTAATTCCCTCTGGTCTCTGGGTAGTGAGTTTGAACGCCCGTGTGCATTGCTGCGCACGTAAAAAAATCCCCTGGAGGTTGGAAATCGAAAAGTTTTTAGTTTTTAGTTATTTTAGAAGCCCAATCCGGCTGTCCTCGGGGCCCACCGTTTAACCTACGGGTTAAACTGGGTTTTTGGGACACGCCCATGTGTCTCATCAGAATGGTGGCACATTGTGTTACTGTGTGATTATCGCTTGTTGTGAGGCCCTGGTGGGATTGAAAGTCAGTCAGTCAGTCAGTCGCGAAACAAAAGATCATACAAAACATAAATGCTCGAATGCACGACAAAATTCAAATATTAACATCCAAACAGTGATAGCCCAGACTGCGATGGCCAGGAAATGATTCGCCAAGTCTTTGATCCTGGTAGTGAAACTCTAGCTGCGGGTAAACTTAGATGTTAGGCGACGCCTTTAGTCTTTCATTATTAAACCTCCTAAAAATATGGCGACGACTGCATCAAAATTTAGAATAGAATGACATCTACTGGCAAAATAAATCAACAATGATACACATTCTTACAAACATGAGAACATAGAGACCATCCACGTATCTTTACGGCGAGGTCTGATTCGAAGTCTACATAACAGGCTTGGAAATAACATAGATGCCGTGCTTACCACAGTGTATATATGTGCGCTTAGACTAGTTTTGAACGTATGAGTGTACACGTTAGATGAATGATGAATGTGTGTATGTTCTTGTGTGTATATCAGTGTGTTTATGGGTTTCGTCACGCCAGTTACTGAGTTGAGTGCATGGCGCGACCCTGTAAGCTGCGAATTTCATTTAGAATTGTTTTCGACTGTGACCAACGTGGTGTTATGAACTGTAGAATCAGAAAATGGCGCGTGTTATCTGTCGCCGCAATATCGGTAGTGCAATTATGTGATTAATATTGATCGAGTGCGCAACTGGTGATCTGTTGGTGTGTGCTACCGTCGATGATGATCTGCATTTCTAATGTAAAACTGTTTGTGTTAGCACTTCTGATGGCTACCGTATGCTTTTAATGCGTGTTTATGATAGTGCATATGCTGAGTCAGCAGTCTGTCAATCTTTCCACAAGGGACTGCGACGAACATTCTGTGTGTTTTTCGTTGGCACAGGAGCGGAGTGACTAAGGGGTGACTCGTTTGCTATGAAGCTGAAACTAAGATTACCAACATTACCAAGATTACTTGTAATACTTAGACGTTTCTGCTTTAACAGTCATGAAAACAAAACATCTCTGCCAGCTTGATATGTTGTGTGATCGTAGTTGTGCGATTTCCAACATTAGTCCACAAAAAGTAGACATTATGAAGACAAAATGGTGTCAGTCATCACATTTATATTTTAGATACACAATTACCAGTTGTTTGTTACTGGTCTTTAGTTAATTGACACTTTGATTTGTGTTCGCGTTTTTTCCTTGCTCTTGTAAACAGTACCTGTGTGTTGTCCAGTTGAATCACATTTCTTTATATGGGGAGGGGAAGTTGTGATGTCTGACATATATGCAAAGAGGTGGCTGCAGTTATTCGTTCAAACGCATTCCAAAAATCTTATCTCATGACATCTTGGTACTTATAGTGTTTTTGATATTGTGTGTTCATCGTCTTAATGGTCGATTTATGCCTCTGCTACCCTTGTCACATAGGTTTAGTTATTTCATAGAAACACTAGTCTAACAGCGTACGAATTTTAAACCAAACTGGTCAGTATTGCTTTAAACGAAAAAGAAACAGAGTGGCTGGTTTTGCACCACTCAGAAGTTATATGAAGCATGACACAGTAGATGCTAGTGTGACCTTCCCGTATGAGTTCCGGTGCCATATTATAGGGAAAACAAGAATAGAATCACTGCCTACACAGAAGCATATCGGAAGAGTCGACTAATTGGAAGCTTCCTTTGAAGACAAAGTGATTCTGCCTGAGAGGCAAGTGACCAGCAGTCTGCATACAAATGAGTCAGATCTGTAAAACTGATGCACATGCAACACTCAGGTTCTGGAACAACCAAAACTTTCCGCCAAAGTTTACAGTTGGTGAACACGAAGAAAAAGAAGCTAATGTGAACTTTAGGAGCAAGTGCGCAATGCGAAAAGTCAAATTTCCACGTCATATTCCAGACTGGGTATATGGTGCTGGTCTGTCTTATAAAGTAATCAGCAGTTGCTGGATGATGTGGTCCGAATCACACCGGTCACCTTTACATGCTAAGACTTCACGTGATACCTTTTAACTTTTGGTCGACCTCGGAGCCAAAGTAGTTTTTAAAGAAACAATAATGAACGAGCTAGCGAACTTAATGAACGTAAACATTTTTTGTGTGTGTGCCAGGGTCACAATTAATGATTTAAATCCCTTTGTTGATTCGGGCCTTTAACAACACATCTTGCACAAAGTAGAGTTTATAGAGCATGTTCATTGCAATTTGATAACGATAAACATACAAAAATCCAAGCGTAGATAGGAAACTATACATTCATTTTTATACATATTTATATATATATATATATATATATATATATATATATATATATATATATATCTCTCATACAAAGCACACTCAAGCAAACACACACTCATACAAACGTATACACTCATACAATTAAATCTAAATGTATGCTAATACACACATAAGCTGATATACATTCTCGCACTCATTTATATAAATAGACAGACATATGAGTTTGAATATCTTAGAATAACATTCACTGAAAATGGTAAATTGGACGAAGAAATAGACATCCGATGCAGTAAAGCAGGCCAAGTATTGGAACAGCTAGTCCTCCTCTTACAGCACAATCAATCCCAGTCAGATACAAAGCATATTCATTTCTACCCTCTGCTACCAGTGTCAGACATCGTCACTCACAACAAAACATAAAAGAAAATTGGTAGCCAGGGAAATTTAGTGTCTGAGAATGACTGTAGGAGTGACCAGAAGAGATAAAATCGGGAATGAGGTCATACAAGATAAAGTCGGCACAAAACCAGTTCTATAGTACATACAAAGACAGTGTGACGTTGCTATTTCAGTGTGCTCTGGCTGTTTCCTAGGGAATATACTATGGCTGACACATATGATGAATTGACGCACACAGATGTTATTGAGGAGAATAATCGCAGTTAATATCTTTATTTATCACTCACAGACAACAAACCGGTCCAGTCACCGGTGAATATGTGGACACGCTAGAGAGTAACTCTAGCATGTCCACATATTCAGCAGGTAACAATGACAAAGTTCCTCACCGCTGTTCACAATCATTCACGTTCGCTACCTTTGCAATCTTGACGTCTTAATTGGGCCACATGTACAGGTATCAAACCAGCATCTCCGGCCGCTGGCTGTTCAGCTCCACCATCAGGTTAGTCGTCAACTTGACTGCATGCTGGCTAGGCGGTGATCTTGTCTCCTCCACGTTGTTTAGTTATACAATGTGGCATTCATGCTCTCACAAAACACAACCTGTCACCCTGACAGCGAATCATACACTGGTGTGGCATATCATCTAATCTTTCCTCCTCGTTCTCAGTCCTTTGTGCAGTCACCTGAGCACTCTTCTTACAATTCGTCTTCTGCGGATAATCGTGATCTCACATATTTCTCTCTCAACCTATATGTAACCTTACTACGTCTCTTGAAACTCCATGTGAAAATTCACCCCATTACAGACAACAAAATTTATGATTTGCCTACTTAAAGAAAAGCCCTCCTGATGCTATACCATACAAGGCATAAACCAAAAGAGAGGAAAAGGATGTAGAGCAAGAGGTAGACAAAGAACAAATTGGAAAGAAAACATCAGAGAAACTCTACAGCACCACGGTGTGTCTATGGCTAAAGCAGCCAGAAGCAGGACCTTATATCACACTCGACACCCGAAGCGGTAAAAGGGGACGTAAAGAAGAAGTTCCCTTCCTAGAGTAAGTAAAGTAAAGTAAAGGACCCTTTCCACGCCTTTAGGCGTATAGGGCATATAGGGCTAGACCTATATTTTTATAGACCAACGGCACAAGATGGGTGATGTGGTCAGCATAACGCCGGCAGCCTCTACTTCCCGGGATTGCACCCGGTACCCACTCAAGGCTGTGTCGACCTGGGAGCCAAGGTCATTTTTTGAAGAAAAGTCCGTCTTCGTCAGGGAGCGAACCCACGACCTTCCGATCCGCGGCGCGCGTCTAGCCGCCCTGCCACGGCGACTCCCCTTCCTAGAGTAGGACATTCTAAACACTCATCTTTCACAAAGTAGTGTCTATAAAGCTTGTTTATCGCAATTTGATGACATAAACTAAGATTTTAAAAAAGACATACATTCATTATATACATATATCAGACAATGCACACTCACGCAAACACGCACTCACACAAACGTATATACCCGTACAATAAAATACAAATACATGCTAAATCACACACTAGCTTATATACATTCACACAATTATTCTTATAAATAGATGGCTCATACATGCATTAATTTCTTCATACTCGAACTATAAGGTGCAATTATCACTTTGAAGCGAACCGCGATAACAATGAAATCCTCATCTTATGAGAAAAAAAAATATACGAATATCACAACTTTTCACATCCTTCCAGTTCATTTTTAATTTTCAATTTGTTAATTTACGAAAAGCGCTTCTGAACCTATTGCTCATGTAATAATAAATAAATATAATAATTGAAGAGTTCACTGACTCCAGAAAGAAGCCGATCCCACCGACAACTATTAACGAGTGTTTATATGGGCCATCAATGGAAAAACCAAGTAATGCAGTCAATAATATACACGTTATGCATATTGGAATAAAACAGAATATAAACAGAACTGAGATCACAACCATCATTTTAGCAACCTTCATGTTGGCAACTGTTAACTTGGCAGCTTCCCTGCAAGTTGCTGACGTCTTTCCTCCATTTTGCTTTCTCCCTTAGCTTCATAACCAGTTTCGAAGTACAAACAGTGACTACCAAATATGCAGACAACTGAACAAATACGAAATTGACTGGGTAAGAAAACTTTTCAAATTGTGTGCGACCTTCTGTGTAAATCATTCCAAGCAGTGTCTTGTTTCTCTCTGGATAAAACTTGTGACCGAGCCTGTAGTACAGGTACTGCGGACAAGAGGTGTGGCTTAAGTCATCGTCTTGAGGGTTGGGTAGAACTAAGTAAAGGGAGGAGTTTAATTTGGACAATAGATAGTATACTCCGAACCTTTGAATTTCCGTCACATCTCAGCTAGCAAGCAACAAACACAGGTCGACGTAAAGGTATTTTACGGTCGCATTCTGGTTTGGTGATTGATGGAAAGTTCCCAGGTGAATATTAATATTAATCTTGTATACATAGGTTAGGGAGTTAAGCTTCGTCTATACTACTTTTTCCTAATTTGTCTGCACATTTTGCTTGAAATAGTTCTTTGTGAGTATTCAGTATCTCAGTTAGGGAACTGCTAAACTATTCCTATTTCTTGTATGTTTGTGTCACATGTTTTTCAGTGTATGTTTTCATGTGTATAAAATAAGATGTGAACAATGACATTTGCTATAATTTTACAGAATTACTTGCTCGTCAATCAGATTCCTACTCCTAACAAACGCACTAACTCATAGATAAAACTCTGAAATGCAGTTACACAGGATTGTACTTTGACAATCAATTAAACTCTCAGACTTTGAGCTGCACTCCTTTAGGAGTTAAACAGGATTAAACAGCTTAGGAGCCCTCAGTGCGCATCATCGCTATCACTGTTCTGTGGTGTGCAATTATATGTCAAAAAAAAATTTTAAAAAAATGTTATGTTATAGCTTGTGGTAAAAGTAACTTTGATCTCCCCACGTCCTGCACATATACACACTAGGTCACTTCTGATTGATAATTCCTAAACCTCTCACCTTGTCACAAGGTTACGGGGGTGTTCCGTAATGCCGTTTCCATCGTGTGATGTATATTTCAGCACGCCAATGCTTTTAACTCTATAAAAACATAGAGCAACTGGCCCTAACACAACCATCCTAGAGAGTTCTGGAACCTATGTCAGAGAATTGTCGGAATGAAAACGTTAATGCAAGACACCGCAGAATGCAAACAACAGAACGGTACACACCCGTAACCTCCAAGAAAGTCGACCAGCCCAACAAACTTGTGAATGAAAAGTGACCTACTCTATTTGGGGAGATTAACGTTACTTTAACCCAGCTTGTAAACGCTACTTTCGCGGTGTATGCGGGGGTAAAAAAGGGGCTGGGGCGGGGGTAGAGGTGGTCAGGTTCTTTAAGCCTGAGGAGATATGTCCGCTTGGCTAGTGCTGTTGCCACCGACTTTGTAAGTTGTGATATTTATTTTTTATTTGTCACATAGGTAAAAGTTTGATTTACAAAAAATAAAAAAAAAAAAAATAAACACAAAGCTTCCTCTACCCGCCAAAGACGCATCACGCACATAAAGCTAGACTCACATTTGTTTCTCTTCTACTTTTTTTGTTGGCTTGAAATTAATTATCTTTAACTGCAATGTTGTCTCTAGTATGTCCGTCACTGTCGTTTGTAATTCACTCATCGACCCGTAAAGTTTGACTTGCACCGATGTATCTCTTTTCCAGATGTTTTTTTTGTTTGTTTTTGTTTTGTTTTGTTGCTATGTTGAATTTGGAACAGTCTTGGAGGACATGACCTGTTGTCTCAGGTGCCAATTCAGATGTGAACAATGCTGATTCACTGAATTTAAATGTTGTGTACATGTGGCTGCACTCACATGTGTATCGACTTCAGTTGCCTTCTTCATCTTCTGCCTTTCTATCCCCTAATGGAGCATAGGCCCTCAACCAACTCACGCCAAGTCGTTTTATCCTTCACCATTACATTGAGCTCTCCGTATGTCCTCCCCATCTTGCTAAATTCATTCTCCATCTCTCTTTTCCATGTGTTTTTGGCCTTCCTTTATTCCTTTGCTCCTATGGGTTCCAATGCAAAGACATTCTATTTATGCTGTTCTCCTGTTTTCCTCAGTTGTAATGTGGTTAAATCATGTCCCACAGAGCTCACAATCCATTCACCCATTCCGATTTCTCCTGTGCATTCCTGTTGATATCACGGATGGGCTCCAGGAGAGTACCTTTGACCTCTCTTATGGTTGTTAGTTTTAGGGTTTGTTTTTGGGCCTCTTCCTTCCTTTAATCTTTTATTTACCACATTGTAGCATGTTTGGTGATTCTCTGCTCTTGTCTTCCCAGGATGTGTCAAAACATTTCTCGTTTTAAAGCAGTTTTATTTATTCTTTCCTCTTCTTCTTTTTCTTCTTTCGTTCGCGAAAAAGTTGTCTATATCAGCAATTTTGTCTCTTGTTTAAATGTCACATTGTTAGTTCATTCAGTTGTCCATAGAGTTTACGTTCCCCTGTTATTCTTTCTGGCCAAAAGGTTTGCCTTAATGTGTCAAATTCAGTGCAGTCTTGGAGTACATGCTCTGCTGTCTGGGGCACATTTCCACAGGTGATATGCATATCTTAAATTGTGTGTACATGTGGTTACGTAATCGGTTGTGCCCTGTTCTGAGGCGGAAGATAATAACTTGTTCTGGTCTGTTTATATTAAACTACTCGTCTTGTGCTGGTGTTTAGTGATATTGTAACTACCAATTCTAACTCCAATTGTCCAACACAAATTTCAAACTTGATCCATTTTCAGCTGCCCGGAGGCCTGCTATAAGAATGAAGGTTCCTTGGCTATCTTATTTCGTTTCCTTTTATATGTGGTGTGTAGTCACACCTGATATTCCGGTTCTTTGCTTCCTTGGTGCGGTGTGGTGCTTGTGGTTTTTGGGTCTGGTATGGTCCAGTTCTCTTAGTGCTGATGTCTGTAGGTTTTAGCTGATTGTTGCTTGTGCTTGGTTTACCTCGTGCTGATTGATCGCTGTGCTGGTGCCCTATTGCTGCTCTAACTTTGCCACATATAAGACGAACAGATACCAGAGTTTCACTGCACAAGACTTCAACAATGGTTTAAACGTAGAGACTAGAAAAACAGAATGTTAGACAGGCTTGTGTGCTCATCTCCTAATCCTTTGAGAAATAATGTGCGTTCCTTAGTTTTTTTTTCGTCCACTAACACGTTTGGTTATTTATTATTATTCTTTAAAAAATGAAATGCGGGCTGCTAATCTTAAGTTTTAAATTGTAAAAGGTTCTTCAGTACGACCCTATTAAGTAATTTGCCGCGGCAGACATTCTGGGGGGAAATTGTGGAGGGGGAGCGGTGGTGTTGGGGGGGGGGGGGGAGTTAAGGTAATGCTAATTTTGAGCCACTTCTTTAAATATAATCGGATGATTTGTAATATGGATTTACCTCCTAAATGTCGTCCCCTAATTGGATGCATTTTTTTTAAGCCCCACCCTTGCTGTTTTGGGGGCCGTAATATAACCTAATGGTTGAACGAGGTTTCCCGGACATCTCCACTGGTGATCCTCATTCACATGGTGGCACTTTGTGTCACTATGGGTTTATCTGTCTGTACGATCTTTTGGTTTGATAAAACAAAATACAATAAAAAATGTGATCTGTTTTATCCAGTACTCATTTTCCATGTCTTTAGATGTATTGTGCAATTAGACTTCCCCTTTATTTTAGATAACAATCGATAACACTTCCTAGGACTTTACCTGTCACCCATTTAAGACTAGGTCTTCTTCTTCCAGTTCACCGGCTGTAAAAAGTTCTGGTTGTTCAACCACCTCTGAACGCTAGACATGTTCCAGAACCTGATTGATGCTTGCACATCCGTTTTACATATCTGACTTCTTTGTGTGCATTCTGGTGGTTCCTTGCCTCTCATGTATAGGCACTCCGACTTCGAGGGAAACCCCTAATTAGTGAACGAAATGTGGAGCCAGTGGATCTATTCTTGTTTTACCTACGACTGGATCCCGTATTCCATATGGGGAAGGCTTGGCCAACCTCGGAGTCATTGTTTTAAAAACAAATATATAAACTCAGGCTCTTTTCGGATTTGAACCCACAGCCTCGACATCGCGACAGCTCCCTCTATTGTAAGTACATAACTTATATGTTCATTTAATTGCAGGGCTGGCCATATCTGACCTGGGGTGTATTCTGACGATGATCTGGATCAACGTCTGCGCCACGCCAGCGTTCACTGACCTAGATGGTCCGTTTGAAGTAGACGAGATGATATATCTTGGAGGGGGATCGCCACATGTTATCTTCGTCCGTACCACCAGCTTCCTCACTGCTTTTATTACTCTTGAGAGATGTCTGTGTATCGCATTACCTCTAAAGGTTTGGCAATTAGCACTTTTTGTGTGCAGATGTTGCTTGAACGGTTTAATCATCATTTTCATTAGGATTACATAATCATGCAATATCATCGTTATCAATCATCAACTCAAAAGCAGGATCATCTATTGACACTAGTGCAGTTACGTTCTCGGGAGGAATAGCTTGCTATTTGAGGTTGCCCAAATTGCGAAAACAAGACAAACAGGTGATGCGAAAACAAGATGGAGCCCAAGAAGAAGATTAACTGTTGAAATTTAAGACATTCTACATCGAAACAGGATGACAATAGTGAACCCATGGAGCATTGAATAGCATACAGTTCGTGTCCACCAGGTTTAACAGGAAAAACTTAGGAAAATATGATGATGATTATGATGGCATAATCTCTGCGGCGGAATACTTACTGCAAAAGATAGTGAGATTCCAGGTCCGATCAACCATTAAACTT
Organism: Candidula unifasciata; assembly: GCA_905116865.2. Taxonomy (NCBI): domain Eukaryota; kingdom Metazoa; phylum Mollusca; class Gastropoda; order Stylommatophora; family Geomitridae; genus Candidula; species Candidula unifasciata. The sequence continues at coordinate 307,655 of CAJHNH020000026.1, forward strand.
TGACGTACATTTGAACATGTTGAAGAAATATGGAATTTGTTTTTTTTAAATTGTTCAGCACATCATTCATTGCTAAAATAAAGCGAGTGTAGTTCTTTAATTTGGGTTTGGTGATTATTCCTTTTAACCATCATTTTTGGGATATCGGCTGGGCTAAATGATATAGGGAAGTAAAGGGAGGTGAACAGGGGAAACATTGATGTGGGGGAGGAGGCGTGGTTTTCTTCCGAAATCTCTATGCTGTTTGCATTGATGTGTTATTGTGTTATATTTTCAGGTGGCAAGAATATTCACACCCAGAAGAGTATCGATTATCGTTGGGGCATTCTTCATTACATTAAGTGCAAGCGTTTCTCCTATATATTACGTAGACCGGTTTACAATGATCTGTGTGGCATCCAATAACTGGACAATTCAGAGTGTCGAACATACAGAAAATCAACTGGATGTCATTACAGTCTCTTTAGTTATTAACAACATCATTATCCCATTTGGAGCTTTTGCGGTTATCATTATTTGCACAGTAATTCTGCTAGTTAGTTTACACAGAAAAACAAAATGGCGCCAGTCAGCAGCTGCTGGGAATGCTCATAACTTGCTCAGCCGTGACCAAAAAGTTTTGAAAATGATTTTAGTCATTTCGGTAATGTTTATCATCTGCTTTGTTCCTTGCGTTGTGACTTGTCTGGCCATGACAATAGAGCCCAGAATTGAAATGTATGGACAGTATACCAATACGTTCCAGGTTCTGTTTGAGGTTAGTTTTCTCTTAGAGACAGCAAACTCGTCTGCGAATATCTTTATCTACTATAGCATAAGCAGCAAGTTCAGGTTCACCTTTCGACAAGTCTTTGGTATTCAGAGCGATGATGTAAGTATTATGTAGTTTGATGTTATTCTGGCAAATAGTATATATTCATATCAACATCATCATCGTCGTGTGGCCTACCGACTGGCGTAGGTTCACATATCTCACAGATCTCGGCAGCTTGTCCTCTTTGTCTGTTCTACCGTTGATATCCCTTTGTGCCATCGTCGCAGTCCATCTGTCATCATCTCTCGATCTGCCTCTTCCTCTCTCTTTTACTTATGATCCTCCCAGTCCTTGCAACAGTCTTCAAAACTTTCCAGCCCCACTCCCCTTTCCATTCCAGCCCATCACATGACCCAAGAACAGTGATTGTCTTTTCCTTATACCTGTATGCATTGACCTGCTTCATATGTATATAAAAGACCCATTTTCCACTCATTTCATACATATTGGGTACACAGGGCTATACCTATATTTTGTAGACCAAAAAGTACTTAGTGGTTGATGTAGTCATCATCACACCGACTGCCTTTACTTCCCAGGACTGTCCCTGGTACCCACTCAAAGCTGTGTCGACCTGGGTTCCAAAGTCTTTTCTCATAAGTCTGTCCCCTGTCAGGAACAGAACCCACGACCTTTCGTTCCGCAGGCGAGCAACTAGCTGCTAGACCATGGTGACATTCAGCTACATACATATATTTCTCTTCCTCTTGGTACCTCATCGATGTGGTTGGTGCACAGGGAGTGGGGAAGGGTAAAAAGAGGATGTAATTATCTTCTGTGTGCCCATTCTATTGCATCGCTACATCAGTGATGTTCTTGATGCCATTGTTCCATGTTTCCTTCTTTGTGCTTATTAAAAATTGTTTTCGCTTATTGTCAGTTTTGGCCTTTCCTTTTGGGAAATTGTATATGTATTAGAGAGCGGAAGTAGAACAATAGTTCGTCATCACATAAGACAATATATGTATATGAGACAGGATGTTGAACAAAATGTCGTGATGACATGGGGCAATATATGTATATGAAACAGGATGTTGAACAAAATGTCGTGATGACATGGGGCAATATATGTATATGAGACAGGATGTTGAACAAAATGTCGTGATGACAATATATGTATCTGAGACATGGTGTTGAACAAAATGTCATCATACATAGGACAACATATGTATATGAGACAGGATGTTGAACAAAATGTCATCATGACATGGAAAAGCAAATGTATTAGATAGAGAATGTTGGTCAGTCTCATCATGGAATGGAAGACCATCTGTCCAAACGTGAAGATGTTGAACATGGTGTCATCATGGAATTGTAGAAGACCTGTTGTAGAGAGAGAGAGAGAGAGAGAGAGAGAGAGAGAGAGAGAGAGAGAGAGAGAAAGAGAGAGAGAGAGAGAGAGAGCGACAGGACGTTGAATATTGTCTTTATTTTACGGAGGAACAGCTTCCAAAGAAAGAGAGAAGATGTTATACAGCGGGCAATCTAGAGATAGAGGAAAAATATTTCCCATGATTTGAAAAAAAAAGTCTTGATAATGCATTTCAATTATACATATTATTCAAGTAAAGCTAGACGCGTATCGATTACAAGACTTTGCAGCACCAACCCGTGTATTTTTTGATTACTTTTTGTTTTTGTTGTTGTTGCAACTTTACGTTCAGTTGTTTGTTCAGTGAAAGGGCATTTGTTTATTTCGCTGTGGAAACCAGTGCAAGACGAATTGCTACCAAATCGGCCGCAGGTTGGATCACACCTAGTGCCAAGGGATAATAAAGCGCATTGAAAGCGCTAAATCACAGACACCGATATGTATGAAACGTAACAGACCAACATAAGACGCTGTCACAAACAAACCGTGGGTGACCTGGGTGCTCAAACACTTTGAACGTCCCCTGCCCACCCCCCCCCCCCCCCCCCCCCCCCCCCCCCCCACCAACACCCCCACCCCCCCCCCCTTTCCTCAGCCCCCAGTCCTCAAATGTTTACAAACGCTTCCAACCCCATCCCTGCCAATAATTCGTTAATACTCAACTGCCACTTTGAGAAATTTCGCCTCGAGATTGTGCTAAGTGCTTGCCAAAAAGATGTTTAGAAGGTCCTAATTTTTTTGTATGTTTACACATTACTTGTTTGTAATTTATTACTAATTTTTCATTCCGCAAACAATACCCATAATGTTATTAATAATACTAATAATTATTATTAAACACGTGAATAAGGTTTCTAATTGTAGATATGGTGCTCTTTTTCTAATTCGGCATATTCCTTTCATGTTCATTTGACTAATAAAATGGGTACCTTTTCAAAAAAAGAATATACCTAATTGGCACTTTTCAGTTACATATTCAAGTCCTATTCCTTGTTTGAAAGTGACGGGGTTTAGTGCAAGCTACATACGATTTTAGGAATTTTGATTTGAATTACTTCATAATGTTTGTGCTATGCTTTTTTTCAACCAATATGTGAAGCAAACACTATATTAAAACTAGGTCTTATTCTTTATTTAAAAGTAAATTGATTTCAGCAAACTAATGCTTTGTTTCCACACATAACATATTTAAAAAAAAATAATAGACACACATTGAAACAAGCAACATTCAAATATGCCCATTATTTGGAGTGTTTTATTTGTAATACATACATAACAACAAGCCGTTATTATGATAATACATGTAGAATAATAAATATTGTTTAAAACCGGGATTCAGGGTACTGATTTACCTTTGTGGGTTCAGGGGTCGATTGTAGGAGGAAAGACAATAGACCCACTGTCCCCTATAGTACGAGATGACTAATTATGTATGTTTCTCTCAAAGTCGGATTGTATCAACCTGAAAGACCGACTGACTGACTGACCTTCTACCCCACTAGGACATCACACAAGCGATAAACACCCGAGGACACAAAGTGTCACCATGTGGATGAGGATCGCCGTGGAGAGGTCCCAAAAACCGCGTTCAGACAATTGGTCATTTTATGGCCTGCCTATATTGCGGCCCCTGGCAAATGCCAGGGTGGGGCTTCAAATAACAACAAATGTCATCCTAAAAAGGACGAAACTGGAGAGACCAGGAAACAAAAGTATTTATGCAGATAAGACGAAAATGGACTAACCATCAGCACTTTTGGCTGGAGTTTACACCCAATGAAAACGAAGAAGTGTACTGTTTTCCAGAAAGGGAGAACAGAATGGATGACATGTTGAAGGATGGTCATTTGAGAAGAAGCACGCTAGATGTAACCGATGTTAAACAATGATCATGTAATCTCCTCCTCTAAGTGCAGAAGGCATTTCTTGACAAGGGCGGAAAGGTGCCAAAAGTGTGTCTCGCGTACCATCAGCTAATTCTGACATCAATATCTTGAATATCACAATATAAGACTGTCCAGTCTCGTCTCTTTCCTACCCCCCCCCCCCCCGCCCCCACGAAAGCCTCTTTTCCCTGCAACTTTCCAACCGCCACGATGTATTCAAGCTTTCTTCTTCATATGACATGATTAACGAAGGTATAGTATCCCCGACATTAACACCTGCATCAAGACGTCACTGTCTACCTTTCTTGTATCTGCAGTAGGTCATCACAATGGAACATTTGGAGAGGAAGAGAGTCTAAGAGACTTTGGCATCATGACCAAAAAAAAAACATACAATTCATAAATGATTGACAGACACTAAACGAGACAGAAGGCAGTGCATTGCTTGATTACCACAGCCAACTAGGCGTGAACTTGAAAAAGAAGTGTATTTTCTATGAACAGATATCACTTACAGACAAAAAGTGCCATAGGGTAGTCAAAACGAACAACTTCCACACTGAATCCAGCGGCCGTTAGAAAATCGACGGCTCGTTTTTCTCCATAGCACATACCCATGGCATGGCTGTGTTCGTTGATGTAGCTCTCAGCGACACAGAAGAAAGAACTAATTGCATACAGAGAAGCAACAAGTAAGTTTCCCTTGTCACTAATAGGACTACCTGATGAGGCCGGATCGACCATTGTAAAGGTACCTCCCTGATCTTTCATGAATTTCTTGATATTCCTATAAGCATTTGGTGGACTTGGTACATCGTGGATGACATTGATGCAAAATACCCAGTCATACTGCTGACCTTGAAGTGTACTGGGACAGCACACATCCAGTGCAGCGTATTTAATATTAGGAATGTGGCCAAGATTAGCTTTCAATTGATCTAACAGAAATTCAGCATTTTCCGTTGCAGTGAACGTACTCTTTGGAAACATTAGAGCCAGCTTCTCCAGAAGACGACCTCTTCCACATCCGATTTCCAGGACTTGAATACCATTCTCTGTAAAATATTTTAATAAGTGAAAACAATAATAATATTGAAGAGATCCAAATGAATTTCTCTAAAAGTTTACAATGAAATTGTATGGCATATTTTAATGTGTGTGTGTGGGTGGGAGGGTTGGGAGGGCGAGTGTGTTTCCACACACACACACACACACACACACACACACACACACACACACACAAACACATACGTTACTTGGTAATTTTTGTTCTGTCCGTTTGCACAGAAGCATCCATCTTTCAGCCGTTGATGCATTGCGGACAGGGCTGATCAAATAGACGAACTTATGATTAATACGCGAATGTATTAATGAGAAGCCAACAATGAATGAAACAACAAATACAGTCTGGCAGTAAAACAACACACCTTATCTTTCGAAAATGCATAGGCAATTTGACCCACATTTTAGTGCTTCAGAGAGAGACAAAACATAGTGTTGTTCAGTGGGACTCTCACTCAGTATTTGAAGAAGAAAATCGGGGCTTTTGACATAAAATGCTACAAAAAGTTCCTAGAAAGACGTGGACCAAGAAGAATTTGGTTGTTTGTTTGTTTGTTTGTTTTAGGATCCTGAAGCCAGGAGTTGTTAAACCTTAGGCTCGGTATTATGGATATCACAACTCTGTCGGCCTTGATTCCATTGTAAATACCGTAAATCTGGGATAAATGTGGCTTTTCTGCCTACCCCCGGGAGTGAACCCGGACCACAAGGAGTTCGTCACCCGCTCACCGCGCAATCCGGTTTAGCCAACTACACTAGAGAGCCGGGCGACCAAGAAGAATAGCAACATCTACATCCTGCATGACCTAAACGTCAAGGAGAACTTGCTCGTCGTAAACAGCACCCTCTTCCAAAATCGGAGATATGTTTGCCATTTCAAGCGCTATGTTGGTCTGGAAAGAACAATGATGGAAGGCACAGATTCCGGAAAACGAGGCGGAGGCCAGCTTCCAGATACAGGACATTGAAGATGTACTGGCTATAAAAGCACACAGGGCAGGATAATTTGTCTGAGATGCTCTCAGACGCGCCGTGAAGAAATGACGTCATGGAAAGGACACTATGCTAATGATTGACTGAGAGAATAAGAAAGGAATCAAATCATCCGCCAGTTTAATGCCCCTACAAGAATGTCAACGGTTGCGCGGACAATTGTTGTTACCAGATTTCCAGTCTATCGCTTGCAACACCGTTTCCGGGTCAGTAGTGTCAACGGTGACCTCTCAAGACCAGGATGCAAAAAAGTTTGAGGGGCCTAAAGGCAGGACCAATTTCTTGTCTAAGTTCATCAACTGAACTGTTTTTAGTCTGCTCAAATGAGAAAGGAAGGAAGCAAACATAAGGATAAACCAGTATAACCGACCCTATCGACTTTAGCCAAGTCACATAACAAATGTGACTCTAGCGAGACACAAACTACGCCAATTATTGGGGCAAAATGAAGTGTCAAAGTTGTTCGCAAGAGGTCACCCAATCACACACACACATACACACACACCACATATATATATATATATATATATATATATATATATATATATATATATATATATATATATATACATGTATACACACACACATACACATAAGCACAACTCGGCGAAGGAGACGTTGGAAGCCCACACAACATCTTGTAATGATCGCCACACTGATTGCCACTTATAAATTAATATGGAGAAATGTGTCCTTACCCAGCTTTTTCTTTAAACCATCCACATGCTTGAGAATGTTCTCCACATACTCGTCCAGGTGATAACTGGTGTAGCCCTCTAGGAAATCGTGAGTTGCACTCGACAGCCTGTTCCCTGTTGTCAAAAGGAGAGAAGGTTAAAATAACTGTTTCAATAGAATGGATAAAATGAGATCAATGTTGGCGGAGAGACATTATTACAAGCCACGGTGTATAACCTCCTATGCAGTGTATTCACAGAGGATGGAGGATCAAATACAAAAGCTGATAAATGAGCTATTCTTAACAACGTTGGACTAATAATGTCAGACCAGACATGGAGAGTACAAGGATAACCTAAACGAAAAATTACATGTGAAATTAGCTGTATGGGAAATGCAGCGGAAACAAAATAAGAGACACTCACAAATGAGTTGAGTTGAGTTGAGTCAAGAATTGACATCACAGCACTCGAGGCATTCCCATGCGTGCTCCGTCCTCATCTTCAGCAGCCAGCGCAGAGTTCCAATAGAGTCAGAGATGAAAAACAAAGAACGATAATAACACACTACCGGTAAGATATTGAATCAGACATCTAAGAATCAAATGGTTTGGTCATCTGGTTGTAAATTAAACACACATCGGCGACGGAGACGCACGTTGGCTGGCCACTATATTGGCCTTGTCTACAGTCGGGACATCATTTCTGTCTGTTGCTTGTGATTGCATCAACATTGCAATAGCCCTTATCAGGGGCACCAGTTGGCGAGCAATGTTAAGCCATTCCAAATGGCGCAAAAAACCTAGTCACACGTATAACCAAAAGCTCCCTATTTGGGAATGCTGGCTGAAGATGACGATTTTTATTTGTTCCTGAAAAAATCGGATCGGATCAGTGAAAACAAATAGACGGTCACTAATGAGAGCACTAAGGACAACAGTAGCACACCACCGAAGAACATCAAAGAATCAAATGGTTAGAATGGAACTAAATCAGCCAGCAAATGGGCTAACTACACGAGAACAGCCGGCTACAGAAACAGGGCCGAACAAAAACAACTATGGGCAGAAGGAGTAAAAGAGAAATCAGAAAATAGGAAATACATTTCACACAAGCTACACAACTAGCAGAAGACAGTGACATTATATATAACTTCACTCTGCCACGAGGATTGAGGTTTGAACAACATATCAACATAATGGCACACGGGTAGTACCCCATAAGTGCTCCATTCCTCTTCTAACACAAGTCTGAGTCCGAAGAAGCTCAGCGCCGTGCACAGGCTCTGTAGCACCGGCGAGGACCCTAAAATACTTTGAGTAGATTTTTAACTCCAAATTTAGCCCCGGAAGCGCCGTTAGGCTACTTTATCGATTTTCAAGGGATTTTTTGCGTGCGCAACGATGCACACTGGCGTCCGATCTTACTACCCAGAGACCAGAGCGAATTACTAGATCCAAGTCCACGTGAAACAATTCTAGCCCTTACCTATACACAGATAAAGCACATCAGTAAAACAGATGTTCGTGCAATATCCAAATCTCGGAACGAGATCTAAGTCTAGGAATTGAACCCAGAACCTCTAGCTTTCGCGGCGGACACCATGCCTCTAGACCACACAGCACAAGAAGAAGAAGAAGAAAAAGAAGAAGAAAAAGAAGAAGAAGAAGAAGAAGAAGAAGAAGAAGAAGAAGAAGAAGAAGAAGAAGAAGAAGAAGAAGAAGAAGAAGAAGAAGCAGAAGAAGAAGAAGAAGAAGAAGAAGAAGACGAAGAAGAAGACGAAGAAGAAGAAGAAGAAGAAGAAGAAGAAGAAGAAAACAAAGAAGAAGAAGAAAAGAAGAAGAAGAAGAAGAAAAAGAAGGGGACCGCATAGATTGCGGCACTCTCTAGGGGTGCTGAGGGTAGACATAGTTTGTAAATGTATTTGTAGTGTTAAAAGCACTAGCGTGGTTAAATATACAACACGCGATGTCAACGGATTGCCCAAGCATTGTGCGAAGGTCAGGTGTCTAGATGTCAACCAATCAGAAGCTGTGTACTATGGGATGATTATAGTGGATCATACCCACAAGAGAAGTAGATCTACTCAGCTTTTCACTAAAATTCAATCCTGAAACAGAAAATGAAAACTGGACTAAAAACTGAAAAATTGTCAATGATACCACGGTGTTTCGAAAATCAAAGACAGCGTAAACGTCATCGTGTTTTGGTTGGTTTAAGAGGTCGTGCTCACGTTTAAAAAGTATGTAAGTCAGTAACCGTTTAATCCGTGTTTTTTTTTTTTTTTTAATGCTAAGGATATTCGTGTGTGCTTGGTAATGTGCAGATAGACAGAATGGTTGCTGGTGCCTCTCCAGGTGGTGACCTACTTTAAGTTAAAGCGGAAGTGATAAAAGCTTTAGGAGATCAAGTGATTAGTTCAGCAGAACAGTCATAAAATCATTTTAGGGGTAATGATTTGGCTGGAAGCAGGGAGAGAGTATATTATTTCCACCAGCATTTGGAAACAGGGGCCCATTTTTTTTATCCGGCGGCAAACAGCAACCTAATTATGGAAACTTTGTTGGCCAGTGAGGAAGATGGAAATGAACAGGTGTGAGAAAATCAGTTTTTGATTCGTTAATTTAATCTTAAAACACAATTAAAACTATTAAAACTTCTTTAAGAATAAAACAATGTGGCTGTCAAGAGATTAATTTATATTTAATTACAAGTGCAGCTCTCATATGCTTTGTCACAGTAACTGACATACTCACCACTTCTCTCTTCGCCTTTTCTACTATTGCTTATGACGGGAAGAGTCGCAGAGAGGAATTCGCTATAGTTTCCTGTTTTTGCTAGTTGCCTATCTTATGTGAATGGCATAATGCGTTTCTGTTTGCGTCGCTTTTTCTTCATCCATCTATGTGTTTCTTGGTCGGCCTCATGAATGGTAACCTGATGTAGTAGGCTCCAGCTGCAGGGTGATTTAGTTCCATTCTAACCAGATGACTAAACCATTTAATTCGTTGACATTCTTTCTAATTAGTCATTACCGGTACTGTACCTACTATTGTTCTTTAATCTTTATTGCTGATTCTATCTCTTCTTGTTTTTCACTTCTAATTTCTTAAACATCTCATCTTTACATTGCGGTTATGTTTTTCTTAGACACTCGATGTCTAGCAATGATAACACATAAATGGTATGAAAATGATGTTTACCAGCTCCTATAGTTGCTAATCGCTATGATGATGCCTCAAAAGTGGCGATTTTGGCAGTTTATGCTGTTGGCATTTCCTATTCTGCTTTCTTTTTCTCGTCCCCAGGCCTTTATCCTCAGTTAATACACTGATTAGGTAATTACACTCTTTCTTTTCTTCTACTGCCTTTCTATCCCCCAGTGGAGTATAGGCCCTCAACCAACTCACGCCAAGTCATTCTACCCTTCGCCATTACATGGAGCTCTCCCCATGTCCTCCTTATCATTCTAACTTCATTCTCCAGCTCTTTTCTTTATGTGCTTGTTGGCCTTTCTTTATTCATATGCCCCTGTGGGTTCCAATGCAAAGAGAGTCTAGTTATGCTGTTCTCCTGTTTTCTCAAAATTTCATTTTTTAGCTTGTTTTAAATTATAACTATTAGAACAGTTTTTTTTTTTTTTTTTTTTTTTTAAGTTAGCTTTAAAGTTTCAGTGCCGATGTATGGTGCTGCAAACTGAGAGCAAATAACATAATTAACAACAAGCTTTAACCGAGAATCAGCTGACTAAACGCAGTCAAATTGTATAAAATAATCACTAACATAGTTAGGGTGGAAACTAAACAAATATCACCGAATCCAAAGATGGGAACAAGACACTTTATTAATTGTCGAATCTATTTCTCTAAAACCAAAATGATGTTTTCATAGACTCCTACTATTCTACTTTGTCACTTCATCATCATCATCACGTAGCACGTCCTTTGTAGAACGATCCTTTTGACACGGTCTTGCTGATAGAAACATGGTTTCTTGCCATCTCTCCCGTCGTGTGAACATTTATACCCTAAGTACCACATTTATTCTGTTCCCATCTTGGTTCTGGTTGACTCTCTCATTCACTCTTAGTACAATGTCTGCAGGGATTATGCTCCCCAATCTGCCATGGCACTTGATATGGACAAAATATTTCAGATTCCTAGACAAGATGCACTTACTAGCCAGTTTGATTTTAATTTAAATTTTTTTTTTTAAACTCTTTGAGTCCCAGAGGGTTGAGCATCACAGGCCCAAGGGGTAGTCAAGAGAGATGTAAAATCAGCGCATCATGCGTTGATTGGGCTTCTAGATAGTAACCTATGAACGCATAATGCGTTCCTTGTGACTCAAGGAGTTAAAGCATTTCAACACAAAAACACTTTTTCTCTTTAAGGTAGTTACGACTCATCCGTATGTTGCTGCAGGGGAGGTGCAGACTTTTACAATTTACAATATATCCTTCCTGGTAATTAACAATAGACTGTTAAAGTGTTTAATATGGTTTATTCACTCAAAGAAATCTATACCTGTATCTAATGAGTTATAATAACACTTACTGGCAAGGGAGTTAAAGTAACAATGGGATGTAGTAAGTTAATGTAACAGTCAGATATGTCACAAGGAATTCAGGAAGATATATTGTGCCACTGAATGAACCGAATTCTTTTTAGTAGCATTGTACTGTTCTCTAAATGCACCTAGAAGGTTTGATAAATGTCACCTCGGTCTCAGAACTGCACCTTTTCTCGGTAGAGAACGGGAAATACACCTCGGTGTTGCTAATGCAGAAAGGGGACCGAGTATCCGCGGGATAAGTGGAGAATCTGCACATGAGCAGAGAAGGACACTCCCCTCTCCTGACAGCCGGAAATCGCAGTCCAATGGAGTGGTTCAAATACTCCCATGCGAATGTGGAAGTCAACGGGAAACCACCGCATTACATTACAAAGAACTCCATGCAGAAAAACAGATCGAATTCCTTGAACTACGTTAATTGAGGTTTTAGGACAGTCTGGTCCAGAAGGGACAATCGTAGGTTTAACTGATAAAGAGGGCAAGGAGCAAATAAATGTGCAGATGCATAAAGGCCTACCTGGTCAGCAGAACAAGTGATGTTGATAAGCTTTGTACATTATGATTAAACAAGCAAAAGCGACTTTTTTAACGAATCTACAAGAAGATATGACACACAAATTTCGCCATTACCTTTCCTTTAAATCCTTTTTGTCAGCGATCGCTTGAGAAGTCAGTGGTATCTTGGACTCCAGAAGAACTTCTAGGATGCCGACATCTTTGCATAAAGACAATGCGAAACCAACATAAGTAGAGCTGACTATAGACCCAAGTCGGACAGCAAATGATTCCGCCATTATAGCTTGTTATTTTCTGTGAAAATGTAAATTATAATTTTAGAAATATTATGAAAATATATGTTACTGTTCTATTGTTCAAACGATAACAATTTTTTTTTTCAACTACCTATTTTAAACAGTGGATTAGTCGTGTATGTCTAGTACGTGTGTTGACAATTCAGTTTTATGACACAGTGGATCAGATTATTGATCTAGCGCTGTCTAGATACATACAATAAAACGTGATTGATTACACTATGAACCTGTCTGTACAGATTAACAGCTAGCCGGTTTATCTTGCTTCAGTTGCAAACGTGTTTTCGATGTGTCTAAGGGGAACTTCAACCGATGATCGGTTGGCTGCTGTTCTGCCTGCTCCTTTGTGATGTTGTTTCTAACTAGATGTATGCATGTATGTGTGTGTATATATATATATATATATATATATATATATATATATATATATATATATATATATATACACACATACTGTTCTCCCATTTAATCTGCATATTTAAATATTTTTATATATATATATGTATATATATATATATATATATATATATATATATATATATATATATATATATATATATATATATATGCAGATAAATGGGCTAACAGTAGAATAGATGAAAGCTTCAAAAAATCAACTCCTGCGGAGACAATTACAATAAGAAGCGACCTTGCAAAGAATAAGCCATCAGTGGCATAATATTAAATGAAATTATCATAATCAAACGCCATGCCGACTGGCGTGGGTGACCATTATGCTCCACAGTCCTCAATTTTAAACAGCTTACAATGTCCAAAAATTAGGTAATGAAACTGATTTTATTACGGCCAAGACAAAAATGCCATCTACCAAACAAAGCATGAAATCAAACGAGGCAATCTTCGTCTATGATCTGGCAACTATTCATCGCCGCCCGATAAGCAGACTACAAACAAGCGCTATTTTTTTGACCTAGTCAGAGGAGGTACATTGTTACGTAATCAGCATCAAGAATAAAAGGTGACATTAAATTACGTTCACAAATCAGAAAAACAGCAATTGAGAAAGCTGAATTGATGCACACGTTTATGGGGATAACTGTTCATCTAGTGCACAGATTTTCAGGTGGTATTCACGATTCAAAAGTTGTGTGGAAATGATTACTAGACCTAGACGCCCATTTTATGTTTGGAATCATTAACTCATTGATCTTTTATATACTGTCATCCTCTCTCTGTGCAATAAGTACATCACGGAATGGTAAAGTGCCGTCATGTTCGTGTTGTAACGATAATGTGATGTTTCTGTGTGACTGGTTTATGGTGGTATGGAACGCAGTAGCTAGCTCTTTATCAGCTGTTATTATTAGAATGCCATCTACATACCGACGGTATAAAACCAAATCCCTGATGTGGGCAGATCTGCTATTTTCAAGATGTGTCATGAAGATTACGGCCAAGATGGGACCTAGGGGGCTACCCATGGCTACTCCGTCAATTTGGCTGCAGCTTGTTTCAAGGACATTAAATTTAACATTAGTGGTGCAGAGGCGCAGAAGTCTGACCAATGTGACGTAGGAATGTCCAGTTTCAGTTTCTTATCCTTTATGTAAACAATTATAATTGTGATACTTTTTTCCAACAGCACATTAGTGAAAAACGATGATATATCCATAGGAGCCATGTGTTTATCTTTTAGATCAATTGTGTTCAGCAGAGGTCTTTGAGCTTAAACGTGTCTGTCAATGTTATATTTTCAAAAGACTGCTTTAATGGTACAAGTATTTATGCTTCGCAATTTGATGCTGAGCAGAGTTTATCAGTTTCAAGAACTGCCTCATAGGTGTGCCGGTGTTGTGTAGCTTAGGTAGCCCATTCATCTGAGGGATGTGTGAGCCCCGTGGATCAAGCAATTTCGCAGTCGTCTTGCTATTGAATTTACTATTTTGGAGTGACTGAATCTCTTGCTTTTTTTTTTTTTTTTTAGATTATAAGTCTCCTAGTGTGTTAGTAGTGGCCTCAGGTTGGAATTTGGATTGGTCTAGTAAGATTTCTTCTATTCTGGTTTTGTTGTCAGACCTGTCCATTACCACGTCACCGCTTCCTTTGTCTGGTTTCAGAATTATTATGTGCTTGTTGTCCTCTAGTGCCTTCAGCTCTGTAATTTGTTCGGGGGTCAGTGGGCACGTTTTTTTTTTTTTTATTGACGTCGTTAAGCGTTACTGGTGTTCTAAGTCCACAAGTTTAGCTTTTAGCCGACCAATCGAATCGGTAGACATGGGTTGTAAAGTTGACATCTAGTGGAAAACATTTCAAACTGAGTTTTGGACTCGATTTAGCTCAAATATTTAGGCTTAGCACAGAACTTCAAGCGGCGTCCGTGGCTTAGGCTTTGCGAGTCCGACTCGTAATTCCAACGTACCGCGATCGAAACCCACTGCAGGTGGCGTGGATTTTTATCGTTCTATGAGGCGTCGCAGGTCGACCCAGCCTAGAATTGATACCAGGATGGCTGTCCTGGAGAAGTAGAAACGGCATAATGCTGACCATATTACTCCCTTAGTGCCGATGATCTGAAACAATATGGGCGCTCTTAGCATATATGCGATGCGCCTAAAAGTGTGAACAGGGATCGTTACTATCTTTACTTACTTACACAACTTCAATCCATAAGCAAAAGCCTCTGTTTGAATTGTTTTGAGTGTATGTGGTGATAGATTTTTCACATACTTCTCTGGGTTGTCTAATGTATGGGTACTGGTTTTCTCGGTACTTAGTGATTTCTTGAGTCTGCCGTTTTGTTTTATTTCGGTTTATTTACTGTTTCAATGCAGAATCTAGTGAACTTCAGGTAGCCAAACAAACTTAACTCATCAGTGGTCTTGTATGCGGAACTACATACACGTTGTAGGTTACACAGTTTACCTTGCGTTTCTTCGGTTTCGTTCTTGGGTAATCTCTTCAGGTTTCTAGACGTTTGGCACATCTTGTCAGCCCTCAGAGGTTTGAAGTACCGATATTAAAATAATCCTGCTTCGAGGCATTCCTTGAGAAACCGTAACCGACAATCCTGTACTGCGATTTTACAATTCAGATCGAATAATCCATCCAATCGCTTCACTGTTGGTCGCGGGAAGTGACGCTTAAAATATTCAAAACAATGTATTCCCGTAATGAATTTAAATAATGCGGACACCAACAATACATTGCACAATTTATTGCCAGGCATATTTCGCTGTATGTCGTCAGGTGCGTTACTACAGAGTTACATCAACATAAAATGAAACAAAAAAAACTGAATAAATCCAACTGAAATGCGAAGTTTCTTCCGACACATCGTGTATGATTTCTGGCCACCGGAAGCTAACCGTAGTCAAGTGACTTACCAGGGTAACTTCAAATTTACAATAAATTTCCTCTGCATACAGAGGAGGGGAATGTTGATTTTAATTGTTAAAGTTTCGGCTATTCTCAGCAGTCTCCTGTTTGGAGTATGGTAAACCATACGTGTCCGGAATAAAGTATATGACGTCCTATGGAAGAAGTGGGTTCTTTCCGCTTGACTGGTATCGACAGGGGATATGGATATATGGGTATAGTTAAGCAGTGTTGGCTAGTCTAGGTTGTTTCGCAAAAATTAATTCATTCTCCTGTATTATTCTCCTTCCTGAATTTCTGTTTTTCCCACCTCACCATCTCTGTCTTATTATATCTTTATCTACAGAGAATTATATATGTTTATGTGCTCTGCAAATGAACTGGTAGGTAGGTAAGTTGCACCCCACCAGGACATAACACAATCGATAAACTCCCAAAGTGCCACCATGCGGATGGGGATCACCCGTGTCAGTAGGTCAAATCACAGTTTGACACAACCTAAGATGCACCTTCTGGCGTGAACAGATTACACGTCCAGCTTTAAAATGTCTCGGTCGAGGAAAGGATTCAAAAATTTCCGCCAGAGCTGACTTCCCAGGCTAAATGTCCTCTGAATCAAGCTCTTCTGTCTGCTTCGTATCTGTCGTTTTTCATAAGATTCGTATATTATTAAAGAAAGTTTAATAATGCTAAACTATTGTCACCTAAATAAAGCAGGAGACATTGTCTCATGGCGCCTCGCACGATCGGTGGAGGGAGTAGAAAAGACACCACATAAACACAATATAACAGTGATTTCCAAACTGTGCGCCGCGGCGAACGGGTGGCGACCTCTTTACAGGGGCGCTGCGAAATATTCAAAGGTAAACGATTTTTATTTGTTTTCATCTCTTACATAAGAATAGTCATACTTTTACTTAGATTAGGTCTCCATAAAAAATGTTAACTTAAAAAAGACTCCGCGACTAAGACAATTTTGGCAAAAACTGTAACAAAACATTAAGTTAGGCAACTAGCAAAAGACAGGAACCTACATATAGCTCCTCTCTAAGACGCTCTGCAGCATAAACAGCAAGACGAAAGAAGAAACAGATCAAATACAATGCAATACATTGCAATTCGACATTACAATATGTATATATATAATGTGCATTTTTTATAAAGGCAACGATGCAAAGCAATCAGCATTCTTAAACTAACTTGAGTCAACCGAGTGAGGGGAACATTTCAAAACATTAGATTGCACGTGTTTCATAGTCGTTTCACTTTCAATTGGTCATTTCCAGCATGTATCCCCTGAATTGCACCTTTTTTTTATTTGGTGGTGAATAGGTCCAGACGCGTATCAATTAATGTACAGTTCATATTGTAGGGTTACATAATTTATTAGTCAAACAGAGAACAAAGAAAATGGCCGCTTTAAGAGAAAAGCAGTATCAGTGTTATCGTAAATTATAGAATCGTCGGGTTAGTTGCGTATCCTGTACAGGACGTTGCAGAACCAACCCCAACAATGGCAAACTACTGGACGTAAAGTCGCCTAGAAAAACCACACAACAGCAAGGGGCTGTTGTGTGGTTTTTCTAGGCAAATTTACGTCCAGTAGTTTGCCATTGTTTTACTGGACGGTCAGCTTTCATGATACCACTGTCGAAACCAAGGCGCATGGGCCCGCAGCTGGGATCGAACCCGGCATCCCGGCATTTCGAAGCGTTCGCATCGACTTGGCCACAGAGCCGACAACAGAATCGTAAGGATACATAAAATCTAAGGACACATACAACAACTCCTGTTGATCCGTACATGAATGTTGGAGATATTTGTTAAAGTGTACCGCTATGAGTTTTAAAAGGCACTATAACATTGTATCTTGATGTTATGCCGTACTGAACTGATTAGGCGAGAACATATTTTCCACTGCAATTGGAGAGCCCGTTTAGCTATGAAACGTATATTTCAACAACTACTTTCATTCACTTATTCATTTCTTATTTTAAGTTAACGAAGAAAAACATTGTGACGTCGGTTGTTTGTTATTTTCAGTCATAATTACCACGTCAAGATGTTCCATCTGAGTTATAAAGAAATGTATAATGAAAGAAAAGTTATTTGCTCTTTTCAATTATAAATTTAGCGACAAGCTGTTATACCTGCTTGGGATATTCCTGTATAAAATTACCATAAAACTGCACGTTTTGTTTTTCAGTGCCATATCTTATAATTTATATTTCTGTATTTATAATTTTTATTCTTCACTTATAGTTTATTATTCTTTTCTAATAGTCTATATTACACAAATGTAGCTGGGTGGCAAAGAAGTAAATAATTTAGTTTCACAATGTAATAATTCTCGAGAACTATAGTTCGATTTTCCAATGCAAGGATTTATTTAAAAAAAAAAGGCCATTTTGTGGGTTTAGGACATTAAAATGACAGTAACAACGCGGATCTTCTCCTTTGCTTTCTTTTTGTTACTGCTTGTTTTTACCTTGTTGCAGTGTAGGTCTTCTTTGAGCCTAAGGATTTAGGGTCGCATGTATAGGGCTGTCGCTACCGACTGTGCAAGTTAGGATTTTATTTCGCGGTAATTATCATCATCATCATGATCATTGTCCTGTTGTTCCCCTATATGTCACTTCTAATTTACAGTCTATTTCTCCATTTCTTCTTCCCTGTGCCATCATTTCAATATCAGTGATGGAATACAGTCCTGCACCTTTGAGGTTTCGTGTAAGCGTCCCTGCTACTTTATTCCTTGTATCTCTTATCGCAGCCAATAGTACGCATAAAAAAAAAATAGCACGCCAATGTATACTACTGACTGTCCTTTTACCTACATTGATTTGTTCACATGCAGGTAAAGCCTTCTGTCCAAAACATCTTTCCTTGTTGCAGTGAAATGCAAGTTTACTTTCTAAACCTTGCCTCTGAATTTAAACTAATTTTGACACTGCCATGACAACTTGCACACACTAATTGTGATGAAACATTCTGACACAAATATGTCAATATCAATAATTATGTTGCCCCAGGGACGAGCTCAGATAAATGCCTCTTTTCCCTTTCATTGTCACTATTAAAGTCATCAGAACGCTGTTGTTTATCTTCTAGATTTTTATGCAAAATTATGTACATAAACAATTTCACAATCACTAAGCAATTCTGAGAGCCGATGATTTTCTTTTGTCCTCAGAACCTTTTCAAGCGTCAGCTAGTGAAACACGGGGTTGAAATTCCAAGTCTCCCTGTTTGTGTTGCTTGGCAGCAGAAGTAAACTGATTTCCTCTCAATTTCCTTTTCTTTGGAACTTTCCCCTTCTGCTTTGGAAATGATGGCATAATTCTGAACTAAGTATTGACAAAACTAACTCGAAATAGTATCACAAATCATGAAATTTCCAGCTTTAAGCAACGAAAATTGCATTGACGGAAGTGTAGGGGTACCCTAATTTATTAGACCCGAGAAAAAGTAAGTAATCGTTTCGGATTTAAAAAGAATTACGTAAAGAAAACAAAAATATTATAGACATTTTTTTTTTTAGAATTGCCTTTTTGAGCTACCCACACACATTCATTTGTAATCAAATAATATCAGGTTTTTTTGGTGGGATTTTAAAGTTTACCAGCATGAATTCAAGGGAAAATCAATAAAGATTCCAGATATGTTATCTTGTAAATACTTATATTTACATTTCTGGTGGTGCGTTTTTTAGTTGCTTCAGTGCATATCTGGGAGCTGGCTGGCCACAATCTACGTTGTCCCCTGTCACCAGTTTTCCAAAAGCTTTTACCACACTCTTCGTTTTATTAATCTTCAACGTTCTCATTTCCAGTGTCTTTCTTATATTTTACGTCATCCGATTAGCAATGATGTGTAATCCATTACATAACAAGATAGATATGAGCATCGTACACACAATCGACTGGAAATTATCGCAGATTCATCACAAGTCTGATTTCTGATTTGATTTGAACAACCGATCATCATTATGGCACATTGGTAGTAACCCATAAGTGCTCCGATCTACTTTTACCTTAAGTCTGAGTCAGAAGTAGCTCAGCGCAGTGCACAAACTCCTAAGCACTAGCAAGGATCCAGAAATTTTTTTTAATGAAAAGTCCATGAATGGAATTAGGAAATACAGTAGTACCCAGAGTAAAGAACATCTCTAGACACGAACAAATCAACCGACACATACAATTTCAGACTCGACCCGCGAACAATGATTCCGCCCACGAACGCACTAACATGGCTTTGGCAGCATGTTTTCGGCTACGAGTTGAATGTATGTTAAATTAGGAATCGACATCATAGCACTAAGGACACTCCCATAAGCGCTCCGTCCACATTTTCGGCAACAAACAAAGAGTTCCAGTTCTGATGACACCAGTGACTGTCTGACTGTATATCCGTCTCGCCTTCCCCCATGAGTGTTGAGCGTCAGCCAGATCCTATGGTAACTCCCCGCAGCGCCATTCTCCTCAGACTGTAATCGTCTATTTGCTCTGCTGCACTGTTCACTCACTCCCAGAGAGCCCTAACAACATCTAGCTTGTCATACGTCCGTTCACCACCAAGTGGAGCAGAAATAGCCAATCTATCTGGCTGCTCATTTCCCAACACACCGGAATATCTGGAGAGAATATCCAAAGGATGTTAACTACTGAGACCTCTAAAGTGAGGCTTGCCACTTTGCACGGAGCATTTCTGTCTCCACCTTTCCCAGCATGCTCTGTGAGTCAGTTACAATCCTCCACCTAAGAACACGTAACGATAGTCTCCCCAGGCCCTACCCACATACACACTAGCTCACTTTTGATTGGTAGTTCCTGAGCCGCTACTATCGTGTGTTGTATATTTCAGAACGCCAGCGCTTTAAACACTCCAAAAGCATGGAGAAACCGACCCTAACACAACCACCCTGAAGACTGCTGCAACCTATGTCACAGGCATTCTCTTTCTTATAATGAAAACGTAACCCAAGACAACGCAAAAAGCAAACTACATAGCGGGACACACCCGTAACCTTTAGGAAAGTCGACTAGCCCAATAAACTTGTAAATGAAACGTGACCTACTCTATTTGGGGAGTTTAACGTTTTTTTTTTAAATAGCCCTCAACCTCAACCAGCAACTATCAACAACAAAGGTAAAATTATACTGTTTATTTAAAATTTGTGTGTGTGTGTGTGTGTGTGTGTGTGTGTGTGTGGTTACACATAAACAATTTTTTTAAATTCAAAAATGTATCTGTCGTGCGAGGGCAAAGAGATTAATTGGATTTATATTGATTTCATTGGGAAATAATGTTTCAGCTCGCGAAATTTTGGTTTACGAACGGTGTCAAAGAATGCCTTAAGCTCGGCCAGCTAAGTTGCATTGCATAGGACACTACTGCATGATGGGATATTTGCTCATGCAAATGATTTGCCGGCAGAGGTGTTCTTAAAGTAAAAATGAGTTCGTAAACGAGAAACGAAAATTGTAAGATTCCCTGGAGAGACTAACACAAGAAAAATAATACATAAGAGAAGATATTTTTATGAGGCAAATACAGAATGTTGACCTGCCAAAGTGAGGAAGTTATAGATGAGTAACAGAATGTTGACCTGCCAAAGTGAGGAAGTTATAGATGAGTAACAGAATGTTGACCTGCCAAAGTGAGGAAGTTATAGATGAGTAACAGAATGTTGACCTGCCAAAGTGAGGAAGTTATAGATGAGTAACAGAATGTTGACCTGCCAAAGTGAGGAAGTTATAGATGAGTAATAATATCAGATTCAATAGGGTGCAATTAGGTAAAAAATATGCAAAGTGATGACGTAAATAGGGGTAACTGCAGCTGAACTACAAAAAAAGTAATAAATACAACATACATTATCACTAGAAAAGTCAACTGGGGAATGGAAAAGAGCCGGAAAAATACTACCAAACGTTTCGACCAACATCTTTATCAACTGGCTGACCAACGTACATTTTCCTTGATGGGGAAACTATCCGAGATATCTAAAGTCATACATCTACACAGAGTTAAACAAGAAGAAGGTGGGGTACACACGTCTTACGTCTACTTTAAGTCCTTTCTATCAGCCATCCTTTGTGATCGAAGAATCTATGACAACTTCCAAGATCTCCCACATATTTGGCAACAGGCACGGCGAAACCAACACAAGTAGACAAAACAAAAGTGCCATTCCCCCCCCCCCCCCCCCTTTTCCAGCCAAAGGTGACATTATAGAAACGTGTGTGCACTCTTTTCTGTCAAAAATTGCCATACTGTGTGTCTTTACTACATTGTAATATAACGTAGACACAAACTATCACAAACTTTGAATATCTAGGCTCTATAATAAGTAGCAAAGGAGACTGACAGAAATTAAAATGAGAATGGCCATAGCAATGCAAAGATTAAACAACCTGAAAAGTCTATCGTTAAGCAAGGAGATCAAAATTAAAATTTTGAGAGCACGCATCCTTTCTGTAACAACATACCGATAAAGAGAATAGGGGCTTTTGAGCTGAAATGCTGTAGACAGATTACCAGAATATCTTGGACGAGAGAATAGGAGCTTTTGAGCTGAAATGCTACACACAGATTATCAGAATATCTTGGACGAAAGAGAATAGGGGCTTTTGAGCTGAAGTGCTATAGACAGATTATCATAATATCTTGGACGAAAGAGAATAGGGGCTTTTGAGCTGAAATGCTATAGACAGATTATCAGAATATCTTGGACGAAAGAGAATAGGAGCTTTTGAGCTGAAATGCTATAGACAGATTATCAGAATATCTTAGACGAAAGAGAATAGGGGCTTTTGAGCTGAAATGCTATAGACAGATTATCAGAATATCTTGGACGAAAGAGAATAGGGGCTTTTGAGCTGAAATGCTATAGACAGATTATCAGAATATCTTGGACGAAAGAGAATAGAGGCTTTTGAGCTGAAATGCTATAGACAGATTATCAGAATATCTTGAACGAAAGAGAATAGGGGCTTTTGAGCTGAAATGCTATAAACAGATTATCAGAATATCTTGGACGAAAGAGAATAGAGGCTTTTGAGCTGAAATGCTATAGACAGATTATCAGAATATCTTGAACGAAAGAGAATAGGGGCTTTTGAGCTGAAATGCTTTAGACAAATTATCAGAATATTTTGGACGAAAGAGAATAGGGGCTTTTGAGCTGAAATGCTAAAGACAGATTATCAGAATATCTTGGACGAAAGGGAATAGGGGCTTTTGAGCTGAAATGATATAGACAGAATATCAAAATATCTTGGACGAAAGAGAGTAGGGGCATTTGAGATGAAATGCTATAGACAGATTATCAGAATATCTTGGACGAAAGAGAATAGGGGCTTTTGAGCTGAAATGCTATAGACAGTTTATCAGAATATCTTGGACGAAAAAGAGCAGAAATGCTGACATTTTGAAAGATCTGAATAATAAACAACATCCTGTCTCGGAAGCTGAAATATTTTGGTAAAAATAAGCGCCACGACTGATTTGAAAAACTTTATAGCTGAAGGCATGGTACCAGGAAGGAGGGGCAGGGGCCGACCAACACAAAGATGAGCACAGGATATAAGTGACTCCTTGAGTATGAACGCGCATAAGGCGAAAGAGCTGGCGAGAGTTTCTTTCAGACAGACGGTGAAGAGAGCGACGTTCTGCAAAGGACATGTTACATGAAGATGATGAAACAGTGGGGTCGTGAGCCTGAGGATTTAGCGCTGAATGGTTAGTCGCCACGGACTGCGCATAATAGGGGTTTGTTTTTGCTTCCACGACAGAAAAACGTTCATCACACCAGGGAAAGAACTCGAGTCTCCCGAATAGGTGCCAGACGTTGTAACTCCTCGGTCAATCTCTCCTCCACCAGATACTTGTTGTTAGTGGAAAAACATCCAACCCTTCAACCAAAGTGTTTATACCAGAATGGCTGAGGGCTTATGAGAGAGATATTACTTTTTACCTTTTCTATTCTGCTAGATGCATTTTATAAATATAATATATTTATATAGGGATATCCTCACTTACTCAGCAAACTATTGTTCGCCTGCAACAATAAATCGACTTCGTTAGATTAACATATTTATTTCAAATATATCATGTTTATATGTAATGATATTAGCATATTTAGCCATTGGTTCTGGCAATGCATAATTTAATATATAACGTAACAGGTTGTCTGCATTCAAGCTTTGGAAGATGTGAACTGATGAATAACAATTCAAAACAGCCTTACAGACGTTTAACGCCACCAGGACATTAGACCGAGAGATAAACACCCGGTGACATAAAGAACTACCATTCAGATAAGGATCACAAAAGGTTAGGTCCCAGAAACTCCGTTGAACCTGTAGTGTTATATTTAGGGCCCACTACCACAGATGGGGTGGGGGTGGGGATTCAAAATAACGCAAAACTGCCTCCAGAGTGGGACAGTGTCTGTCAAAACTGATGTCCTTCTTTATATGAAGACATTTTAGTAGTGCTGCGTGGTCTTGAGGTATGGTGTCTGCCTCGGGTGCTAGAGGCTTTGGGTTCAATCCCCGGTAGGGGCTGGGATTTCTTCACTTAGACTTGGACTTCCAGTAATTCCCCCGGTCTCTGGGTAGCGAGTTCGGACGCCCATGTGCATTGTTGCGCACGTAAAAAAAATCATGTGGCAGTTGCCCCCCCCCCCCAGAGGCCATTACCTTGTAGTGGTGGGGGAGCTTGAGAGCCTCAATGATCTAATGAGCTATGCCGGCGGGAACGTATGTTGCTGGCAGGGTCAAACAAGACGGACAGGTCATTGGTGAGGGGCCAGACTAAAGATGGCCTCCTGGTCCTCCAGGCTCGGGGGTTGGGCGCAGAGTTGACAGCTCTGCCCTGTAAAAAATCTACAACGTTACTGAAACTTCAAGAGGAAATAAGTGCTCTAAACGTCCGGTGGTCTTGGGACAGAGTCTCTTCTGTCAGCATGAACAACATAGGTGAAAGCCGAAAGGAAGCCCATGATGGGAAAACAAGTCTGCAGGATAAGAACCATGTTTGAAACGGCCAAAACCGCCCATGTAATTAACAGGGGCGCCCAAAATCAACATGGAGACGAAAGTGACCTGAATGCGGCATCTTTGACATGGAAAACTGCACTGAAGATTGCACAGGACAGGAAAGCATGGAAAGTCCTCTCTGAAGCCTCATGTGCCAATAGGCATAACGAGAACTGACTGACTGACTAAAGTATTTTAGGATCCTCGCCGTTGCCACAGAGCCTGTGCACTGTGCTGAGCTTCTTCGGACTCAGACTTGAGTTAGAAAAAGGACGGAGCACTTATTGGTTACACCCGTGTGCCATGATGTTGATCCATTCTTCAAAACCTCAAACAATGAAGACATTTTTAAGTGTGACGTTGATCACTAAACCTTTCAGTAGTCATACACGAAAAAATAGTCGTACCAAGTCGTCCACGCTACAAGCCGAAAGTCAAGTCGTGAGGCGCACTAACGAAACCTTCAGTCGAGCAGTAAGACGTTAATTGCACGAGTGAAGTCAGACTCTCATCTAGGTGGAACTAATCGAGACCCAACATCTACTGAATTGATAACGGACACAAAGGTCGAACTTCAATTCACAAACCTTTCAGCAATGACGACAACTGTGTTTACAAATTTACATCTTTCTATCAAGACTTTATTAGTTCAAGAATAAAAGCATGACGAAATTAGATGTTTAATATTGTTTCTCAAGATTGCAAAGACAAGCTGTTGCATTCGCACTAGATATATCAGGTTTAAATAAGATACTTCACTATCCAAACCCTAAGCTTTCAATTTTCTTAACTTAGAGTTCATGTTTCATTAGTGCGGTTCTGTGGCATAGAGGTTAGTGAAAGTATTTCACAGTATTAATTTTATCGACTACTCTGATTCCTTTTTGTGTGTGTGTGTTGTTGTTGTTGTTGCTGTGGACTATGTATTAACTAAAAGTGTTTTTGGGACTTTCTCACATTCTTACGAGAAGAACATAGCGTAAGAGATTGGGGTATAACTATGTAATATTGCTTAAGACAGCTGCGAGCAAACAACTGACACCCTTTATTGTGAAGACTGCACATAATTTACCAGTTCCTAAAAAAATAACATAAACACTTGTACAGACAAACAATGATAATATTTAATAATAAGATCAAACTGCTGTAACTCTAGAGATAAAAGTAATTGGAGTATTTGATTTATTTATTTATTTGTGTAATAATTTTGATAGCGAAAGAAATACAAAGAAAGAAATGGCAAGGCAAACGCAGCTTTTAACAGCTTGAACAAAATATGTAAATCTAAACTGTGAAGTGTAAAAAGCCAGGTTATGTATTTTCAGTTCTAGTGTGTGTGTGTGTGTGTGTGTGTGTGTGTGTGTGTGTGTGTGTGTGTGTGTGTGAACGTTGAAGAAGCAGAAAAGGCATGGGCAGAGCGGTAAATGAATTAGAAAATAATGTCTGAGAAAAAAAAGTTAAGAAAATCAGATGAATTCAAAGGGAATGAAGAAATACGATAAATATCTGGATAACAACCGGAATCAATAGTTCTCAGACAGAGAAGATGGCGCTACGTTGGACACATCCTTAGAAGAAAACAGCGGTGAATCACTAACAGGCATTACAATTAGAAATAAACGGACCAATAGGGCGAGGACGTCTAACAGAAACCCTTAGACGGACATAGACCAGAGAGGCCAATGCCGCTGGACTAAATTCCATACATAATATTGAACTGATTACAGGATAGATCGTAACGGATAAATACACTGCGAGCCATATATGATATTAAATGGCATAATAGGATACATGATTATTAAATAAATAATAAATTCAGTTAAACTCTTGCATACATAAATACTGTTTTTTTCCCCCATTAACATACTTGTAAAAGATGAATGCTGCTGTTTTTAAACAAATGCAGTTAGAAAACATTCCTGTATAAAAAAAAAAAAAAAAAATTAAATTCATTCTAATTAAAAACATCTAAAATACGTTCTTGCACTAAAAACTGTACGTCCTCAGAAACTGAGAAAATACGGAGCACAGTGAAACATCAGCGATGGCAACTCTCGCAGACAAACTTGTTGGTGTCGTTACTTCTACATATGTTGGTTTCGCATTGTCTTTATCCAAAGACGTGGGCATCATAGACGCCCTCATGGATGCCCAAACACCTCTGACATCGCAAGAGATCGCTGACAAGAAGGACCTAAAGGAAAGGTATGATTGTCATTCTTGTACTTTCTTTTCAAAAAATAAAACATAAACACTACGCATCCCTGCGCATGTGAACAGATTTCTAAACAATCTGCACACGTGTTTCAGTTACTGCATATTGTATTTTTTACCTAAAGGAAAGGTATGATTGTCATTCTTGTACCATCTTCAAAAAAAAAAATATATATATATATATATATATATAAACAAAGTACGGTAGTTACGTTTAATGCATATGTTACAAATTAGGTGTACTCAAGGCCCTATAGGGGCAAGTGAACAATGCGGAGGCATGAGTATATCATTATGATCTGGAGAGAAGGATACAACTATAGTACGTTCCAAAAGAACTGCCGACATTTTTAAATATGTAGCTCAGTAACCGTTCGGTGTAACTTGTTGACATTTAACATGCAGCTTGTTAATATTAATAAAGTCAAATTATTATTTTACAACTTAACAAAACTTTAGTTTTGATGTAGACTTTTTTTTTTGGATGTGCAAGGCACCCGTAAGCTGAGGATTTTTCATTGGGTGAGGAATAGGCTATCAAAATAATCATTACACATTACACACAGCTGCACACGTAAAATGATTTCCGAACAATCTCCACGCGTGTGTCAGTTACTGTATACTATATATTTTCAGGGGTACATATATTGTTGGTCAAACAAAGACAAAGAAATTCGTCGCTTGAAAAAAAAACAAAAACAGCAGCAGCTGCATAGCTGTAAATTATAGAATTATAAAGACGTGTTAAACCTAGGGATGCAGGCTTAGATTCGTGTCGATCCGTAGAGGAATTTTAGAGATTTTTGTTATATTAAAATATGTTTTAAAACGCAATCTAGCAGTGAGTAGAGGATCTGGTCGACACCTGCTAGAAAAGAGGCAAGATGGGTGTATAATACAACTACAATCGCTGCCTTTACTTTGCAGGATAATCAAAGTAACTATTTGGGCTTGGTGGATCTGGGAGCTAAGATCATTTGTGAAAAAAGTATATCTCTATATGCAACAATTATAAATAGACAAGCACTGTTCATTTACCACGTAATGAGAAGAGAGACACTGGAAGACATAGTGACAACTGGAAAGATCCGTGGAAAAAGGGGTAGAGGCAGACAAGAGAGATGATGCTAGATGGGCTGAAACGATGGCATGGAGGGATATCATCAAGACAGCTGTTCCAGGCAACCAGGAATCGTGATCTATAAAGATGTATATATATATATATATATATATTATATATATATATATATATATATATATATATGTTGACCTACAACTGGTGGTGTGCAAATAGACACACACACACAGATATATATATATATATATATATATATATATATATATATATATATGTGTGTGTGTGTGTGTGGTGTGTGTGTGTGTGTGTGTGTGTGTATTTGCACACCACCAGTTGTAGGTCAACTTCATTGATAAGTTGTTGGACTATACCTTTGTCGAGGTTATGGGTGTCCCAGTCTGTTGTAGTCTGGTATTTACTCTTTTATTTCCTAAAAAGAGACGTCCAGTGACAAAGGTTTTGTCACTCTCTAGGGTGTTGTGTGTTAGACCCAGTATCTAAATGTTTTAGAAGTGTTAAAAGCTCTGGCATGAGAAAATATTCAACACGCGGGATGAACGCAAATGCGGAATATTCCCGTGACATAGTGTAAAAGTCGGATCGCTTGAAGCCGATCTATCAGTTGTGAGGTTGTCAGTAGATCGTCCAATCAGAACGAGCTAGTGTGCAACGGTGTGCAAATGGGGAGACCAGAGTAAAATGTACTCCTGATTCTAACTCTAGGCTAGGTGACACGAAAATCATGGTCATTTTTGAGAAAAAGTTCGGCTCTGTTAGGATTTGAAACCAAGACCTTCAGGTCAAAAGGCGAGCGTTTATTAAGAAATCGTTGGTTGAAATAATGGCTGATGTGTCCAAAAGATTCGCTGCTAACTTTCAGGTACGTGAGAGAACTGTTAGGCTGTCTGGCTACAGCAGAAGTGGTTAATGTGTCCAAGAATGACTCTGGTGCTCTGGTGTATTATCTTGACGAAGGTGAGAAGGCCCTACTGAAAACTCACATTATGGGTTGGATTTCTGGTCCAGCTGTATTGACTACACTGTATGATAAAATCAAGTCTTTTCTGCCCAGCACAGGACCACGAGGTGAGTTTTAAACAGTGTGTTGTTCGTCTATCACAAGTGATGAGAAATACTCTTTTCTTCATCTGTCATTAAACTATAGTTTAGTTGTGTGAGCCGGAGTTTAGTTATTAGTACAATACAGGTCCAGGTAGATCTAGGACGATAAGGACAGGGAACAGTGTCTGTAGGTAAAGCGGTTCCATGTCTAGGTGAAGCAGAACAAAATGCTCTTACTTTCAATAATAAAGAAAATGTGTTACGCCAGTAAGACACAGGGCAGGCGATTGTAACCGTAACTTATCAATTAGATCTGCTTCTAACCGACCGAAATTACTTGATGGGACATAATTGCAACATTTTGGGTTTGAATATATATGAAGTATTTTTTTTTTTTTTTTCAGTGTAAGTAACCTTGGCTCCCGGGTTAACACGGCCTAAAATGTGTACTATGTAAAGTCATCGGAAGTAAATCGGCCTGCAGAATGTTGAACATATTAACAGCGGAGCGTTAATTGGTCTATCAGAAAATAGCTAATGACGTATGCTAGATACGCTATTGGCGTGTCGTGTTCTTTGCTTTACTTATTTGCACAACTCTAAGTTTTGGTCGATCTGGTAGCCAACATCATTTATACAAAATCTTTATAACGTGGATTTAAACCAATGACCAACGGGTCCGCAGGCACTTGTCTAGCCATCGCGCTATATAATTGTTAGTGATGCTTCCCTGTCATCATCATCAAAATAAAGCAGGTCCTTTGCAGAACGTCGCTCTTATCACGGTCTGAAAGAATCTCGGTCTCTCACCAGCTGTCCAGCTGTGGGTCATATTCAAGGAGTCATATCACGTGACCATCTTTGTTTTGGTCGGCCCCTGCCGCTCCTTTCTGGTATTATTCCGTTTGCAATTATTCATTTCAATCGCAATAGCGCTTGATATGACCAAAATATATTGAGCTTTCGAGACACGATGCTGTTTATTACACAATCTTCTTTTATGTTCAGATCTTTTAATATGTCAGTCTTCCTGCTCTTTTTTGTTCATTATATTCTGAGAATTTTTCGATAGCAGTTCAGCTCAAAAGCTCCCATTTTCTTTCTTTTGCCCTAGTCTACTACTCAAATCCGTATGTTGCTAGAGGAATGATGTCTGCTCTCAGATTATTTTCAAAAGGTCAAAAATTAGGCACACATGCCGGACTTACATTCGTCCTTTCCAAAACACCCGTATCATTAAAGAATGTGCATTAATCATCATCAAGTGCCATGCCAGCTTGCGTAGGCGTTTATGCGTCGTCACATATCACGGTGGTCTTTGGTGTTCTGGACCTATTCTACTAATAAATATTCCTACATGCCACTGTCGTAAGCCATCCACCATCATTACTCTTGGTCTGCCTCTGCCTCTTCTACAATTGATCTTTCCAGTCGTCACGATGATTCCAGTGCACCTTTTCTCATTATATGACCAAAGAATTGTGTTTGTCTCCTTTTCATTGTTGTATATTAAGTTATACATTCATTTGTCATTGCCAGGTATTTAATATAGGGTATTCTGGAAGTCCAAGGTATTCGCAACATTCTTCTCAAGAACCATTACACAGTTGCCTACAAACTCTTCCTAATTTGTTTGCTCACATTCCAAAATTCACTACCAGGCGCGACATAACATTTCAGTACTGGTTTTCTGATGTTTAATGAGAGTGATAAACATCCCAAAACGAGTAGTGAAACGTTATACTACGTTTCGTTAAAAAACTAAGTATGTTACGTTGAAAAAAAAAAAAATATTCACATGATGTATACCAAGAACAAAATATCACGCTTGGGTGGTAAAATGCATGCGCACACTCCCGCGCGCGCGCGCACACACATACACAAACAAACATACATGTACACGTTCATCCATTTTCTCACTCACTGACTCCATCACTCAGTAACTCACTCACTCACACACTTACCCACCTGCATACATAATCACTTATATACACACACACATATATATATATATATATATAATATATATATATATAATATATATATATAATATATATAGATATATATACCTATATACATACATGCATACACACATACAGACCTACATTCATACATATATCCTAACATATTTTGGCATGCATACATACACACATACGTTACATAGAATACATACATGTATACACTTATACACACACACATACATACATGCATA
>CAJHNH020000027.1:0-97756 GCA_905116865.2 Candidula unifasciata
TTTGAATAATGTATTTCAAAAGTAAATAGATGATTGAATTTTTACTTTAATTTTAATAAACGTTCCTATGATTGATTTAAACTCATAGTTAAAACGTTTATTTCTATTTCTAGATGTATGTATGGTGTCAGTGTTGTCTACCAAATATACATAGTCTAGATGGGGGCTTAATTTTTATTACCAGAAAGGGAAATTGTCGGGAGGGGTAACCTGCTCTGTCTAAGTGTTTAGGCATCTAAATTCCCTTATCCCTTTTCTGGGGATATTCAGGCAGCTCACCTTCTTTCGCGAGCCAATTCGAGTCTGTATCTGAGTATCCAGGGACACTGTCTGCTCTTTGCACCAAAAGACAGTTGTCTCGGTTCCTAACAAGATAACACCACTTTAGTGAGTGTAAAAGGAACCTGTTCCACGACACCTCCACACTGTTCACTCGTCTCCAAAGATCTGTGCCTCCACACTGTTCACTCGTCTCCAAAGATCTGTCCCTCCACACTGTTCACTCGTCTCCAAAGATCTGTCCCTCCACACTGTTCACTCGTCTCCAAAGATCTGTCCCTCCACACTGTTCACTCGTCTCCAAAGATCTGTCCCTCCACACTGTTCACTCGTTTCCAAAGATCTGTGCCTCCACACTGTTCACTCGTCTCCAAAGAGCCTTGACAACATTTAGTTGTCATTCTCCAGTTTACCACCAAAGATGTTGGGGTTGCCTACATAAACCCCCCAACGCAAAATAACGAAAAACACCAACTAAAAACGATTTAAATAAATGGTTCTTTTCTGTTAAGCGACCACATTAAGCGAGATTTAGGGAAATCCCATTTTATAAAAGGGGTGGGGGTGGGGTTAGGGTTGGAGTTAGCATTAAATGAATGGCGACTTCTACTAAGCCTAACCCTGACCACCCCCCCCCCCACTCCCCTTTTAATATTGGATTTCCCTAAATCTAGCGTGATGCGGTCGCTTAACAGAAAAGATCCGAATAACGTACTGGAACACGGTCAAGGGGATCAAGATGGAGCAAATACACAAAGGGAAGACACTAAGAGAATGAGGTGATCAAGATCAGGAGGATATAGAATCAGCTGCCATACGGTGGCGAATGAAAAGACAACTTGGTGTGAGAAACTAGAGCACCATTGTTCTACTGTGGATTTTCTTGAAAAAAAAATCCAAACATCTGCTACTACGATTACTTTCTGTATTTATAACGTTTCCTCTGTAGGTAGGAGCGCTAAAAGCTGTGTGTAAAGGGGGCGGGGATATGTCTTAGAACCTGCAGATGTTAGGCAGCATGGCTAGTGCTGTCGCCAAAGACTGCGCAGATTAGGATTTTATTTTTGCCCAGACGGAAACAATTAATTCCCCAACCTTACCTAGGATTCGAACCCAGGTCACCCACATGACAGTTCTCGCAACCCTGAATCCCCAGAATGAAACTCAGTGTCGTCAGAACTTGCGAGCTCTGAAGCACTTTTGTAATGTTCTCTCTCTTGCTGTACCCCACCAGGACATCACACAAGCGATAAACACCCGGTGACACAAAGTGCCACCATGAGGATGATGATCACCTGTGTAGAGGTCCCAGAAACCCCTTTCAGTCGTTACGGCCATATTTATGGCCCGAATATATTCAGGACCACCGAAAAACGCCAGGGTAGGGTTTCAAATAACGAAAAGATGCATCCTACACTGAGGACGACTGAATATAAGTTTAAAATGTGACAACGTAATATTACTAGTAGTAGTAGTAGACAAAATAGACAAAGAAGGTGAAAAATATTGACATCTTAAAAGATCTGAACATCAAGGAAGATTGGCTAATAAACAGCATACTTTATCGAAAGCTGAAGTATTATAGCAGAAGGCATGGTACCAGGAAGGAGGGGCAGAGGCCGACCGACACGAAGATGGGCACAGGATATAAGTAACTCCTTGAGTGTGAAAGTTCATGAGGCGGGGGAACTGCCAAGAGACCGAGTTTCTTAAAGGCAGACTGTGATGAGAGCGAAGTTCTGCAAAGGACCTGCTACATGATGATGAGTAGACTTTTACCCCACCAGGACATCACACAAGCGATAAACACCAAATGACACAAAGTGCCACCATGTGTATGAGGATCACCATGGAGAGGTCCCAGAAACCGCGTTCAGCCATTAGACCATATTTATGGTCGGGCTATATTGCGGCTCCTGGCAAGAGCCAGGATGGGGCTTCAAAATAACGAAAAATTGCATCTCACAATGAGTTGACAGGAATTTATGAATTTGAACAAACATAAAAAGCTTATAATGTAATATTAAGAAACTGTGTGTAATTATAGATACCATTGCGCGTGTTTCTATTTTAAGATACAATGGTTTCTAGAGCGATCAGGGCTGCCGAAGTTGGTACTTCGTACAATTTTGGGAGACTGACCCTTACCGAGCAAAACTACGTTTAATACCATCCAAAAGTTGTGGTATGTTTTAGAAATTGTGCATCAACATTTTAAATTGTGGCATGGTGTTGAACCGCTAAAAAGAATTATTGTTAGTGTACTGAAAGTAATTGTGAAACTTCCCAGCCCTGTTAAAGAAGAACATAATGAACAAATAAAGAATGGAGGGAACTACCCGGAGTAGTCATCCCCCACCAACTGCTGAAGAAGAAAACACGCAAATGGCTTACAATCTCAGAAGAAACATTTTGCTTTGAAAACCCTTTCAATTATTATCAAAATGTGTGCTTAAGTCTTTTGATATTACCTCCTTCCTCTTTAGTTGCACAAAGAGTGTCTACAGCCACCGCCAACAAGCGTAGAAATATACAAACATCAATGATTCTATGCTCATGAACAGTCGCTCTTTTGACCCTTTCCCCTGCAATACATATTCCTTGTACATAGGCCCCTGCGGCGCCTGAGGAACTCACAACAACAGATTCGAGAAAGGACAGTCGTTCACATAAAAGACAGTTGCGACAAGAAAGCGGCACAGTTTCGTCTAGGAGACAGTGTGTCGACCGCGTCAAGCGAAAGCGAGCCAGTTTTCCCAATGGTGTGTTTAGACGGGGAAGGAAGGCATCTCATAACATCCCTAGAAACTAAGACAGCCAGTGGAATCGACCACGAAATCTCGTCCGCAAGCGAGATGGGGTGAATTTCGTGATTAGTACCAGAATAATAGTTCAGCTCCCTTCAAACAGACCCCCAGCGAGACACCACCACTAATTTGCTGACACAGCAAGATATACAGACAGGCTGAAAACCTGACGTATGCAGCAAGCCTGCGACTCCAAATAACCGCCTAGCAATGTTTGGCCGGTGGAAGAGTGCGCTCCGAAAACGAACACGCTCGGTCAATATCACAGGAATAAGAATGTGCTCTGACCTTGGGCGCTGTTGTGTACTCTTCAGTGATCCGAAGCCTGCAGCAAATCATGAAAAATGTCGGGAACACGAGAAGCAGTCCCCGAACACGAACACTGTCAAAGGCGCATCCACATATAACAAACTGCACTTGACAACTGCGTGTGTTGACCGTGGTGTGGCCAGAAGGAACGGCCCAGTGCGATTGAGTGCAGTCATGACGAGATAGCCGTGAATAGAGTTGCTGAGTTTAGCTGATGATTGTACAGCTTTCGTCCCTTCTATTTCTGTTCTGTTGGTTTCTTAGTTAGCTTTCGTCATCTCGCTTTTCTCTAAAGGTGTGTGTGATTTTTTCCCCCCATGTTTTTATTTTATTTCTGTCTGTTAACCTGTCGATCTGTGTATCAGCCCATCCGCCTACCTCTCTGTCTATCATTCTATGAAACCGTCTGTCTGTAATTCAGTCACGCTACTCGTTTGTCTGTTTATCTGGCTATGTGTCGCTCCCCATCTCTGTATATTTTTACCAGCTGCCTGTCTTAACTGTGTCTTTCTGTGAGTATGGCTGTCTATCCATCCCTTCGTCTTTTTTCGTACATTAGTTTTGTTTAGCAGCCTGTTTGGTTTGTTTCGGTTTCCCTGTCTCAAAGGAAGAAGAAGATGAAAAAGAAAGAAAGAAAGAAAGAAAGAAAGAAAGAAAGAAAGAAAGAAAGAAAGAAAGAAAGAAAGAAAGAAAGAAAGAAAGAAAGAAAGAAAGAAAGAAAGAAAGAAAGAAAGAAAGAAGAAAGAAGAAAGAGAAAGAAAGAAAGAAAGAAAGAAAGAAAGAAAGAAAGAAAGAAAGAAAGAAAGAAAGAAAGAAAGAAAAAAGAAAGAAAGAAAGAAAGAAAGAAAGAAAGAAAGAAAGAAAGAAAGAAAAGAAAGAAAGAAAGAAAGAAAGAAAGAAAGAAAGAAAGAAAGAAAGAAAGAAAGAAAGAAAGAAAGAAAGAAAGAAAAGAAAAAAAGAAAGACAAAATATTAAGAAGAAGAAGAAGAAGAAGAAGAAGAAGAAGAAGAAGAAGAAGAAAAAGAAGAAGAAAAAGAAAGGAGGAGGAAAAGGAAAAGTACATTCATTAGAATATAATAAGACATCATTCCTAAACAATTGTTGTAGGAAAACATTTGTGAACACTAGAAAGCCGTAAATTAAAGAGAACCAACAGTAACCAATAAACAGA
Source organism: Candidula unifasciata (assembly GCA_905116865.2). NCBI lineage: Eukaryota > Metazoa > Mollusca > Gastropoda > Stylommatophora > Geomitridae > Candidula > Candidula unifasciata. The sequence goes on from CAJHNH020000027.1 coordinate 4,567, forward strand.
ACGCCAGAGACAGACATGTATTTTGACTGACTTTCTACCCCACCAGGACATGACACAAGCGATAAACACCCGATGACACAAAGTGCCACCATGTGGATGAGGATCGCCGTGAAGAAGTCCCAGAAACCGCGTTCAGACAATTGGCCATATTTATGGCCTGCCTATATTGCGGCCCCTTGCAAAAGCCAGAGTGGGGCTTCAAATAAAAAATTTCGTCCTAAAAAGGACGAAACACCTACTAACAACAACATGTATTTTAAAAAAAAAACACACACACATATACTATGAGAACTTGCCAGGCGATGCCTGTCCTTCTTCAGTGAACTAAACTATAGAATAAGAACAATAATGTTAGCCGATACCAATCTTAGTGTGCCTACTTATTCAAATAGCCAAAAGCAAACGTGAAATAGCCTGTATGCTGAACTTATGGCTGACTGATTATAATTGATTGACTACCTATCTTTGACACGGTCAGAAGCTGAGCATAGGCGATGAATGATGGACCCAATATGAAGGGAGATGTGTTCGTGAGCTTGTGTAATGAGAAACCATGACTTACTATAGAGGTAACGTGTGATGTGGTGGTGACAGTGAGTAGTACTGATAGTAGTAGTAGTAGTAGTAGTAGTAGTAGTAGTAGTAGTAGTAGTAGTAGTAGTAGTAGTAGTAGAAGTAGTAGTAGTAGTAGTAGTTGTTGTTGTTGTTGTAGGTGTAGTAGTAGTAGTAGTAGTAGTAGTAGTAGTAGTAGTAGTAGTAGTAGTAGTAGTAGTAGTAGTAGTAGTAGTAGTAGTAGTAGTAGTAGTAGTAGTAGTAGTAGTAGTAGTAGTTGTTGTTGTTGTTGTTGTTGTTGTTGTAGAAGTAGTGGTGGTGGTGATGATAGTGGTAGTGGTGTTCGTGTACTCGATTAATGATTAACCATATGTCTCATAAAAGAGGTAACGTGTGGTGTGATGGTGACAGTGAGAAGTAGTAGTAGTAGTAGTAGTAGTAGTAGTAGTAGTAGTAGTAGTAGTAGTAGTAGTAGTAGTAGTAGTTAGTAGTAGTAGTAGTAGTAGTAGTAGTAGTACTACTAGTAGTAGTAGTAGTAGTAGTAGTAGTAGTAGTAGTAGTAGTAGTAGTAGTAGTAGTAGTAGTAGTAGTAGTAGTAGTAGTAGTAGTAGTAGTAGTAGTAGTAGTAGTAGTAGTAGTATTGTAGTAGTACACAGTAGTAGTAGTAGTAGTAGTAGTAGTTAAAGGAAACCACCTAGTAAAGGAAACCACCTAGTAGTAGTAGTAGGACTTTAGTAGTAGTAGTAGTAGTAGTAGTAGTAGCGGTAGTAGTAGTAAACCACCTAGTAGTAGTAAAGTAGTAGTAGTAGTAGTAGTAGTAAAGGAAACCAGTAAGTTAGTAGTAGTAGCGGTAGTAGTAGTAGTAGTAGTAGTAGAGTAGTAGTAGTAGTAGTAGTAGTAGTGATGGCAGTGGTGGTAGCAACATTACTAGTTCTTTTTCGTGATCTTCTTATTGCTGTTCTTCTTCCTCTTCTTCTTCTCGGTTTCCACAGGTCTGACTTATTTGTATTCTGACTATTGGTTACTTGCGTGTCAGGCAGATGTACTCCGACTTTATAGGAAACCACCTAAGGACTTTAAAGGAAACCACCTAAGGACTTTAAAGGAAACTACCTAAGGACTTTAAAGGAAACCACCTAAGGACTTTAAAGGAAACCACCTAAGGACTTTAAAGGAAACCACCTAAGGACTTTAAAGGAAACCACCTAAGGACTTTAAAGGAAACCACCTAAGGACTTTAAAGGAAACCACTTAAGGACTTTAAAGGAAACCACTAAGGACTTTAAAGGAAACCACCTAAGGACTTTAAAGGAAACCACCTAAGGACTTTAAAGGAAACCACCTAAGGACTTTGAAGAAAACTACTACAAGATTGTTAGGAATATATTATTTCTCTTCTGCTTTTCCACAAAATGCAACCCCGAAACTCACACGGGTAATTGATAGTTGTGAATGTAGTTGCAATCGGTGTAGTAGTGGTGGTGGCGGCGGTTATGAGAGTAGTTGCAGTAGTAGAAATCAACATGGATTAGCGGGTACCAACCTGTCATCATCAATCAGCAAGTCTTATACAGAACGTCGCTCTCTTCACGGCACGCCTGAGAGTATCCTTTTTCCTAGCCAGCTCTCTAACACTATGTACCTTCATTTCCAATGTAAACCTATCAGCATCGTTTAAACACCTTTATCGAGACTTAGGGACGACAGAGGGGAAGAAAAAGAATGAAGGTGGCGTAGAGAGACAGGAAGAGGGGGCATACAGTAAAAAAAAAAAAAAAGAAGGTGGCAGGGGGAATACTAGATAAGTTGACGAAGGTGAGATATTGAAATAGACTGAGATAATGAAACTGGTAAGAAAGAGAAGCAGACAGACCGACAGACCGACCGACCGACAGACCGACCGTTAGACAGACAGTTAGACAGACGTTAGACAGACAGACCGACCGACAAACAGATAGATAGACCGATAGATAGATAGATAGACCGACCGATAGATAGACCGATAGATAGATAGATAGAGAGAGATAGAGATAGATAGATAGATAGATAGATAGATAGATAGATAGATAGATAGATAGATAGATAGATAGATAGATAGATAGATAGATAGATAGATAGATAGATAGATAGATAGATAGATAGATAGATAGATAGATAGATAGATAGATAGATAGATAGATAGATAGATAGATAGATAGATAGATAGATAGATAGATAGATAGATAGATAGATAGATAGATAGATAGATAGATAGATAGATAGATCGATAGAGATCGATAGATCGATAGAGATAGATCGATAGATCGATAGATCGATAGATAGATAGATAGATAGATAGATAGATAGATAGATAGATAGATAGATAGATAGATAGATAGATAGATAGATAGAGACAGATAGATAGATAGATAGATAGATAGATAGATAGATAGATAGATAGATAGATAGATAGATAGATAGATAGATAGATAGATAGATAGATAGATAGATAGATAGATAGATAGATAGATAGATAGATAGATAGATAGATAGATAGATAGATAGATAGATAGATAGATAGATAGATAGATAGATAGATAGATAGATAGATAGATAGATATATAGATAGATAGATCATGTGGCAAATTCATTGCAGAACGTCGCTCTCACTGCGGTATCCAATAAACCCATGAATTTCCCCTCCTATTATTTTCCCTCTTGGTTTCTCATTCGTTTTTTTTTTTTCTTTAAACAATCTCTACTGCTCTCTCTCTAACTGTGTCTGTGTATGTGTATGTGTATGTGACTCTTTCTCTCTTCTGGATACGCTGACGATATAAATGATTTTACGTAATAATTTGGTAAACTCCAAATACTGTGCACGGAGCACGTATTTAAAACTATACTCTGACTCAGTATCTAACAATTTATGATGGCAAACTAAGTAGAGGAACGTATATAAAACTTCCCCAAAAGAGATTCTTTTTAATACTATACAGATAGCACATATATTAAACTATACATATTATCTTAATATTTACGACCGCAAACCGCTTGTATTCAGCATACACATCGGCAAAGTAATTTAAACTAGCAGAGGAAATGACAGGTATATTTTCAAGATTTCACGGTACAGTGAATCGAAACGACTGTTTGTAAATATTGATCGATAAGCATATCTATACATGCACTGCGACAGCAGGCATGTGAACTGGCTGTGGTTTGTCTGACTCGTCAGCTTAAAAGGCGCATACGGCACAGTGTGTGTGTGTGTGTGTATGTGTGTATATATGTGTGTGTGTGATCAATACAGTCGAGGTCTGAATCACACTAGTCATACACATACAGAAGAGATTCGCATGCAGTGGCGCAGCGACAGAGACAGAATGGCAGTCCCCCGTGTGGGTTCCGGGGCCCCATTGTGGGGAAAACAAGAATAGACCCACTGCCTCCCCAAAAGCATGTCCTAAGAGTCGACTAATTGGGGAGCTTCCTTTGAAGTCGGAGTGCATCTGCCGGAGAGGCAAGGAACCAACAGTCTGTATTCAAGAGAAAGAGATATGTAAAACTGATGCGCACGCAACACTCAGGTTCTGGAGCAGGACTGCAGTTCAGTAGTGGACGAGCAACCAGAAGCTTCCGCCAGAGTTTACAGCTGGTGAACGCGAAGACGAAGAAGAGCTATGGCAGTTTGTTTCCTTTGTTGTGTCCCACAATCGTCCTTACCCCGACGAGACTATCAGTTATGTTATCACATTCGACGTCACTGCACTATAAGCATTCTCAGGTGTGCTCAGTCCTCCGATGCAGCAGCCACTCCAAGGTACTTCTGATAATTGTTCCCATAAGAAGTTGGTTAGAAAGTCTATCTCGGCCTCGAAGGCGGCATAGACATGCTTCACCCCCATGTCACGTAATCGTGTTTGACTGCAAGTGACACCGGCTTGGTGTTGCCGTTACTGTTGCCTTATTTATAACGTTCTTTAAGGTTGGACGCGGTATCTGGGCCTGCCCTTTTGGTCTGCCACCAGCACTGAGATTCTTGAGTTTCACCGTGACGGATTTACGGGTCTTGTGGATCTGGTCTGGTCTATACAGCGAATCAACATCATAGTACACGGGTAGTAACCCATAAGTGCTCGGTTCTACTTTCTACTTCTAACTCAAGCCCGAGTCAGAAGAATCTAAGCGCAGTGCACGAACTCCGTAGCAACAGCGAAGATCCTGAAATACTTTGGGTAGATTTTCAACTCCAGATTTTGACTTTTGATATTTTTTTTTTTTCGATTTCCAACTTCCAATTGATTTTTTTCCCCGTAAGTAACAATACACACGGGCGTTCTATCTTACTACCCAGAAACTAGGGTTAATTACTAGCAGTCCACGCTTAACAATCGCAGCCTTCACCGGGGCCTGAACCCGGCACTTCCGGCGGACGCCACTTGGTCTGCCACCCAGATTGAGATATTTAGATCCTAGGTGTCAAATATTTCAGATAGAAGATCGGAGGAGACCGACCCCACACACACTTTCATTCTGTCAGTTTGCCCAAACCGAGTCCTTCCCCGTGGCAGTACAGTGGCAGGCTGCTTGCATTTTGGTCGGAAGATACTGGGTTCAAATCTGCACACAAGATTCCAAAAATTCGCCTTGGCTACGAGGTCGACAGAGCGAAACAAGTCCCCACTAAAATGCACCAAGTCAGCAGTTAGCACTTTTCACCACGTCTCCATCTTCAAACTGCTAAACAACACTGACATCATCATCATGTAGCAGGTCCTTTGCAGAACGTCAATCTCATCGCAGTCTGCCTAAAAGAAACTCGGTCTTTCGTCAGTTCTCTTGCCTAATGCACTTTCACACTCAAGGAGTCAGATCCTGTACTCATCTTCGTGTCGGTCGGCCCCTGCCCCTCCTTCCTGGTACCATGCCTTCTGCTATAATTTTGTCAAATCCGTCGTGGCGCTTGATATGACCAAAATATTACAGCTTTCGAGAAAGGATGCTGTTTATTAGCCAATCTTCCTTGATGTTAAGATCTTTCAAGACGTCAATATTTCTCAAATTCTTTGTCCAAAATATTCAGATAATCTTTCTATAGCATTTTAGCTCAGAAGCCCCTATTCTTTTTCTGAAGGACTGAAAGATAGTCCACGACTCACGTCCGAATGTAGCCACACTGAACAACAACTGTGAATATATAACAAACACAACCACCACAACACACAAAAAACCACCAGACATCCTCACAAGACCAAACACCGCCAAACAAATTGTGAGCAGAGATAACAAACATCAACATAAATGCAGTCTCAACAAGCTGATTAAAAACTTCAAATGAAGTGTGTATTGATTTGTTGTGTACAAAAAAGTACAGCACACACAAAATAATGGGCAAAACTGCACAGAAAAAAATGACAACCATTGGAACCCGGACAATGTTGCTCGGAAAACTGACGTATCTCATGCACGATAAGTACACGAACTTGTCAGTTAACCAGAAATCAATGCTAACAGGGCTGCAATCAATGATGTATTCTTAATGTGCCGATACGCCATCACAATAAACATAATTACCAAGAAGAGTGGGCTGAAACTGAACAAAATGTGTCATTCAATGGTTTTGATGACTCTAGAACAGTAAATGATCCTCCTTTTGGGTGTATGGATTATACGAAGCCATATCTGCTCAGATCAATTTATACCACGCGATTGGTGGGTGTGATAAATATCAATATAAGTTAATTAATTATAAGCGTCACCAGATTGACAGGGATGTGAAAACAAGCCCCGTGGATCATTCTCCAATTGCCCTACAGCAATTCCGATATCTTTTTCCTCATTCTGAGCCCTTGAGATCACTGCATCCACATCTCTCAGGTTGGCCTTCTTATTCCAGTTGGAAACATTTGAGTGTTTGCAGATTTCTCTTGACATTATCTCTACATATTTTTTTTGGTCTGCCTCGTAGTCTACGACTATTTATCTCCCTTGTGTATAGTTTTTATAGTAATTATCAATGGTGATTTAGACAGATTATGAATTCCTATATACCTCTGGAAATAAAACTTAAAAGAACATAAACATTTCGAAGTAAATAAATCACCATCTTCACTCTTGTAAGGTTTTCGAAATGAAAATAAAACTGCAATATCTGAAGGTAGCAGCTTTAACAAAACAAGTTTAGAATACATTCTCAGGTTTCAAGAATTTATTATGTTAAATACATAAATGATTGTTTGTACACATGAAAACGATACCAAATGGGCGCACCCAACTGCTGGCTGGTGCGCACCCAACATGAAACCGCAATATAATGAAGGGACAAAGGCAATACTATACTTCATATTGTGCAGCAATACCAGATGTTTTCTTAAGTTATACAGTCTGTGCTTATATATTCTCATCCCTCCACATTAAAGTTTCCGGTATACATTTGCACTGCTGCGTTAGAACGATACTACATCCTATCGGTGACCTACTAACCTAGCACAACTATTTCGCAAGGCCTGGCCAGCAGTGCAGAGCGAATGAAACATTTGTATTGCCCAGACATAAATTTCTCCCGTTGTGGGGATAGGATAGGATAAAGAAAACAATTACAAAGGTTGCTGACATCACCTGTCTGAATTTAAATACAAGGTCACAGTAGGGCGGGGGGTTCTGTAATAGTTGACCCCAAAAATGTCTCCCAAGCACGTCTGTGAAACCGGTTCTTATGCAAATAGACCCTGTTTAATTATAATTGCAAATCAGCCAGCACACATTGTCCGTGTACTGTTTGTTTAAGGGACGTACATGTGTAGCCTAAATAATGATTCTAACGGTTCAACGTCAATGGCTGCGATTTACTAAGCCAAATTATCGGTAAAATAAATGTATGTTCATATAGCTGCTCAGTTAAAGTTGTAGTACACAAAAAATGTATGGTTTCACGCTGAACCAAAGTGCTGGTACAGGAAGTATATGCTTTTGTACTTGGTGAAGCAAATTATTGGTACAGCAAATCAAAGACCGAAACCCTGCTGAGCCACAAGATGCCCCTTCTGAATGTCCAACAGTTCAAAACTGTCCAACAATCAAAACCTCTAAGGTTAGTAGTAAACAAAAAAAAAAAAACAAAAAACAAAAAAGGGGGTGCGGGGGGAGCTGAGGGCAGAAGATCTAACTGTACTATAATTTTAGCTCACTCCAAACACGCAGAACCCTGGAATTTCGGGGAGAGTCTAATATTACAGGGGTGTTACGGTTTGAAATGAAGACCGACTAACCTCAAGAATTAATGCTTTCCCAGGGATTCAAGGTTTTCCCAGTTTAGGGTGAGTTAAAATGAAATTACCGATCTAACTGCTGCTCTAAAGACTAATATATACATTATTATTATTATCACTCGTTCTTCCTAATGGACCACGGTACAAGTACCACAACCAGAACATCGACACGAATGCTGAAAAAAATAGCTGCCTCTGATGTCACGAACACAAACACACACAAAACCGCTACCACTAGGAAGTGGGTCAAGCGGGTGCGGGGCAAATGACACTAGTCTCGGGGGTGGAGGGGAACGAACTGTCAGACACAATCAGGAGCAAAAAACACTGCACACTTAGTTATACACTTGCTGCAGGCTGATGACGAACACCTGACTAGGGGCCGATCAACCCCTACAGACCCCAGCTGGAAACTACTTATTAGCATTTTTAGATATTAAACTGTCTGAAGTAGCCAGGGTTAAACAGATCCAATACTTTATTTTTTTTTTTTAACTGCATAAAACTGAAATATTAAATTTATACGCACATAAAGTAGCAAATACAAGCTACCACTGACTTGTACAGTTACATAATGTTTACAAAGCATTAAAATAATCATCCGGGCAATTATGATGAAGAAGTGCTGCAGGGTCCAGTGTGATTTATGTGTATACCGTTCATTTTCTTCACAAAGGGCCCCCTTAGTTCAGCCATTCTTTTACGGTCATTCACTGATATAACAGCTGGGCTGATCAAAGCCAGTACACTGCGATCTAAAATAAAGGAAAATCTACAAACGAAATGAATTTAATAGTCTGTATAAATCCGTCGGACTCAATTGAATGACCTTTTTCCCCACCATCAGACGTACTGGGCATACAGAACCTATGTTATAGATAAGTGGACACTTGGTGGGTGATGCGGCCAGCATAACGCCTGTCCTTTACTTCCCAAGACTTAGTTGCTACCCATTTAAGGCGGGTTCGAGCTGAAATCCAACGTCATTTCTGAAAAAGGTCCAGCACCGTTCGGATTTAAACCGATGACATTAAGATCCTTATGCGAGCATCTAACCGCTACATCATGGTGGCTCCCTCTAATTCCTTAAAATGAACACAAATTATTAACCTAGATGGTCTTAAAAGGCAGAGTGACAAAGATGGTCTTTGATACTGTATTGAGTAAATATGCAATAACTTAAAATAAATAAACAGGTATCCGCAGCACTTGTTTCTTGAGTCTGACGAACTTTCCTTTATTGGTTTTATAAATTATGATAATAAATTAGATTGTTACAGTTCATATACATTAATTACTATACAGTCTGCTTCTTAGTAATTTAGAAGATAGTGTATAATATGATTGATGTTTTTTTTCTTTTCGCCATTTGTCCTCCTAGCAATACCAAATGCATGGCACAACATTTCAGTTTATGGGGAGCTGGGAATTGGGTTTTAAGAGAAAAAAAAAATAAAGAATTTGCAAATGAATTCACACAAGATCCATTAAGGCATCTTTTTGGAAGGCACCAAGGGGATAAGGGTGGGGGGAAACTGTGTGTCACCACAACTGGTCATAACCCGGCTTGCATGCAATTAATACGTGCCAGGTGGAACCAATGATAACACAAGATAATACTTTTCAATGAAGTGGAATCAAATTGTGTCGAAGTCGTCGGTCGTCGTCAGCAACATACAAGTTCTGTAATGCCATAAAGGCCACATTGTACTTTTAATAATACAGATATATTGGTCCAGTTTAAAAAAAAAAAAAAAACCATTCAGTGATTCCACGTAAAGACAATGAAAGCACCAAGGGCATATCTAATATACAATAAATAAAAGATACGTCATATTTCACAGATAAAAGATATAGAAAAGGGGGTGGATACAACAAAACAAAACGCATGGATGATGAAAAATAGTTATAACAGCAAACGTTGTCCTGAGTGAAATGATTCGCCTTATCCCTAGCAGGGCCCCACAGTCCTTGACCTACTTTATTGTGCTATTAGCGAGAACGTTGTGCGCTTGCGTCGGTCAGGAGATAATAACGGACACAGATATGGGATGTTTTGAACAAATGTCTCTGAAAAGAAGTATAATGTTCCAACAATATGTTCACCCCTTAAATGTTATGTAGTTTTTGTTTGCTATACATTGAAACTGGTAATTATAAGAAAGTTAAAGAAAGTGCTTGAATGGTGCAACATGACTTTCTCCTCTCGCCGTTACACAGTACGTTGTATCATTGAGAACAGAGGTAATCGGTGGAATCAAATGTGTTACTGTTTTTAGCTGTTAATAGAGACAATACAGGGTCCCTGATGATGATTGGAAATAAATACAATCTACAAGAACTGGCTTGGAATCGACAGCAAGTATGTAATAAAACAATTGAAGTATGAACACACTACAGTGGAGCTGAAATATAAATGCAGTATAAAATAAACTAGGAAACAAAAAACATGCTCTCAGATCTACGTTTAACAACGAAATTGTGTTGAAATATATGTCGCCTCCAGCTTTGTAAATTTGATGTTATTTTAGAAGTATCTATGTATATTAATTCATACCATTTACAGATGCCTTTCATTCAATTCAGAAAGATCAGTTTCAAAATTGTGGCGATATGAACGCAAAGTGTACATCACAAGGTTTTTGTCTTTGTCACCTCACAGCGCTTGGTCATGTTATTCTTGTCGCCTATAATACCTCCACAGCACATATATCTGGATATAGAAATAAATCTTATACACACAAAGCTCTGACATATAAACATGTACTTCATATGTACAAATACAAAAAAATCACCAACTCCTTCTCTCTCTTAAATTTGCCAATTTAAAAAGTTTTTTGTTTGTTTTGTTTTTACATTTCAATACTGACCAATGGCAACCTGGCAGCGCCAATTTGTGAATGAATTACTAGTTAGGCTGTCGGTACTGCCGCTATGGTTGCTGCTACAGCTGCTGCCGTCTGAGCCAGTTGGAGAAATATGAGCAGAGTCTGCTGACTTCAGTAATTGTGAGTAGTAATTTTCATACGACGATTGCCAATATGCAGAATGCGAGTCCACACATGGAAAATTATCCAGCCTCCCGGATTGTGGGCCACCTGAGGATAAGGATTTGGGGGCATTGTCAAGCTGGACTTCCGCAGAATTAAACATGGTGATTTCACTGAAAATGTCTGGAACTTCGGAACCAATGATTCTGGGCTGGTTAATGTTAGTGCAAAAAACATCATTAGAGCTTCGGCGGTCAAGTTTCATGCCAGAAAAACGCTTCTCTAAAGCGTGCAAATCGCAGATGTTTCTGGCGTGTTCAGTGTTAACGGAAAGTGCATCGAACTGACAATTGTCTGTCTTAGCTGCTGACATTCGAGGGCTGCTGTTTTCTGTGGGGTAAGAGAAGATGGTGAAATCATCGACGCCTGACGGACTCAATGAAGGGCTGCTGCTACCACTGCCTGAGTGTACACTAGCATCACGGCCTAGTCTCGGGGATGTGTTTGTAGACTTCGTTTCATCTTCATGAATGAAATGACACCTCGGGCCGTAGGGACAAAATCCTACTGTGTGAAATGTGCGGCAGAGTTCAGTTTTGTACTTCGGGTGTCTTGCCAGATTTCTGAGCTCATGGTAACCATGGGCAAATTGGCACTTGTCCCCGTATTTGCAGGACCCACTTTCTTCAAAAGGGCGGCACAATTCGGTCTTGTACCGGCTGGAGTTAACCGATCGTTGTGATCCGTTATCGTTGTCACTCCAGCTGCGATCAAGCTTATTTGATGAACTACCACCTCGGCTTGCTGGGACGGATGAAGATGAGGTGGTGAGAGGAAAGTCCATGAAAGACAACTGGTTGTCTAGCTGGGTGGAGCTGTCACTGCTGCTGCCACTAGCTGTGCTGCCGCTACTGCCACCGGACAAGTTCCGAATGCGGTTATTTTGATAGCTACACGGCAGCATGGTGCTGATGGTACTTCGACGTTCAGGGGGTGGATCTGTGCCGATCCTGAATACACCAATACGTCGATTCTGTAAAAGAGAGTAAAAACAACATTGAGTAATTTTATTACAAAAATTTGTTAGGGTGTGTATAAACAGAGATACAGAAAGATTAAGGAAGAAAGGTGTGTCAAGACAAGTGTTATGTAGACTAGAAGGGCGAGGAAGCCAAACGTTAACATGAGAATTGCACAGATGAATGACTGTATGTGGAGAGAGAGAAAAAATAACAACCAGAAAGCCTGACAGAAGACTAAGTCAAAAATAAATAGTAAGTTTTACATAGAGAAAGTTCGAACAATAACTTGAGACCATATCAAAACAGTAAACTTTAAACTGGCAACATTTTAATGCAAACAGCTCAAAAAAAAAAAAATGTATAAATGTAAAGTAAAGCAAAGCAAAACAACAGACTCTTTAACACGCCTTCAGGCTACTGGACATAGAGGGGAGATGTGGCACGCCGGTCGCCTTCACCTCCCATGACTTTACCACCCATTTAAGGCTGTGTCGACCAGGAAGCCAAGATCATGTTTGAAAAAAGTTTAGGCAGCTAAATGAGCCGCTTTCGTGCATAAAAAAAAAACGAGTTCGCAGAAGTTATGCACGCGATAATCTGCACTACATTCTGAGCCAAAATCCCTACAGCTAGGCCGGGATTAGAGAATAGGACACATGCTGAATGCACTTTTGTTCAGCGTGCGCGACCCGTCCCGTTTGCGTGTCGTGTACGGTTCACTTCTAATTCGCTTGCAAAAGCTTTTGCTACAGTATATACATGCTGGCTGAGGAGAGAGAACGAACTAGTTCGCGGATAAACCCGCACCTTCAAAGTTACACGTTATTTGCTCAGCAGATGTTGAAGTGGCCAGGGATTCAAACCAGGCTTGTTCTGGCGCTACTACTGTGGCTTTGAATTGCGATTTAGCAGACGAGAAATCGGAGTTCGAAAATAAACCAGCGACCTTCAGAACACGAGGCTGACATCTTAATCACTTCGCCACGGACAGCTGTATGTAGCTATTTTTTTCTATGAATTTCCTAAAACTCAAAAACTACTCTTTCTCACCCTAAGCCCTTGTAAAATAATCGATCGGTTTGTCCTCTTCTGGTTGCCACCCAAAGAACACTTATGATAAACAAGAGCTTTGCAAGAATCAAATAATGTCTGTTTTATGGCCTTATGCCATAATTAGAGGCCACAATTCCTCGCGAGGTTTTTTTACTGTACCATTTTGGGGGTGGGGGATGGAGAAGGAAAGAAAACGTTGCCCCCTTTCACAAACGTTATAAAATGCGACTAATTTGGGTTTGTATGAATAAATCGGATGTGTTGGGCCAAAAAGCGCTGATATCAGTCTAGCTGTAAACATAAAATTGCCCTGGTAAGAGCCAACAGACAGAAAAATTGAGAGAAAAAAATAGGTCAGTGTATCATCTACATTCTATAACCTAGAACATAGGATATACGAGCTGTTTACCATACACCAAGTAACTGTGAAGTGACAAGATATACAGTAATAATACGTTTTACTCAGAACTATCACTCAAGACGAAATGACAAAACAAGACAGCCGTTATACTAAATTGTTTACTGAAACAGCGAGAAGGTGTAACACAAAACAAACACTTTAACATGTCCGATTAACGTCGTATTTTGTGCATATTTACGATGAAGAAAGGCAAGTTATAATGTGATCTTAACAGGAAGGCCTTTAAACCAATATAACAATAATCACTACTTTAAATACATTTTTATTTTAAACGCTTCTTTCGTTTCGTTACGTCAGTCACTCTTTCTAAAGAAATATCCTTCCGTCAATAGTTTTATTACATAAATCGCCTTAGATGCACATGTTAACTAAGTCAGAACGTCGATGATATCTAAACAGTTTACTGTTTACCGATACTCTGGTAGAGGTTTAGGGGTCTCCGTGGAGAAGTGGTCAAACCGTTTGCCTGGCACTCTAAAGGTCGTGGGTTTAAGGTGTGCAATTTTTAGACATCCCAGGGGATTGTCGCCGGATCTACGGTGTTCGTGCTCTCGGCAGGCGGCTAGCCTGTCTGCGGAGAGAGTCCCAGACATGCGGGATAAAATCTGTTGCAATGAAATCGATCCTCTGACATTGTAACTTTGGAGGGGGGGGGGAAGGGGGGTGGGTTACTGCTTGAACCGAAGCTTATACAATAAAGGCAGTGAAATAATGACGTATTTACTATTGAAAAATATAACACAGAAATAAACAGAAGAGGGACCCTTGAAGAAGCAGAAACATGTAAAAATATATTCGTACTGATAAGCAGTCATTTTTACTTCTTTTTATGAGTGCTAATCAATAACAGTTAAAATATACCCGATCTAAACATACTGAGTGGTATAAACACTTGACATATTATTTTAATATACATGTATTCTTTGGCTTTGGAGCTATCTGAATTTGTTAAGTACAACTCTTACAGCCGAGTTTCAACTGTATGTTTAACTTGCAATAAAATAATAGACCCTCGCTTTATCATTGCTTACAGAAATAAAAAGCAAACAAACTATAATAAAAAAGCATTTGGCTGTGAAGAAACTACACAACGGCTATCACAAAGAAAGTATTTAAATATAACACACACAATAACAGATAATAGGCAATTCATACCCGAATAAAAATCTCTCCAAAATCAGTTTGAGTCGACTGGGCATCCAGCGCAAGTCTGTTATCCATTGAATACTTTCAAATTTGCTGTTATCCAAAGTTTCTTTCGTTCCTAATCACCCACCGTTCTATGTCAATTTACCAGAGCGCTCTGACTTTTATTCACAACCAGTGGGCGGAGCTAGAGCCCGCTTTTTGTCAATCAGGAAGTACTTCCGCGCGCGGTGCGCCAGCGCTCTTTTCATTGGTCACCTTTCACTGTAAACACAAAACGACCTTGCGCGGCGCAGTCATGCACGCAGTGCAAGGTCAGGAGATCCGCAAAAATGCGTACTACGCTTATGTCCTCTCTGTCTGATTGACTGTGTTCACCGCGGGCTTGCGCGGGTCTTTACTCTTTGTTCCAGGTTTCGATGCTCGTGGCGGCATTCGGCAATTCCACCACCCTTCCCTATTTCGTTTTTTTTTTTTAAATTTCAAACTGTTAACCATACAATATATTTACCAAACACGTAACACGCAGTTTATCGGTTACAGCGCAAACAACGCCATATCATCACCAACACTGGTGACCTAACCGCTCTTCAACTGTTTAAACCGAAATTTCGAGAGCACTTCGTTAAAAGGAGTATAGCCGGAGTGGAAGATAACCGGTTCACTAGAGGACGTTCGACCTAATCTGGGTGACGAAAAGCCCGCGTAACTGTAGCCGATAAACATTACCGCATGTGTTGCCCAGTTGTCATTTAGTGAATGCCATTGTATTAATAATCAAGTGGTAATTGCTGTTAGAGAGTCAAAGTCGGTCGCAGGGCTGCGAAGGTAGACCGTGTTCTATATACCAGTTGTGCAGAGTGGCGCACATAAATATAAAGTTTAAAGTAAACTCGGATATGTTACACACAAAAACAAACTCAGGCGATACTGATTGCATAGAATCAGTCCTCGGGCTGCTCAAAGAGGACTGAGCTTAAAATTTTTGTTTTTCAAATCGGAATCGGAAACTGAGATATCTGAACAAAAACTTTAATAAGAGAATTTCTTTACATGACTGGGAGATAGTACTTACTTACTTTGCAAATCTGAGGAAAAGGAGATGGGGTCAGGTTACCCTGGTGTGCCTGCCCGTTTGTGGCCGACAGACCAGCTTCTAACCAAGCTCTTCAATATTTTAAAGACATCGGTTGCATTACTGAAAGTTGTTTTATCTTCGTGTCGTGAGGTAGGCGGTGAGGTCACGTCAGACTGACGTCATCAGCCCCCAAACCCCATATCGAAGACAACCTTGGTCTAGCGTCACTCTAGCACCTAAAGTTACTGCGGCTGCCCGTTGAGTGGAAGCGAGTCAAGTTGTACTTACTCCGTTGTTGTTTTTGTCATTGACGCCTTCACCGTCTGTAAACTCTTGCAGAAAATTGTGGGTGTTTGTCCACCTTCAGAGTTTGGTCTTTTTCCAGAACCTGAGTGTTACGTGCACATCAATTTCACATATTCAGCTTATTTGTACAAACTCTTGGTTTCTCCCCGGCGGATGTACTCCGATTTCGTAGGATATCCCCCACCCCGGTGAGTCGACTCCTGCGACTCCCTGAAATATCCAGTGCTGCTTTTTTTTAAATTAAATTCTGGTGGCACGCAACGGTACGCAGTACCGGCACGTGTCTTTGGTTTTCGTTTTTTTTCAGCGCTGCTGTTATAGCCAGTTGGTGGTGAGCACCTGTACCTTTCCTTTATTTAAATAAAGAAAAGCTGATCGTGTCTATTGTCTTCCTATGTCTTTTCATTAACTTGTATGAGATGTGTGTATGTGCACGCTCGCGCGCATTTGTGTGCCAGCGCGCATTTGTATGCGTGTTTTTCTGACTGTTTAAATTACTTTAAAGTAAATCATCTTTGAGGTTTTCTAGTTGTTTAAAGTAAACGGAAACAAAATAAACAGATAGAAACATTACTACACCCAGCTTAGTTTCTATGTAAAAAAAAAAAAAAACAGCAACAAACATTTCAGCTGGGAACATGACGAAATCTTTAAATGAGTTAAGAAAAGATAATAATTCCTTCCCTCCCGGGAAGAAGTGATTAGAGGCTTTTGGGAAATATATCTATGTGAGATTTGAGGGGTGGATTAGGGCAGAAGTGGTAAACAACTTTCTCAAGGGGGTGCTCTCACAACGCGCTCGCCAAAAAATTAAACACAGATGCCCTCGCGCTCACGCGTGAGAACTTTTCGCAAAGACGGCTTGACAGAGCCCGTTGTACACCTCGCTCAGCCTGAGACGGCAAGGCCAAAGGTGCAGAGTGAGTACAGAAAATATCCTGTGATCTCCAGAATTTGGACAAAGTTGGAGTTCTCTTTGTCCGTTCTGATTCTGTGTTTAGTGAATTTCTTGTTGTGGGTTTATAAGTGAAAGTGAGGTCTTGCGTATAAATAAATAAATAAGGTCAGAGTTCTGTGATGTAAGATGGGGTTTTCTTCATGGCACCCCAGACATGTCTTCAGGTGCTCATATTCCCCGTTTAACATCTTGTACATCAGGTGGGCCTCTCATGCTTGGAAGGGACGATCTTCACTCACAGATTCTCTCTTAGCAGTGATGTGGATTGTTTCTCTAAGGACGTTAACTAATTTGGCGCGATCCACAAGCTAGCCAGCCATCTGCAGCTAAGGCAGAAGTGACCAGTCTATTCATTGCCAACAAACCTGCATGCACTGGACCTTATTGGGTCCCTTCCCCCCTTTCCCATCCCGTGTGGTTTCGAAACCTGCCATTTGGAGTGTGTGATAAATATGTGTGTGTGTGTGTGTGTGTTGTGTGTAGAGACGGATGTGTCCAACTCTAATCATCGCCTTTACTTCCCAGAAATGTTCCAGAAACAAAATTTCTTAAACTTATGAGGCCCATATACTATTTTATGAGATTAGCTGGACCCCCGCAGCGTACTGGTGGCACACATAAACTATGGCTTCATGCTTCTCCTAGGGCAGAACAATGCAGTCAACTGGACTCAGGGTTCAGCATGTTGAAAATGGGTGTTGTCACCGGCCAGAGGCTCGAACCCCAACATAGAAATTTGACGAGTACACACCAGTTTGTCGGCTCTGTTGCTTAGACGTTGCGCACGCGCTTCGTAATGCCGGGGTGCCGGGTTCGATCCCAGCTGCGAGCCTGGCGCCTTGCGTGGGTTTCAACAGTGGTATCGAGAAGCCGACCGTCCAGTGGCAATGGCAAACTCCTGCACGTAAATTTACCTAGATAAACCACAACAGCCAATGCTGTAAAGGATACGCAACTAACTTAAACACTCCAGCTGGCAATGATCTGAAGAACAATCTCTCATCTTGACTGACAAAGTCTCTTGATCCATTTTATCCTTCGGGGCTGCTCCCTGAAGGTCAAAAGACAACAGTCACATCCTTGATGACAATCGAATAAACAGACCACGACACTGTTCACAGAGTAAAAGTTGGGAACCTATCCTTTTTAGTACGTTTTAGAACCAACCCCAGCGTTTATTGGCTGTTGGGGTTTTTCTAGGTATTTTTACGTTTAGTAGTTTGCCATTGCCTCTGCACGGTCAGCTCTCAGTACCACTGTCGAAACCAACGCAAGACAAATCGTCCGCAGCTGGGATCCAACCCGGCACCCTGGCATTACAAAGCGCGCTCGCAACGTCTATGCCACAGACGCCGACATTCACAGATCCATAAAGAATTATAATTAAGACCCCCAAGAGGATCACTTAGCTGAGTCGGTAGTGCGCTGGACTCGTGTGCAGTGCAACTACTGCGGCATTTGTCAGTAATTCTTAATGAGGTACAAGAGGAAATAAAACCAAAGATCACCCCCCCCCCCACCCTGTCGCCCCGAGAAACTAGAAATATCCAGAAATCATGTGCTGTAAACCCTTTGGCTCGGTACTATGTATATCGATACCCTTCGGAATTGATTTCATGATAGATACCATAAACCACGTCTGACTTGAGCTCTAGGCAGATCTGGGAGATATGTGGCTTTTCTGTCTACCCACGGGCGTGAACCCGGGCCACAAGGAGTTCGTCGCCCTTTCGCCGCGCAGATGGCTTTAACCAACTGAGCTAGCGTGCCCGGCAAAAGTTATGAATACAGGCAATAATTATTTAGCGGTAACATTTGCTTTTACACACCTACTTTACTTAGTGGCCTTAAACGACATGCATGATTGATATTATTCTTGCAGTGAATGAATTTGAACCCCACTATGACTAATTAACACTCGAGGATTCAAAGAGTCACTATTCGGATGAGAATCTCCCAGGTACAAATTCCAGAAACCCTGTTCAAACCACAAGTTTATTTAGCAACCCTAACGGTTACGAAATAACCCAACATCCGGATGGAGTGAGGTGTTATATACAGTTTATTTTCTTTATAGAGTTAGTTAGCACACACGATTAGTTTGAGTCCTTAGTATAAATATGGAACTAGTGACACACAAAGGACATATAACCTTGACCTGGGGAAAAAAAATGGTATCCTTGACATTCTTATACATTATTCAATGCACTGTTCCAACCCATCTCTCTCCACCCGGGCATATATATATATATATATATTATATATATATATATATATATATATATATATATATATATATATATATATATATATATACATTTATGTTTTTATTAACTCTCTATTGCATAGCGCATGTATTTTTAATTGGCACAATTTAACTGGTGGACTTTTTACAATAAGGGTTCATCAAGTCGGATAAAAAATTGAAAAAACGAATAACACGAAGAAGAAGAAATTTTTTTACGAGTTAAAAAATAGTAAAGTGTATTTTGGCTCGTATCCGCGGGGAAATACTTTTGTTGTTATTGTTATTATTATTATTATTATTATTATTGTTATTATTATTATTATGTGCAAATGAGAAATAAATATAATACCTTTTCTTCCGTCTTCTTTTCTCTCCGATACGGTTGTAGCCCAGTGTCGTGATTTCATATAAAAATACATATGAAATAATATGAAATGTATAAACAAATGCCTAATATGGGTTCCTGGGATCCAGTGCCGCCAAGGGTCATGAGAAGCCATGCTATACTTAGGGAAGATATTTCTTTGCTGCCTGAAAACACGGGTCTTCTCTTTAGTATCTCCGCTGATTGCCTTTAACTAGAGCTTACTGTTGAACCGCCTGTAGTCTCCCAAAAATCATTTGTTCTAGTATAAAAGTAAAAAGTAAGATCCCTTTTAACGCCTTTAGGCGCATCAGGCATATGGGAAGAGCACAGCCGTCTCTACTTCCCCAGGACAGCCATTCTGGTACCCATTTGAGGCTGGGTCGACCTGCGACGTCCCATACTACGATAAAAATCCACACAGCCCGCAGTAGGTTTCGATCGCGGTACTATGGATTTCGAGTTGGACTCGCAACGCCTTAGCCACGGACATTGCCTTGTTCCAGTCAGGTTGTCTGAATACTATGACGAATGGATGAAGCTCAACTCCGCCATGATCGCACAGCGAGTGATAAACACCCGATAACACAGAGTGCCATCTTTCAGATGAGAATCACACTGGCGCAAATCCCGTTCAACGGTTAGGTTATTTTAGGGCCTCCGCCAAAAGCCGGAAAAGGCTTTAAAATGAAAAACAAAACTGCGTCCCACATTTGAACGCTTTCTATATTCTTCTTCTTCTTGTTCACCGGCTGTTAATTCCGGCGGTAAGTCGCGGTTGTTTGTCCAAATGGACTTTTGGCTTTTACCTCGACCTGAGTTTTGCGTGTGCATCCGTTTTTACTGTCTTATTTTTTTTTTTTTTTTTTTTGCAGTCCTCGTTCCCTGCCTCACCGGCAGATGTACTCCGACTTCGAGGGAAGACGTCATGCCTATTTCTAGGTTGACTGTGGCCATTGTTTTGTGCGGGTCGAGATGTTGCCTCATTTGTGTGGTGTCCTCTTTGACCTTTAACAGGTGTGGCCCCCGGAAAATCCTCCTAAGGCAGCCATAGGTAGAATTGTCAGCCCTCAAGGGAAGGCAGGGGCAGATCATGGGCATTCCCCGCCATCCAAGGAGGCTTCCATAAATTCAGAGCCGACACATGATGCTCTGGTTCTGGGCTCACCCAAGGAATCGTCACGTCCTGCCCATGACTGCTTAACCTCACAACCGTGTATTGAACTTCCCGTGCTACAAGGCTGCGCTCTCCGGAGATCAACGGGGAGTAGCCCGCAGGTCCATGACTTTTCTGGCCACACAAATGGGTATATTCTTTTTTCACCATACGTTAGACACCTTTAACGTTGTTTTAACTGTGCCCTTGGCACGACATAATGGGGAAGCAACATGTGTCAGGCGTGGCTTCGCCTGTTCGGTCCCAACACTCGGGGGAGTGTGACCAGTGGATACGGACATTTGGACTTTTCCTAATCAGTACGAATTATGATCGTCGGGCTTTGAGCTTGCATGTGTGCCGTAGGATTTAACTTTGTCAGACATTATTTCCTAGCCAGCAGATTAAAAGTTGCTGCCGTGGTGTACCTCAGCGCTGTGACGACGACGCTGAGGATTGACAGAGGATGTACGTACGTAGGATCTTGCTGCGATAATTCATCCACAAGAGATGTTACCCGTCTTGGCTGCGGTTAAATCTCTCGGTCAAGGGTTGAGTCTCAGCAGCACAGTTTTCCCTCCGCTCCAGACTTTTAACCGAGAGTTGTCATTTGATGGTACATTTGGCAAGCAATCCTTACTCATGTTCCGAATGAGTTTTGATAGACTTTTCACCCATGCGTTTGGGGGTGGGCTGATGAGAGCCAGAAAGGACACTACACCTCTAGGGGCCGCCAGCTCCGATATCCCCTGCCAACTCTGTTAATGCTCATTTGAGACATTATCCGTGGCGCACGACGGGGACGTGCAGCAGGAGTCTTGCATGAGGTTCCGTAAAACCAGAACAGTGAAGGACTGGCGCCCGAGTGGGGTACGGAATATCTTCTTATACACATCACATCAGGCTTAACTTTCCCTCATGCCTGTGACCGAAATCACCGCGCCACAACGATTTCTATGATTTCCGCTTTGTCCAATCATTTCTTCGTGTTAGCCGCCCTAATTTTTCACTTAAAATACGAATCTACAATTTAATAAAATAATAATAATAATAATATACATATCAGGCTTAGATGTTTCGAAGTCACCTAGGGCGTGTGCAGATATGTTTTACATTTAAGGTGTGCACTTTCACAACACACCCATCCTCATTCTCAATATTTGAGATTATATATATATATATATATTATTCAGTTATCAGGGAGTTTTCAACCTGCACACACGTCCTTCTAGCTTATGGCTCTAATCTAAAAAAATACAGACGTCCGATTCGATATTGGAGAATGAGGATGGGTGTGTTGTTAAAGTGCATATATATATATATATATATATATATATATATATATATATATATATATATATATATATATATTATATATATATATATATATATATAACTGAAACAGGTCGTTTGTCCAGAAGTAAACTCTGGCTGAAAGTTATGGTCGTTTATCCACTTATGGACTTCATATTGTTCCTGACCCTGAATTTTGGGTACACGTGAATTTTACAGATCTCATATCTTTTATAGATCTTTTCAGAGGGACTGCATGATCTTCTTAAAGCACGGCACCCGCCTCGAGTGCTGGAGGTTCCGGGTTCAGGGCGCCGGTGAAGCCTGGGATTTAATCACGAGGACTTTTAATAATTCCGCCCGGTCTCTGTGTAGTAAGATCAGACACCCGTGTATATTGTTGCGCACGTAGAAAAGTCCCTTGATAGTTGGAAATCGTAAAGAGTAACCTGACGGTGCTGGCCTGGCAAAATTTTGAGTTGAAAATCTAACCAAAGTACTTCAGGATCCTCGCCGGTACTACGGAGCTCGTGTACTGCGCAGAGATTCTTCGGACTCAGACTTGAGTTAGAAGTAAAACGGAGCACTTATGTGTTACTACCTTTGTGCCATGATGTTTATCCACTGTTTTGAACCTAAACAGATGTAGTTTATTTTTATGCAGACAGTTGCCTTCCACCTCAGATTTCGATGGACATATACCTAAATAGTCAACTCTTACCAAATGCTTGCGGAGGGATGGGGGACAATTCTCCTCCTGCTCCATGCAGTCTTGTATCTTTCAGCAACTATAGTTAAAGCTATCAACCTCTACTCGAGTAGCGGGAGATAACTCTATGAAAACTAATAGTTTACTTCTTTTGAAAAGTATGTCCCTTGGTTTCCTAAATTAAGCCACAACAGACGTATTTATTTTTCATAAATCCGAAATGTGTGCAGTCATTGTCCCTATATGGAATATTTTTTAAATGTGAAAACCCCACCCGGCTTTCGTCGGGGGCGTTAAAATAAATTAACGGTTAAACAGGGTTTCTGGGACTTGTGGGGAAATTCTCACCCAAATGGTGGCACTTTGTGTCACCCGGTGTTTATTCCTCAGCAGTCTGTAGACATTTCCCAGCTCAGTTCACGTACCTATTTGCCGTCCTTTTTAGGATGAAATTTCTCGTTATTTAAAGCCTCACCCTGGCTCTTGAAAGGGGCCGCAATATAGCCAGACCATAAATATGGCCAACTGGCTGAACGCGGTTTCTGGGACCTCTCCACGGTGATCCTCATCCACATGGTGGCTCTTTGTGTCATCAGGTATTTATCGCTTGTGTGATGTCCTGGTGGGGTAGAAAGTCAGTCAGTCAGTCATCTCTGTGATCGGGTCTTCTTTTTCAAACCAGTGATTAGATATTCGACAGATTATCCTCAATGCACAACGGATATGTCCATAAGTGCTCGGATCCCATCTTCAGTATATCAGTCAGCGTGTTGCGACTGATGATAACACCAGTTCTGTGTTGGTTAACTATTCTTCTTTGGCTACCTCTATAGTGTTCATATTTGGTGATACCTCTTTTGACCTGAGGTTCTTGTCGCAGACTCTAACTGTTTGTAGGTACAAACCTACAAACTGTTCGGAAAAATCTGACCGAGAGGTGAGGAACTAACAGTCTGCAGACAAATAAACCAATGTGCTAAATGGATGTGCATGCAAAGCTCAAGTTCTGGTACAAGATGTTGACGAACAACAAAAATGTTTAACTGGAGTTTATATTTTATGTTATGTTAACACAGTCACCCTGTCGCCGCGCAGATGGCTTTAACCAACTGAGCTAGATAGCCCGGCAAAAGTTATGAATACAGGGCAATAATTATTTAGCGGTAACATTTGCTTTTACACACCTTTTTTACTTAGTGGCCTTATACGACATGCATGATTGATATTATTCTTGCAGTGAATGAATTTGAACCCCACTATGACTAATTAACACTCGAGGATTCAAAGAGTCACTATTCGGATGAGAATCTCCCAGGTACAAATTCCAGAAACCCTGTTCAAACCACAAGTTTATTTAGCAACCCTGACGGTTACGAAATAACCCAACATCCGGATGGAGTGAGGTGTTATATACAGTTTATTTTCTTTATAGAGTTAGTTAGCACACACGATTAGTTTGAGTCCTTAGTATAAATATGGAACTAGTGACACACAAAGGACATAAAACCTTGACCTTGGGGAAAAAACAATTGTATCCTTGACATTCTTATACATTATTCAATGCACTGTTCCAACCCATCTCTCTCCACACATAAGCACAAATGCTTGTTTGATCACAGGTGTACAACCCGATTAAATCAAAAATCTTTTTTTTTAAACGCGATTATTTCCCCTTATTTGTTTAAATAAATATATAGTTAAAAAATAGCAAAGTGTATTTTGGCTCGTATCAGCGGGGAAATACTTTTGTTGTTATTGTTTCAAATAAAAATACATATGCAATAATATAAAATGTATAAACAAATGCCTTATGTGGGTTCCGGGGATCCAATTGTTTTGTTGCTGTGAGTGTGTGTGTGTGTGTGGGGGGGGGGGGTGGAGTAGGCCCCTTAACAAGCATATAGTATGAGTCGACTAATTAGGAAATCGAAGGGCCTCTGCCTAAGATGCAAGGAACCAACAGACTGCATACAAATAAGCTAGATATGTAAAACGTATGCGCACTCAGCACTTCGGTTCTGGAACAAGACTAAAGCTGGGGGTTGCAACCGGTAAACGAGAAGGAGAAGAAGTTTCAAGCTGTTTGCGTCTTCGTATAGAGTTTGTCTGTACGGATCTTTGGCTTAGAAGTGTGGACTTCGTTGTGCAATGCAGTCTTTGATTTGTTAGGGTTGGATATCCGTTCTTGTGGCTTTCAGACACGTACGAGAAGAGATTAGGGTCTCATTACACATAGTATTCTCAGTGACAATAGTTAATGCAATATGGCCAACCTCCATTGTGAAAAAAGCACTTAAAAAAATATGGAACCGGTCTAGACCAACAGACATATTTTTTGCACAAGTTTGGCCGTCGTTTTACTATCAGTTTTCTCATTGGCTAGTCTTCGATGGCTCAGATGGCATCTCACGAATAAAGGTTGGTAGAATTGCAAAGGACATTCCTTATGGTGAAGTACAGATGTGTAGAGGATGTCAAGGCCGGCCTCTACTATGATATAAACATGTGCGAGTGCGCATGCAAAACATAAATAAGAAAAATTCTGTGAACAAGCGTCTATGGATCGCGCCGCATAAAGGGCGGAAATCAGAAAAGGAATAGGAAAAAGGGGGGGGGGGAGGGGCACACACACACAAAAAGATTATACTGGAGATATGATAAGAGTTTAGCTTTTGAGAAGAACCACCTTACAGACACGCAATGCCAGCAACGGTCCTGAAAAGCCATGCTCTAATTAGGGAAGATATTTCATTGCTGTCTGAAAATACGGGTCTGCTCTTCACTATCTCA
Organism: Candidula unifasciata; assembly: GCA_905116865.2. NCBI lineage: Eukaryota > Metazoa > Mollusca > Gastropoda > Stylommatophora > Geomitridae > Candidula > Candidula unifasciata. The sequence goes on from CAJHNH020000027.1 coordinate 29,903, forward strand.
ATTGATTGTGTTTGACTAGAGCTAACTGTTGAACCGCCTGCAATCTCAAAGTAATCACTTGTTCCAGTATGGTTGTCTGAATACTATGACGAATGGATGGAGGTCAACCCCACCATGACCGCACAGTGAGTGATAAACACCCGATGACACAGAGGGCTACCATTCAGATGAGAAATGCCCTAGCGCAAATCCAGTTCAACCGTTACGTTATTATGGCCTCTGCCTACAGCCTGAAAGGGCTTTCAAATAATTTAAAAAAATAAACTGCGTCCCACATTGGAACGGTTTCTATTATTGCCGCCTAGTCCAATCATTTCTTCGTGTTAGCCGACTTAATTTGTTACTTAAAATACGAATATACAATTTAAAAAAAATAATAATATACATCTCAGACTTAGAAGTTTCGAAGTCCGCCTCCGGCGTGTGCAAATATGTTTTACATTTATGGTGTGCACTTTCACAACACACCCATCCTCATCCTCAGATATCGAATCAGACGATTTGATTTTTTAGATTAGAGCCATAAACTAGGAGGACGTGTGTGCAGGTTGAAAACTCCTTGATAACCGAAACAAATATATAAATATATTTATATATATATATATATATATATATATATATATATATATATATATATATATATATATATATATATAAATATATTTATATATATATATAAGTGAAGCAGGTCGTTGTCCAGAAGTAATTTCTTTTTATTATTTACGTTCACCGACTGTAAACTCTGCCAGAAAGTAATGATCGTTTATCCACTTCTGGACTTAATTGTTCCTGAACCTGAACTTTGGGTACACGTGAATTTTACAGATCTCAGATCTTTTCAGAGGGGCTGCATAGTCACAAAACACGGCGCCCGCCTCGAGTGCTGGAGGTTCCGGGTTCAGGGCGCCGGTGAAGCCTGGGATTTGTTCACGAGGACTTCTAGTAATTCCTCCTGGTCTCTGTGTAGTAAGATCAGACACCCGTGTATATTGTTGCGCCCGTAGAAAAATCCCTTGATAGTTGGAATTCGTAAAGAGTAGCCTAACGGTGCTGCCGTGGCAAAATTTTGAGTTGAAAATCTACCTAAAGTATTTCAGGATCCTCGTCGTTGCTACGGAGTTCGTGCACTGCACTGAGATTCTTCGGACTAAGGCTTGAGTTAGAAGTTGAACGGAGCAATTATGAGTTACTGCCTTTGTGCCATGATGTTTATCCGCTGTTTTGAACCTAAACATATCTAGTTTATTTTTATGCAGACAGTTGGTTCCTAACCTCTTAGACAGATGCACTCCGATTTCGAAAAACACATCCCTAAATAGTCAACTCTTACGACATGCTTGCGGGGAATTTTTTTGTGAGGGGAGGGGGGGGGGGGTGTTTAGTAAAAATTGCTCTTCCTTTCCCATGCAGTCTGGTATCTTTCATGAAGTATGGTTACAGCGGTCAACTTTTACTTGAGTAGCGGGAGATAACTCTATTAAAACTAATAGTTTATGTCTTTTGAAAATTACGTCCCTTTGTGTCCAAAATTTAGCTGACAACAGACGTACTGTATTTATTTTTCATAAATCCGAAATGTGTGCAGTCATTGTCCCTATATGGAACGCAATTGTTTGTTATTTGAAAAAACCCCACATGGCTTTCGTCGGGTATAACCTAACGGCTGAAACGGGTTTCTGGAATTTTGTGGGGGAATCCTCATCCGAATGGTGGCACTTTGTGTCAAAGGGTGTTTATCCTTCAGCAGTCTGTAGACATTAGCCAGCTCAGTTCATCTCTGTGATCGGGCCTTCTCTTTCAAACCGCTGACTCTATATTAGTTAATTAGATAATCGACTGATTATCCTCAATGCACACCGGACAAGTCCATAAATGTTTGGACCCCATCTTCAGTGTATCAGTCAGCGTGTGGCAACTGAAGACAACAACAGTTCTGTGTTTGTTTACTATTCTTCTTTGGCTACCTCTGTAGTGTTCATATTTGGTGATACCTCTTTTGACCTGAGGTTCTTGTCGCAGACTCTTAAGTGTCTGTAGGTACAAAGCAACGAACTGTTTGGAAAAAATCTAACACTATTAATTTTAACAACTGAACTTCAGGCTATTGTTCTAGTAAGCAGACTGTCTAAATAGTATGCCACCGAAGCTTTTTATCTACACTTCATGCCCGGCTAGCTAGCGTAGTTGGTTAAACCTGACATCTCGGTGACCGGGTGACGAACTTCTTGTAGTCCGGGTTCACTCCCGGGGGTAGCCACACTTCTCCCAGATTTACAGTACCTATAATGGAATCAAGGCTGAAGGGTTCCGATATCGATAGTACCGAGCCAAAGGGTTAGCAACTCATGGTTTCTGGATATTAAAAAAAAAAATCTACACTTTATATGACAGAACACAATATATGAGTTTTTTGCAGTTTGCTTTAATAAAAAAAAAAATGCACTTCTACATTTTAAGTATCATCATCAGCATGAACATATAATTTCAAAATAACACTATAACATAAACTGACGCACAAACATGCTCAGTGATTTATGTGTTGAGCTTCTAATCACTTAACACCACCTTGTGAGTCCTGGGATTGGGGGAAAAAAAAAGGGGGGGGGAGGGGGGGGGCTGCCATAAAAGGTGACTAAATAAGGCTTTGCTGTTTCCCTCTTTGTGTTCTAGGGCCCTACTTTTGTAAAAAAAAAAGAATAGACCTATTGCCTCCCTAGCAAGCATGTCCTAGGAGGCGACTAATTAGGGGTGTTTTCTGACTGACTGACTTTCTACCCATCACACAAGCGATAAACACCCGATAACACAAAGTGCCACCATGTGGATGAGGATCGCAATGGAAAGGTCCCAGGAACCGCGTTCAGACAATTGGCCATATTTATGGCCTGCCTATATTGGGGCCCCTGGCAAAGGCCAGGGTGGGGCTTCAAATTATAAAAATAATTCGTCCTAAAAAGGACGAAACTGGGTAGACGTGAGCACTTTAATATAAGTGGGGTGTTTTCTTTAAAGTCAGAGTATGTCTGCCTGAGAGGTGAGAAACAAACAGTCTGCATACAAATAAACTATATTTTCTAAATGGATGTGCACGCAAAACTTAAGTTCTGGAACAAGATGTTGATGAACATGTAACAGAGTGGATCATAGCTTGTTTGTTAGTAGGCACAAAGCTAGGATATAAGGAAATCGACAAGTTTTGGCAGCCTTGACATTCTTTTCTAAAAACTTAGTTTGTTATTAACAGAGAAATGTTTTGCAAATGAATAATCTATAAATAGCATTTGACGTCATTGTCTGGCCTTGACCTTCTTTCTAGAAATTTTGAAATGTATTTTTTTCATCAAGTGACCCAACCTTGCCGTACTAGTAAATACCTTGTTGTCGTGCCCTATCAAAGCAAACGCAGTTGTACTTGTTTTTCTAGAAGGACAGCTGTCGATTTAACTACTATAGTGCCCAGAAAAAGATGATGAAATCTGATGCAATCGAGATATAATTAGCAAATCCCACGTGAGAACGCACATAGTAAACACGTTGAGACGTACTAGATTATTCTAGAAGCAGAAAGAGCTGGAAGAAAACAAATACCTAGCATTCCAGCATTCAAGTATAAATAACGAGTAACAAAGCACCTTAGCAAAATTGCTAATTCGTTACGTCCTTCGTAGGACGTATTTTTTTGTTATTCGAAGCCCCACTCTGGCTTTTCCAGGGGCCGCAATATAGGCAGGCCATCAATATGGCCAGTTGTCTGAACGCGGTTTCTGGGACCTCTCCACGGTGATCCTCATCCGCATGGTGGCACTTTGTGTCATCGGGTGTTTATCGCTTGTGTGATGTCCTGGTGGGGTAGACAGTCAGTCAGTCACCTTAGCAATTCTTCAGTCCACAAGATTCAAGAGAGAAGGGACCAGTCATATGGACTCTAAAAGCAGCCTTCACTTGTAGAGATGTCAGCTCAACTCAAAGAATGCCTTCAGTCGTTGAGACTCAGAGGTCGAGAGACTAGTCTCAGTGATCCTCGCAGTTGTGAAGATGCCAACTCAACACTAGAAGTAGAACAGCCTGTCATATTGAGCCTCGAAGACAGTCACTAGAGAGCAGACATGAACTAAGACATCGAGCTACAGAGACGACACTAAAGATACATGGATCCATGGTTAACGGCGACACATTAGTTAGGAACACTACAAAGATGTTAGAGTCGACGATCAAGCCGTCAGTATCAGACATCACTAGAAGCCAGGTGGCAGTTACAGACACTAGAACCAAAGTAGTTAGAGATAAAGAACACAACTCGAACCTATGATTATTTAGCCATAGAGAGAACACAGCGCTATTCAGAATATCATTGATGTTTATAACATTGCTGAAGTATCACAATAAAGACAGTATAGACAAGAAAGGTTGTTTCCAGCCATTTTGTTATACAAGCATCAGAGTCACGTGAGAAGTATACAGCTAGCAAGACATCATAATCATCATAACCACTATCGACACGACCATCTTTCTCCTCGTCTATAATCTTCCAATCGACTCCTCCTGTAGCAAACCTAAAGACGAACCTGGGTGTGGCATCAACATACGCAACAAAGAAGAGAGCTAAGCTACAAACAACAAAAATACTTAACTGGAGTGTATGTTATGTAACACAATCGATGTGACTGCACATTGGGTATTCCCATACGTGATCAGTCCTCCAATGCAGCAGCTACTCCAAGGTACTTCTACTGATTGCTCCCTTAAAAACTGGTTTTTATGTCTCCTTTCTCGGCATCGAAGGTGGCATGGACATGCCTCATCATGCTTTACTCACATGTACCACAATCATGTTAGTGTCAGGGATTCCTCATTATCCACTAGCCCAGTCGTTGATATCTGATCTGTCCATGCTACTTCCCACATGTGTTGGTACATAGCTTGCCAGTTTGCCCGCTCGCTCATTACCCTTTACCCGCGCATGACCAGGTGTGTAGATCCAGATGAATCCCGTGTGGGTTCCGGGGCCCTATTATAGGGAAAACAAGAATAGACCCACTGCCTGCCCAATAGCATGCCGTAAGAGTCGACTAATTGGGAGCTTCCTTCAAATTCGGAGTTCATCTGCCGGACAGGCAAGGAACCAACAGTCTGCACACAAATGTTTCAGAACTGTCAAAAATACACACGCAAAACCCAGGTTTTGGAACAGGACTGCAGTCCAGAAGTGGACGAACAACCAAAACTTTCCACTAGAGTTTACAGCTGGTGAACGCGAAGAAGAAGAAGAAGATCCAGATGAGAGGTTAGGTGTGATTTTCCAATGCTTTCTACCCATTATGCTCCCTATTGCTATCTTCTGAAGCATGTTCATGGAGTCTGACACAATTAGTGCCCATGAGGCTGTTTGCTCGGATATCCATGCTAGTGCTTTAATAGCAGCAGCCATCTCCATGGTTATGCTTGACGTGGTTGCCTGTTAAGCGCCGCTGTCCTCTTGTATTGTTTTTCCCATTTTTGTGCTGTGTATGCCCACGCTTCACGGATCCATCTGTAAGATGATGATGATGATATCTCCTTGGTGTGAATGCTGATCAATCAGTGACCTTATCTATGTGTCTTCGGCAACAGGAATCTGATCCCTGCAGTAGCTTTAGAGTGTAATGACAACCTTAGAGATGCCATGCATGTCTGCTGGTGTATTCGTCCATTCTTTTCCGTGACTGATCTCGTCTAGGTCACATACCTGCTGAATTAAATCTTCAGCCTTGGCCATCCAGGAGTTGCCTCATTCCTTTTATGTCGTGTATAGCAGTTTACAGTGGGTGGTTAACGTCTGTCAATACCTTCATCTACGCCTTGGCCTCTGCGACTGTTGGCCATCATCGGCAAACCCAGAACACATCGTATGGCGTTGCAGGAGGTGTCTTTTGTGCAGCCGAGTATAAGTCTCATATAGTTTTGCTGAAATCAGACATAATGGGCTGAAAAAACGCAGATATCGCAAATTATCTCTTAACAGACGGATAGACTGGCTGGCTCTGCACAACTTGGTGGAATACTGATACATGATAAGGCAGACGTGGTTAGTGCCTTTGTCGTATGGCAGTTTTGTCGCGCACCTTACTTACAGGATATTTTCACAAATCCCTCAGGTGCTCTGAGACAGGAGAGTTTTGAATGGTGGCTCTCGTTCGTCTAGAGGCCTAACCCTCGGTTCAAACTTTCCATTCAACCTGTCTCAGGGATGAGGTGACACGAGCTCTGACTCCACAGGGTTTTTATGAACACTTGGGTACCTCTCGGCCAGACGTCCTCACCACTAATTGCCCCCAGACTGGAACAAAACAAGTCCAGTCGAACAAATAATCAACAGCGAATTTGACCAGACAACACTGTCTCTCTGAATAAGACAATAAAATTCAGTAACACGAAACTTTTCTATCAACTAGAAGACTACTGAATTTCATCACGATTGTAATTAATTTACTATAACAAAGTTAAGGGAAACCGTAGCGAAGAAATAAAAAGAACGATCACAACTTTAAAAATCTAACACAAGAGAAAGAACTCCTCTAAATAGACCTATACACTATCATGTTCATCACGGCGAAGGAGAAAACATGATCATGAAGGCACATTTGGAGACGAGTTATCTTAGTCTGCCACGTCACTTATCTGATTAGCTCTCGTAGCTCCTCAGCGTCTCAGAGTGGAGTAATACGCCACCGTACTTTACTGCACGGTTACACAGGAATGAATTAGCTTCTCCGGATGCCGAAAAGGAAACTCTCTCTGCCGTACTTCCCAGTACGACCACACATGAACGAATCAGCTTCTAGTATTAATCAAGGACTGTCGCCTCACTTCACCGGAACGAATCAGCTTCAGGTGCGGATCCAGGAAACTCAAGTCACTATTGAGGGACTCCGGCACCCGTGTCGTCCGCACATTCAACACCGTAATTCAGCATACGTAAAACGTTTACTGGGTCGTGGCAGTTGGAACCATACTATCAAACGTAGACACTTGTTGGATCTTCAGAAAATCCTGAAAAACGTAAAGTAACAGACATGAGCGAACCGTACTCAACGTACCTATTTAATCAAGGTCCTTACTTCCTCCAAATGCTCAGATATATTTTAGGTTATTCCAAACCATGAAGGTTGGTTACCTCAATCCTAGAATCCTTTTTGTTTCCTAGAGTGAGCACTAGATCCTTAACTCGAAGAGTTCCGGGATTCAGTTCTGTGGCAAATGTTAGACAGATCCCCATTATTTACCGTTCCTTCTAACGTAGAAAATAAGGGATCGGCGATGAAGTCAAAACCAAGACCTACTGAAATATGTTATGAAAACAATTCGACAGTCGAAGCTTGTTGTGGTTACGAAATCACCTAGCAACAGCGGACATGACATCATGTCTGCCCATAAGCTTCTTGTCGTTCAAAACCATTCAGAGACTTACCAAGTTCTGATACCGAATACTAGCAAATAATTAACGATACAAAGTTATCAATACTACAAACCCACTCCAGATATGTAGATTGATTGAATTGAAAAGGTTTAAAAGGCCATGTCAAAGCATTCTGCGAGAAATGTCAACCGAAAGTGCATTCCGATCTGGAGCTCCTTTCGCCACCTTCCTTGGCAAGAATCGTAGGAAAACAGATTCGCATTATCCAGCTGCTGACCTTACTTACCTACATCACAGACACTATGAACTCAAATATTCAATTACAAAGTCCTTAAGAAAACTCACCCATTGTAAATAAAAAAAGAGAACAAGGAATCTTGTCTGTATAACGGTCAATTGGCGAGACACAAGGAAAAACGCCTGCCTCCAAGACCGGACTGTAGAGAGTGACGCACACAAACACGTCCCCTAACAACATCAGCAGTTAGCGTACGAATCGCGCTCACTAATGCAGTGCAGTGGTCAGACAATTTATTTAGAATAGGCGTAGAAAATGCGTCCTAACATTTAATTCGACACTCAAAGCCTAAAAGAGTCATTATCAAAGGGTTTTATATGGATTTTTCCTATCAGGACTCCCCCACAACAAACGAACTATCTAACTATGCTTGGCCTATCCTATTACATAGTTACGATGACGAGTTTAGGGTGGTCAGCTATATGGACCTTCCTGCTGTGGCAGATGTGTGGATGCGGTCATGCGACACCTTGTGGAAGAGCGTGTAGAGTTCGGAAGAGCAGATGGATCACCATAGTCTGGTGAGATTGATGCAGTGGGGAGTGACGAAAGGTTCGGGCAGATGCTCAAGGCTCAGAGGAAAAGCAAGACAGACGTTTAATCAGAATGCTACTGGCACCATTAGTATTAGAACTCTTCCCTGGCTAATGAAAGATGGGGATGGAGCGCTTATGGAAATGCCCCGAGTGCTGTGATGTCCGTTCTTGAATAAAATAAAAATCAATCTCTAAACCATAAAACATCTCAACTGCCCTTTTAACCGGGAAGGCAGAAGAAGAAAAGACACTTGATTTTTGATATTTATTTATCTGATATGATATTTGGTGATCATTCACACATGAGTACATAAAGATGGACAATGAAAAAATCAATGACAAATTGTGTAGATTATGATAAGTCGTATTTTTTTTTTTTTTTACAGACAAATTATGAGAATACTTTGGACATTTAAAAAAAAAAAATACAATGAAGATGTTCTGAAAGAAACTAACTCATAATGAGAATTAGTGACCTGCATAAAAGGAGTAAAGGACCCTTTTTTATGCCGGTGGTGAATTAGGCATATGATGTTGGACTCATATGTTTATAGACAAGTTGATGCTTGGTTGGTGATGGTGTCAACATAATCAGCATGGATTATAGAAGAGACCCACTGGCTTCCTAACATATAAAAGGTCAACTAATACGGGCATAGGTTCCCATTGGTTACAACCCCAAATGGGGTCAGGATTTAATCTTTCAAACTGAAAAGTAAGAAAATGTTGCCCAAAAAACCAAATGTGTTTTATTTAACTTTATTTGAAAAAAAAAATCAGATGTTTTTCAGACATGTTTTAAATATGATGCAGAATTTTTTTTTTGCACGCAAGCATACTCACAAATAAAAAGAAAAGAAACACATAGTTATCCAAAGGCGCTTTACAACTCAAAAACTAGCCATTGAAAGGTGTGAAATGAGTGAAACTGTTCAAAATTGCATGCAAAAATACCTTAGGGTTCAGTCACAACCAGTCATCTGACAACTCTTTCGGGTCATTGATAGGCATCAGGCTTTCCCATCAACAAATAAAAACACACAATCAGATAACTATGTTTTTTTTCCCTTTTTTTTTAACAGGAAAGCGCTATCAGATTACTATGCGTTTGTGTGCATATGTGTGTGTGTGTGTGAGTGTGCGTGAACAGTATAACAATTCTATGTTCGACTGGCATACATATCATACAGACTAAAGCCAGAAATTGTGTTTTACATTTTTTTCAGACTAATTTCACACTAAAACATTACACTAGCAGCACATGTTTAACATGAAGATCAGATAAACGAAAACAATGTCCACTGATAAAACTGGCTGTCACCCAAAAATAACAATAAATGATGAAAAAACTGAAAATGTTACAAACTTTGAATTTCTAGGCTCTATAACAAACAGCAATGGAGACTGTTTGACAAAAATTAAAAGGAGGATGGCCATAGCAATGCAAAGATTGAACAGACTTAAAAGTCTATGGTTAAGCACCAGCAAGGAGATCAAAATTAGAATTTTGAGAGCATGCATCTTCCCTGTGGCTACATTCGGATGTGAGTTGTGGACTATCTCTCAGTCCTTAAGAAAGAGAATAGGGGCTTTTGAGCTGAAATGCTATAGAAAGATTCTCAGAAATATCTTGGACAAAGAAGAGAGAAATACTGACATCCTGAAAGATCTGAACATCAAGGAAGATTGGCTAATAAACAGCATCCTGTCTCGGAAGCTGAAACATTTTGGTCATATTAAGCGGCACGACGGATTGGAAAAAATTAATAGCAGAAGGCATGGTACCAGGAAGGAGGGGCAGGGGCCGACTGACCCAAAGATGGGCACAGGATATAAGTGACTCCTTGAGTACTGGGTGGGAGAACTGGTGAGAAACCAAGTTTCTTTTAGGCAGACTGTGATGAGAGCGACGTTCTGCAAAGGACCTGCTACATGATGATGATGATGATTAGATAAACAGACTCTTGGAGGAAAATTACAACTGACTCACTGCTTTTTAACCCTTTCAGTATTAGGAGCTCATCCTACGTTCGCTGGTTACACTATATACAGTACACATTGCGTTACTCTTCGTATCACATTCATGTCTTATGTTAACCCCCTATTTTCCAAGTTGTTATTACAGCACTTTCTCTCCCAAAGCTTTTTTTTTTTTTTTTTAGCTCTTTGAGAGTAACCATTGTGGCTCTAGGACTTTTAAGAAAAAGCCCAGACTCTGTTGCATTCAACACTATCAGGGAACTAAAGCGTTAACAAGTATGTCGTAAAAGTGACTGATTAAAGATTTGCTGAGATCTTATGTGTTGCGCAGAAAGGCAAAAATATCACAGCCGAGCCATAAACCGAATCACAAGGGCAAACACACACAAAAATCAGAAGATGACCGCAAACATTGGCAGTATACCATTGTGTGTATATGAAATGAGACAATCAATGCTGATTAGAAAATAAATCTCAGGCAGCGTTTTCCTTAATTATTTACTTGTCTCTAGTTTCTTTTACATTATGTGGTTTTTACATCTTTCTATTTCTGTGTACCCAGCAGATCCAAAGAAAGGACTTTCTAGTAACAATGTTAGCAGGTTGCCCATGTGTGCTCTGTTCAGTGTAAGTACCCTATAGTACCAGAAGTCTGCCAGGGACTCAAACAGTGCACCCAGCGATACTGCAGAGAGTCTCCAGTTGACTGTGGTAGACAAACAGTGCACCCAGCGATACTGCAGAGAGTCTCCAGTTGACTATGGTAGACAATCAGTACCCATAATTTGTAACTGCTGCTCAGAGAGTATCGTTCCATAGCCCCATTTTCCGAGGAAAAAAGAGTAGACTCGGCCTCCTTAATAAGCATATTATAAAAGTCGACTAATTAGGGGTGTACCCTTTGAAGCCAGAGTACATCTGCTGGGTCGTGAGGAATCAACAGTCTGCACACAAATAAATCAAATTCTGTAAAAAGGGATGTGCAGGCAAAACACAAGTTTATAGAATGAGACCAAATCCAGAAGTTTACAGCCGGTAAACATGAAGAAGGAGAACAGACCAGCCCTATGTGGGTTACTGGGCCCCATTGTGGGGAAAAATAGAGAAGACACCCACAACCCACTAAAAAGCATGTTGTAAAAGGTGCCTAGTTAGAAGTCTGCTGAAGTGAGAAGTCTGCTAAAATCAGATGCTAGGGCCAAAAGGTGCAGATATTGCAGCTTAGCTGTACAAGACAACACATTCTAACAACTGCCCTTTTATGAGTGAAAGCTGAAGAAGTAGAAGAATCATCATCTTCATCTAGTGCCTTGCCAGCTGGCGTAGGCATATACACATCTCTACAGACCTCGGTCTGTGGTGTTCTGGATCAATTCCACTGACGAAATACCTCCATGATGTCTTAAGCCATCCACCATCATGTCTCTTATTCTGCCTCTTCAACCAGTGATCTCTCCAGTCGTCATGACATTCTCCAGTGCTCCTTTTCTCATCACATGACCAAAGAACTTTGTTTGTCTCCTTCTCATTGTTGTATATAATGTTCTACTTTCATTAGCCACTTCCAGGCAATCATTGTTAATGATTCTGGCAGTCTAAGGTATTCACAACATTCTTCTCAAGAATCACATCTGAGCTGCTTCCAAACTCTTCTCAATTTGTTTGCTCATATTCCAAGACTAACTGCCACACAACAGAACAGACTTGATGTAACATTACAATACTGGTTTTCTGATGTTTAATGAGAGTGATTTATTACATAAGATGCTTTTTATCTTCTGAAATGCTGCCTTTGCCTGGCGATTCTCATCTTATTTTCTGTCACAAAGCATCCAACTAATGTTTTGAATGTCCCCAAATTCTTGAATTCATTGACTTGGATAAGCACTTTCCCTTTTATTGCTATGTCAATAAAAGTAAAGGCCAGAATTTTCCTACACACATACAGTGGAGCAGATACTGAGCTGGTGTAACTGAATGTGAAACATAAAAGTTACCTCTATTCATATATTTTATCATAAAATCTAATAATTTTCAATCAAATAACCATAATTACTACACTTTGCTGAGAGTCTTGATAAAAGTATAACTGGACTTTTTCCATTCCGGGGAAAAACATTTCAGTCCACCAAGATATGGCCACAGTATCTCTGGTAAATCCAGTTTTCTTCTCTGTCAAACAAGAAGAAGATTCAATCATATTTTCTAAAAAAAAATTATTTAGGATTTGACATGAATGATTTATAATATAAAAACAATCATATAAGTGAATAAGACAAATTGTCCTATATGGCTCTACACATTTTTGATAACCGTCTAATGAAAAATGTCTGGACTCATCAAAGATGCAAACAGCAGAAAATGGAGCATGAAAAGCAACAAGGGAATTCAAAATCTTTTTAATCACTATTAAGCACAGTCGTCGCATGAGGGCATCAACAGTTTGGGCTGTTCTTTCCCAATATCCTACCCTAAACAGGGAAAATCCACAGGTGATGGGACTAATATTTCAGGGGGTGGTAGATGAAGCATACAGTGCAGTAATTTGGCAGTTCATTTGCTGTGCAGTAATTTGGCAGTTCATTTGCTATGTAGTTTTCACTTTTGTGTGCTTCTGTTATGTGTGCTGTGAAGTTTTCTGCTGTGCATTCTTGTATTTCTCTTTTTGTGTGTGGTTTTGACTCTATGTGCAATCGGAAGGATGCAGTTTTTGTAAGGTGTTTTTATTTTGTTTTTGAGGATGCAATTTTTGGTTCTGTTTTGCAATTTGTTTGTGAGACACTCTACGAACAATCGGCAGGATGCCTTACCAATTGGGGTACTTTGGGGGTGGCCCTAAAAAGGGCAAATCATTCTAGATGTATACTGCTGGGTTCATGAACTGACAATCAAAACAACATTACATTTTAGTAGATCTGAATATCAATTCCACAGTATCCACAGATTGGAGAGTACAGTCATGCCAGGTCTGATGTTTGTGCTAATGATCAGCAGAAGCTTCTCTGCTTTTCTGTCTGGAACGCAGAAGATTAAAGCACTCGCCTGTTTTAGCCACAAATGCCACCAAATATCCAATGCTGTGGAAACACTTGTTCCACATGATTTTTCCGCCTTGTAAACAGACTTTCATCAATTTCAACAGTGGCGTTCTCTCCGGGAATCATTGCAGGATTCAGTAATAATGTATTGGCACAAACCTCGCCTGTGTAGCCGCTCCACTCTGCAGTTGTATTCATCGACATGCCCAGCTCTACTTGCCAAACTTGAATGCTTGTCAACTCGTTAGAGCAGTAATATAGAAACAGCATGATCTGGCAGTAAGGCCGATCCAGCCATGTTTCTTGCCTCAACGGTATGTCCAGACAACAGGTCAACTTTCGACACCGTCAGGGGTCATGGCTTTTGGTCAGGAATAAAATCATTGTATGATTGTTGCTGCAACGTCTGGTACTATGCTGAATGCCATGATGTTGCAGGAAAGCAACGCTGCTCTTCTTGTCAGGCATCAATGCTGCTAATTCAAGAAAACTCACAGCGATGAAGACTGAACACCAGCCGCTAGAGAGACACCACTGGAAGAAACGCTGCAATACACAGAAAGCCGGGAAACACAAAACACAGACATCAGGAAACCCAGTCTTATCACTCTCAAATATATTGGACTGTCCCGTGACGTCCTCTGGGGTCAGATATTGGGAAAAAACTGTTTGGGCATATAGAGAAAATGGTGGGTAACACAAAAGATGCATTCACACAAAAGTGAAACGGGAGTAGGCTATAAGGCCACATAGAATGTTGGACAGGTAATGTATTGGCTGATCTACAAATAACACTTTGAACCATCAACTGGAAAGAGAAGGCCAGTTAAAGAGATGAATAGAGGTGGGTTACATCTGCAGCAATGGACCTCAATGGCTCGTAATGCTGAAGAAGAAGAAAATATCAGAGAATAGATGACATAATAAATAAGCACAAAAATCATGCAGGGCATGGTAGATGTTAGATCCTGGAAATTCTTAGGTTTCTTTTTTTCCCCCCGTGTGGGTTATGCAGCCACATTTTGGGGGATAAACAGAATAGACTTACTGCTCCACAACAAGCATGTAATACTCTACTAATCAGGGGTGTATCCTTCCAAGTTGGAGTGCATCTGCCTGACAGGTGAGGAAGCAATAGTCTGCACACAAGACACCAGATATGTGAAGCACATGTGCATGGCAAACTCAAGTTCTGGAACAAGATCAAAGTCCAGAAGTTTACAAACAATTAGACCCCTCCTCCCTCCCCCTTTCCAAGAGTGTACAGCCTGTGAATGCCAAGAAAAAAGAAACTGTCAGGGGGACAGAAAGAGCAATACTCTTCTGATCCGACAGCTTCTGCAGCACATCTGCTCCAAATGTATAGTGTTATCTTTGGAATAAACAAGGTAGGCCTAGAGATGGATCATGCTTTATGGGCAACATGGCATCTTCAATACTACCCAGGCTTTATGCTGAAGAGATAAGGGACTTCCATTACTGGTCTTAATTGTCCATCAGTGTGGGTTGTGATTCCTGTGCCTCTCTGTAGTATAATGTAACACTTTTGTCTGGAAAGAGAGAAAGGTGCCAATAACAACACAATCCATGGTGTGATGAAGAGTTGCTCTTTCTCTCTTTCCTTCTTTATTTCTTTCTTTCTATCTAATTCCCTCCTTGTTGTCCTCTATGGAAGAGGAAATGCAATTTGAACATTTAATGTTGAGGCAGAGAAAAAAATTGGTCTTTAGTCTTAATTTTGGCAGCTGGTCTAGGAGAGAAGCTGTGATCGCAGGCAGAGAGAAGCACCGCTCTCCTGATCTGGCAGCTTCTGCAGCATGCAAACATTTTGGTGCCACCTTTCCTTCACAATTAACAAGGCAGACAGTGAGATCATGCTGCATGTATCATACGTCTTCTTCTTCTTCTGCGTTCATCCGAAAATGTAATTGCTGCGATATTTGCGCCTTTCGGCTAACACATCCGACTTCTGCGGGCGTTTGTTGACCGGGTTAGCCTTCCAGGTTAATGTATCATACAATCTCTTCAATCCTGTCCAGGCTTTGTGCTATTATAGAAGGGAGGAATTAGCTACAGAAAGAAGGAATTTAATTCCTCTACCTCCCTAAAGCACAAGATAACACCAGTGTATGGAAAGACTGAAAGGAGCCAACATGTCATCTATGACAGAATGTGTGTATGTTAAAGGTGACAATAATCAAGTTCCTGAAAATTCAGGAATTCACCAATACATGCTTCCTCAGCGACTCAATGAGCATGCTACGGAAGATCAAGGTGAGGCACATAGGGAAACAGTGGCTCCATCTGATACAGCACACAGCGTTTCACAAAATCACTTTCATTTTTGTCCCAGGTCATGCTGGTGTGAAAAGCTATGAGACAGCAGACACCCTGGCTAGCAGTGTGACTATCAGGAATGGACCATCTATAGACAGGAGAGACATCATCAATGCCATACGAGAAACTAAATGCCGTGAAGCTTTCAATTTCTTGGAAAATGATTTTTCGCTGAACAGACTGCATACCCTGGGTGTACCCACTGGAGCAGCCAGTCAGGTAAACCATGTGGCAGCGTTGTTACATCAACCAGTACAGAACTGAAAGTTATTAGCCTAAAAACACTTGGAAACATACCCAGGAGGAAATTGGAGCACTAATGGTCATCATGTCCAATGTGTGATGAAGATTATCTTTAAGTGAAAAAAAAAACAATAATCACATTTGCAAATACACAATAATATGTTACCTGTTGTTGATTCTGTTCAAGAATGGCAGTTATCAATCTGGGGACTGCACAGGCAGTTCCATTTACCTGCACATTTAGGAAGAACAACAATCAAATACATAAATTCAATTTAAACATAAGAAAAAACAGATCAACAAGCTTAGATCTCTGCTGAATTAGACGGGACAGCTAACCAAAGACTGTGTGCTCCAGTGGATCCCAGGCCAGTGCAACATTATGGAAAATAACAGAGCAGGCTACTACAGGCTGGAAGTAATACAAATACAGCATTCATTTTGAGAAACACTGAACCCAGATCAAGGCAGCTGTCAGAACCCATTGGAACACTTTCCACCCAGAACACAATCCTGATGACCAAATCAACCTCCTCCCATAAAATCATTAGACCACTGCATTGAGACTGCGAACTGAAAACAACAGACTATGCAGTCACATGTACAAGAGATTCAAGATTGGGGACACACAACTTGGCCCATGAGGACATAACAGACTCTGCAGTCATGAGATCACAATTTCACCCAGGAGGACACAACAGACTCTGCAGTCACATGTATAAGAGATTCAAGATTGGGGACACACAACTTGGCCCATGAGGACACAACAGACTCTGCAGTCATGAGATTCAATACTGGAGACTCACAATTTCACCCATGAGGACACAACAGACTCTGCAGTCACATGTATCAGAGTATCAAGATTGGGGACACAACACCCATGAGGACACAACAGACTCTGCAGTCACATGTACCAAAGATTCAAGACTGGGGACTCACAGCTTAGCCCGTGAGGACATAAGACACTGCACATGTTCTTTATAAGCAGTAGAGAAGTCCCAGGGTCAGGCTAGTTGGCATTTTGGTGGAAACCAAAGCGGTATGGATCAGTGGAGAAGATGCGTGGCAGCACAAACTTCATAGAGATATGTTTCCTTCTCAACTGAAAACCACTGGCAGGAGAATGAAAAGAAGAAGAAGAATCTAAACATATACAATATGGCCAACAATAATAATATTTAAAAGCATATAGCAAGGAAACAAATGACAATCAAACATGTACATTACAATTCAATCTTCTTCTTTTATATAGTTATAGACTACAGTAAAAGTAACAAATACCTAGACCTGAAAAGTTTAATAAAGAAACAGAAGTGGTTCAACTAATAATTCAGATATAAAAAAATTAACAAAAAAGCTGTGTGATAGAAGACATCAAAAACATCACAATACCTTCTAAAACATCAAGAAATATCTGGTGAATGGTTTGGTACAAAATGAGTTAAAAAATAGAATCATATAATGTTTAAGTGTCATAATTATTGAATGCACTCTACAACCCAGTCATAGACAATTCTTCTTTATCTTCTTTGTTTAAATGACCAACTGTAAACTCTGGTGGAAAGTTTTTTTTTTTTTTTTTTTTTGGGCCACTTCTAAACTTGTTATCTTGTTGCAGAACTTGACTTTGCATGTGCATTCATTTTAAAAATCTGCCTTATCTGTGGGCAGACTGCTGGTTCCTTACCTTTCAGGCAGATGCACTCCAACTTCGAAGCAAACATCCCCAACTAGTAGGCTCTTATGACATGCTTGTTAGGATGGTTAGTGGGTTTATTCTTCGTCCCCCACAACCCCTAACCCCACAATGAGGCCCCAGAACCCACACAGGGAATATACAATTCAAGAACAAATAACAATAATGAACAGCAAAATCTAGACTAACCGTGTGCACATGTCGGAGTTCTCCAGACGGGGAGATATATTTGATGTTCAGTCGTCGCGACTGGAAGTCTGTACAGTTGGAACAGCTGGATATCTACAGGAAGGTTGATAAAACACAACTATTGTTGACATACAACCTAATACTTAATAACTTACATAACATAATTAGCCCAATAAATGGAAAAAGGTAATTCTATAACATACTATTATCCTCATGTTGTGCTGTTTCTGTAACATATATATTTATAACATACATTACAACTAAATAAATTACACAACATAATGAGTATATTAAAAAAAGGTAATTCTGTAATAAATACTATCAAAAGGGTGTGAAGCGCTAAACTTTCATATGTACTGTGTCACATTATTCATCTTTGTTGCCTTTTCTTCTTCTTCTTCTATTTTTCTTCTTCTGCTTTTAATCTCTCAGTGGAGACAAGGCATACATATACACAAAGTTCATTTTAGAAGACTTCACGCAGAGCTGATCAGATTTTGCATTAATAGTTTCTACATGCCAGTTTAACATGAATCCTTCTAACAAAGCCTCTCCTATGTAGGTTCTCAGTTAACACAAGGGTATCTTTAAAAAACAATAAGGTAAAATCACACTGAGGAGAGACACTTTCTGACACTCCAGTGTTTCAATTTTAAGACATAACCATGGTCTTGAAAGTGCTATTGATTTACTTCTGTCTGTTTTTGTTTGCTTTGATGCCCCTGAAGGCTCTAGGATGCACTGTGGGGGAAACCAAGAAAAGTCTCACTGCCTAGCCAAAACATGTTGCCAGAGTCGACTAACTGGTAGTCTTTTTTCAAAGTCAGAGTGCATCTGCCTGAGAGGCAAGGAACCAACAGTCTGCATACCAATGAGTCAGATCTGTCAAACAGATGCACATGCAACACTCAGGTTCTTGAACAAGACCAAAGTCCAGAAGTGGATGAACAACCAGAACTTTCTGCTGGAGTTTACAGACTATGAACATGAAGAAGTTTGCTTTGAACCAGCTGATATCTACAATTTCTGCAACACTGGTAGTCTTCTGAGTGTCTGTCTAAACTCTAAACTGTCTTTCTTCTTCTTTTTACAGTCTATGCCATGTGGCATTTGCAGTCATGTCTATCCTTAACCTTTCATCTCGTGTACTTTCAATCAGTTCTGACACAGGTGAACTTCCATGCTGTGATGTCAAACTGCCCAGCATCTCTTTCAGCCTCCATTCACCTCTTTTTCCCTCCAACTTTCCCACCATCACATTATACTCCAGACTTCCCCATCACATGACATGACCAACAGTTGTAAATTGTCTCCTTCCAATGTGGGCAATAGGTTCTCTGCATGAATAAATTTCTTTCAAGACATCTTCATTACTCTCTTTATCTGTCCAGTGTATTCTCATCATTCATCTATAAAACCACATCTCTGCAACTTCTACATAATTTTTTTCATGGACTGGCCTACCTGTGTGGGTTCCGGAGCCCCACTGTGGGGAAAACAAGAATAGACTCACTGCTACACCAACAAGCATGTCATAAGAGTCGACTAACTGGGGGGCTTCACAGACCACTGGGTCCCCGAACATAGCTTCAGTCAGGAAAAATAACCCCAAACTAGTGACAAACTCCTGGAAAATACTGGTCCCCAGACACCAGCTTTCTATTAGTGACAAACTCCTGGAAATATGGTCCCCAAACTTCTATAGTGAAAAACTCTGGAAAATACTGGTCCCCAAACACCCGCTTCAAACTCCTGGAAATCACTGGTCCCCAGAACCAGCTTTCTATAGTGACAAAAGACTCCTGGAAATACTGGTCCCAAACACCAGCTTTCTATTAGTGACAAACTCCTGGAAATACTGGTCCCCAGACACCAGCTTTCTATTAGTGACAAACTCCTGGAAATACTGGTCCCCAGACACCAGCTTTCTATTAGTGACAAACTCCTGGAAATACTGGTCCCCAAACACCAGCTTTCTATTAGTGACAAACTCCTGGAAATACTGGTCCCCAAACACCAGCTTTCTATTAGTGACAAACTCCTGGAAATACTGGTCCCCAAACACCAGCTTTCTATTAGTGACAAACTCCTGGAAATACTGGTCCCCAGACACCAGCTTTCTATTAGTGACAAACTCCTGGAAATACTGGTCCCCAGACACCAGCTTTCTATTAGTGACAAACTATGGAAATACTGGTCCCCAGACACCAGCTTTGGAACAAACTCCTTGGAAATACTGGTCCCAAACACCTTTCTAGTGACACAACTTGGAAATACTTGGTCCCCAGACACCATCTTTCTATTAGTGACAAACTCCTGGAAATACTGGTCCCCAGACACCAGCTTTCTATTAGTGACAAACTCCTGGAAATACTGGTCCCCAAACACCAGCTTTCTATTAGTGACAAACTCCTGGAAATACTGGTCCCCAGACACCAGCTTTCTATTAGTGACAAACTCTTGGAAATACTGGTCCCCAAACACCAGCTTTCTATTAGTGACAAACTCAAATACTGGTCCCCAGACACCAGCTTTCTATTAGTGACAACTCCTGGAAAATACTGGTCCCCAGACACCAGCTTTCTATTAGTGACAAACTCCTGGAAATACTGGTCCCCAACCCAGCTTTCTATTAGTGACAAACTCCTGGGAAATACTGGTCCCAACACCAGCTTTCTATTAGTGACAAACTCCTGGAAATACTGGTCCCCCAGACACCAGCTTTCTATTAGTGACAAACTCCTGGAAATACTGGTCCCCAGACACCAGCTTTCTATTAGTGACAAACTCCTGGAAATACTGGTCCCCAGACACCAGCTTTCTATTAGTGACAAACTCCTGGAAAACTACTGGTCCCCAGACACCAGCTTTCTATTAGTGACAAACTCCTGGAAATACTGGTCCCCAGACACCAGCTTTCTATTAGTGACAAACTCCTGGAAATACTGGTCCCCAAACACCAGCTTTCTATTAGTGACAAACTCCTGGAAATACTGGTCCCCAGACACCAGCTTTCTATTAGTGACAAACTCCTGGAAATACTGGTCCCCAGACACCAGCTTTCTCTATTAGTGACAAACTCTTGGAAATACTGGTCCCCAGACACCAGCTTTCTATTAGTGACAAAGACTCCTGGAAATACTGGTCCCCAGACACCAGCTTTCTATTAGTGACAAACTCCTGGAAATACTGGTCCCCAGACACCAGCTTTCTATTAGTGACAAACTCCTGGAAATACTGGTCCCCAGACACCAGCTTTCTATTAGTGACAAACTCCTGGAAATACTGGTCCCCAGACACCAGCTTTCTATTAGTGACAAACTCCTGGAAATACTGGTCCCCCAGACACCAGCTTTCTATTAGTGACAATACTGGTCCCCCAGACACCAATTAGTGACACCAAATACTTTCTATTAGTGACAAACTCCTGGAAATACTGGTCCCCAGACACCAGCTTTCTATTAGTGACAAACTCCTGGAAATACTGGTCCCCAAACACCAGCTTTCTATTAGTGACAAACTCCTGGAAATACTGGTCCCCAGACACCAGCTTTCTATTAGTGACAAAATACTCCTGGAAATACTCCTGGAAATACTGGTCCCCAGACACCAGCTTAGTGACAAACTAAATACTGGTCCCCAGTGACAAACTCCTGGAAATACTGGTCCCCAGATACTGATCCCTCAGCCTTTAACAGTTAAGCATGCCACCTTACCTCGCCCCAAATGTTCTTTCCATACATCCAAGCTTCAATATCAAACTTTCTCTGGGCTGGAGCACCAAGTTCCTGTGTCGGCATGTCCAGAACCCTGAAAGCCAATGTCAATCAGAACCAAAAAAAAAGGTTAACAGTCAAAATGATTGAATACATTGTACTAGTTACATATGTGGCCACAGAATGGTAAGCTGCTTGAGTTTATATGAAGATCCCTAAGGATTGCTGCTGGAGCTAAGGAGTTTGTGCTTTGCACAATGCTCTCAGCAGGCAACTAGCCATTTTGTGGAAAGACAGACTCAGCCGTATGGAATAACTCAGTAAAATGAAGTTGAGCCTCGCGACTTTAACACAGCCACATGTTCTTCTCCTTAAAGTCCATGCTGTGTGGCTTAGGTAGTCACGTCCTTCCACAACCTTCTGTCTCGTGTACATTCAATCAACTCTGATACAGATGATCCTCCATGCCATGATTTCAAACTGTCCAGCATCTTTTCTCTCGGTATCCCTCTGCTTCTCCTCCCCTCCAACTTTCCTACTGTCACAATGTACTCAAGCTTTCTCCTTCTCACCACATGACCAAAGAATGTCTCTTTCTGACCAGGGCAGCCACAGGTTAAGGTAAAAGTTGAAGATGAGAGGATCTGCTTCACTGCCCCGGGTTTCATATGGTTTGATCACTCTTGGCAAAAAAGTCAGCCGCCTGCAGCGAGGGTTGAAAAAAACAACAACCATGAACACCACAGCTCTGGCAATCTTCTTCTTCTTCGCGTTCACCAGCTGTAAACTCTGGCGGAAGGTTCTGGTTGCTCGTCCACTACTGAACTGCAGTTCTGCTCCAGAACCTGAGTGTTGCATGTTCATCAGTTTTACAGATCTCATTCTCTTGAATACAGACTGTTGGTTCCTGGTCTCTCTGGCAGATGCACTCCGACTTCAAAGGAATCTCACCAATTAGTCGACTCTTACGACATGCTTTTGGGGAGGCAGTGGGTCTATTCTTGTTTTCCCCACAATGGGGCCCCGGAACCACACAGGGAAGTTCTGGCAATGATTCTCAGGGATCTTGGTAAAAATTGCATACATGAACTGAACAATGCAGCTGTGAAATGAACACATGACTTTCAGAGTGTGAGGCAATGACTTGACCATTTTGCCAGGGACCCTCACAGTAACATGTCTCCAGATACCAGATTGAAGTACAAGACAAACAGATTACCTAAAATGTAATCCCAGTGCAGAGAACAATTCTCTTTCTATTGACAGCAACTCATGTAAAAGATCTTCACTCTCTGTTCCACTCTCACAGGAAGATAGTCCAAACATCTCAACCTTCGTAAAGAAAATACAAAAACATTGTAACTTATGCTAATTTTACTGGTATACTCAACAAATGTAGGCTATTGTGGCTTAGGCCTTGTGAACGCGCTTCGTAATGCCTGGGTGCTGGTTTCGATCCCTGCTGTGGAAGATTTGTCTTGCGTTGGTTTCGACAGTGGTACCGAGAGCTGACCGTTTAGAAAGCAATGGCAAACTACTGAACATTAAATTTTCCTAGAAAAAAAACCACAATAGCTAAAAAATGCTGGAGTTGGTTCTACAACCTCCTGTAAAGGATATGCAACTAACTAACTCAACAAATGTAGTTATATTTGCTGGGCTCTCAATGAGGTAGCCTGAGTTAAAATATTTGGTAGAGTGACGGACAGATATTTCTGTCAGGGTCTATATTAAAAATTATAATCAACAGTCTGTATTACAAACGGTCATCACTTGTACGTGTGAGAACAGAGGGAATTAAATGGTAGGATCCCTGTGTGGGTTTTGGGGCCCTGTTATAGGGAAAACAAGAATAGACCCACTGCCTACCCAAAAGCATGTCATAAGAGTCGACTAATTCGGAGCTTCCTTCGAAGTCAGAGTGGCATCTGCCTGAGAGGCAAGGAACCATCAGTCTGGATATAAATAAGTCAGATCTGTAAAACTGATGCACATGCAACACTCAGGTTCTGGAGCAGGACTGCAGTTCAGAAGTGGACAAACAACCAGAACTTTCCGCCAGAGTTTACAGCTGGTGAAAGCAAAGAAGAAGAAGAAATAGTATGACAGTCACTAATGTTGGGGACGTAGGTGAAGATCTTTTATGAGAGCTGCCATAGTGTTGTTTATCTAACATAAGCAAAGAGGGCCACTTTTTCCCTCATCTGTCATGAAACTACAGTTGATTGTTTGTGAGTCTGGAGGTGACTTTTAAGCCCAACATGGGCCAGGAAGGATCTAGGACAATGAGGGCAGAAAAAAAAAAGTGTTTGTAAGTAAACAAAATAAACATAAGAAGTTGTCATAACAGCTTCACTTTAAAACTAACAAATAACAAAGCCAGAAATACCTTGGTAAAATGATGAACTCTATACAGTCCCTTCTCAGCTGCTCTCTCTTGGGCTTCAGCCCTGTAGCAGCGACTGACAGCAACCATCCTGGCAGAAAATAAGACTTGTGAATGAATAAATAACTCACAGATGTATCTCTAGGAAATACACAAGATCAAATTAGGATACTGAGCAGTAAAACATCATCATCTTCTGCCTTTCAACATCAGGTTTTGAAGAGGCATCCAGTGCAAACTCTGATATGTACTACACAGATGCTGGTGTTTATAGTCTTGGATATTCCATCTATCAACAGCTTGGGTGGTCAACCTCTGGATCTACTTCTACTGTGTCTGAGTAACAAGGCACTCAGTTTAGTACTGGGTCCTTCCCAACTTCTTTTCTGCTGTCATGTCTGATACTGTCTCTTCCAATTACATTTATAATTCATTACTGACATTTCTTTCTGTTGTTTTGATTTGTTTTCACTTTTGTTGTTTCTAATTTAACCAGATGGATCTCATCTCATCTTCGACACATCCTCATCTGTGTAAAATGAACAAGCTTCAAAATCCGGAGTGAGGTTTTCTGCTGCTGTTGCCAGTCATTTGTAGCAGCACTTATATGCATGCCCACATCCGCTTCCCTCAATGAAGCATTACAGTTTTTCAGTTTAAATGCTTGCTTCACAATACCACAATCACAAATGGTAAAATGAGCTTTCTGGCTAGAGAGTCTTCATCAAGATAAAGAAAAAAACCGGCAATGATAAAATTTCAAAACATAATACATAAATGTACTTATCTGTAACAAAATCTCTATAACAAGCTTGAACAGTACGCATATCTGTTTACGAGTGTAGTTGTTGGACATGGATATGGGATAGGAATTGACCCACATTAGTAGGATAGCAGAAGGCAGGTTGTTATGACAAGGGACATAACTATACAATTGTTTAGATAAAACTGTGATGAACATTAAGGTCCTTATGGAAGAGAGCATTCAAAAGACAAGATAAGACTATTCTTTAACAACTTGCGGACTCTTTCATTCCAACAGCTAGACTTTATAGCCATGTCCATCATGTAGAAAAAGTTCCATAGGAGAAGAAAAAAACAATGACACTGTAACCTAACATGCATGTTGCAACAGACTATTAAGGAACATTAGTTCTAAAAAAAAAAGTATTGCTTCAATCATTACGTCCTTTTTAGGACGTAATTTTTTGTTATTTGAAGCCCTACTCTGGCTTTTGCCAGGGGCCGCAATATAGGCAGGTCATCATTATGGCCAAATGTCTGAACGCGGTTTCTGGGACCTCTCCACGGTGATCCTCATCCGCATGGTGGCACTTTGTGTCATCGGGTGTTTATCGCTTGTGTGATGTCCTGGTGGGGTAAAAAATCCAATCCAATCCAAAAAAAAGTAGTTCAAAGATCAAATTCATCATGAACAAGTCGATGGTCTGTACTTCATTATGAGATGAAGAACAGAAGTCGATGTGGAGAGTAAGAACTGCTATTTCTTTGACCACAGTTTGAATATAGGTATACAGACTGTTTCACATTACTGGTGTGCGCCTCATAATCAAGTAAGCAAGAATTCTGCCAGCATTTTTCATGTCTTCTTTCCTCTACCTTTGCTAATCTCAACTTTCTGACAAGTTATCTTTTCTGGTCCTTAGATGAGCTGTTCTTCTGCATTCAGTTCTTGTCACGTTTCCAGGCCTATCTCTGCCCACTTACACACTAGGTCATTTCACATTCATACTTCGTCAGGCTGGTCAACTTTGCTAAACGTTACAGGGGTGTCCTGGTTTACAGTTTTGTTCGAAAAGCTTTTTCCGTTCTCTTCACCGGCCGGTGATTTCGCGTGTTGTATATTTCATGATGTCAACGCTTTTTATGGTCCCAAAACACGCAGAACTAGCCCTATTACAAATTTCCCTACGAGAGTGCTGCAACTAGGTCCAAAGGATTCTCTTTCTCGGAATGAAAACGTAAATAGAAAACGCAGCAAGCTTTTCGAGCAAACAGTAAACTGGGTCACCCCTGTTACCTTGACCAAAGTTCACGAGCCTGACCAACCACCAATTAAAAGTGACCTAGTGTGTAAATTGGCAGAGCTAGGGCCTAGAAACAAGGAGTTTTTCCTGCATTTATTAGGCCTATTTTGAAGTTTTCCTTTTTTGGGGGGGGGGATTTAATAGACCTACTGTCTTTTAACAAGCATGTGGTAAACAGCAGTTAATTAAGTGTTAATGAGGCACATGGGTTTAACTAGAGAGTCTAGCCAGCTAGCTACACTCAGAGGAAAGGCAAGCAGGACATATAACCAGATTGTGACCGGTACCATCAGTATTGGAGCTCTGCGCTGGCAATTGAAGATGAGGGCAGAGCATACATGGGAATGCCCCGATTGCTGTGATGCCAATTCTTGACTCAACTCAACTCATTAAGTGTTTAAGCTGGGCCGAAAAGCGCAGTGTGGCAGTAAATTACAATGTGCTAACTGCTCTTTAGTGATGCATAAGAAGAATCTTTACAGAGGCCTAAAGAAATGCAGAAGTCAAAGTACTTCATGCAAGAAACAAACCTGCAAATACAAGCTGATTCCAGTAAATGAAGGAAAGAGGATTGTACAAAACCCTACCTGTAAGTTTAACCAACCATAAATAAATCTTTAAATTAAAAAACTAAAATAAATAGAGCTTCACTAACTGCAACAAATATATTCTAGAAATAAAAGTAAAATAAAATAATATTATATAATACAACAATAAATAAATAATAATGATTAAAAATAAATTATTTTTACAAAATTTGAAGACAATCAAAATGACAATGATCACACCAAGTGCCGGTTGGTCTAGAAAATATGAGCATAACAATAACCATATTACCAGTATAAAAATGGAGACAGCATTCAATAATAACACTTCACAGAAATGTATATTCAGCACACAGAAAGGTCAAAGCATCAAACACTGCTTCAAACTGTGAACTTCTTTTTGACTGGAGTTAATTTTAGCCCAACCATTTAAAAATATTGAATAGCAAAAAGATATACAATTACCTTTTTGGCAGCTGATCATAAGGGATAACTTCATTCATAAAATAACCTGAAAGAAAACAGAAACAAATCAATGAGCAAGAACAAAGAAGACACAAACAAGAGACTGCACAATTTATTGCATACTGCAGTAACAACTGATTAACAGGAAACACATAAATTAATCCTTCCAAATGAAAAACAAATTTAACTACATAAAAAAAAAAAAAAAGCCTTTTTTTACCATTGCAAATGCAAGTTCACTACAATGTGCTTTTGTCTGCACAATTCTGGACTAAGCGGGTTTATTATCGTGATTTCCGTAAATGAGTGGTTTCCTGTTTCTGATACTTGCAAAAGGTGTGACACTGGACATTTCTGGATCAGCATTTCTTATATAACTTAATTATGCAACAGCTTACAACTTGATTCTCAAGTAAATCCTGAAATCAGTACCAGGTCATTTCAGTTAGTTAGTTAGTTAGTTAGGAAAAGGCCTTCGATAGAGGGATTCAAAACTACTGGCTTCAAACAAACATGTCATAAAAGTCTACTAATTAGGAGTGTTGCCTTCAAAGATGGAGTGCCTCTGCCTGATAGGCGAGGAACCAACAGTATGCTTACAAATCAGCCAGATTTGTCAGGACAATTTCAAAAATTATTGAATACAATTTGGAGGACATGCTCTTCAGTAGATTCTGTTTGAAACTTGCCAAATTTAAGGGTACCAAATCTGTAGGAAATATTTAACTTGAGTTATGATTTTATGAAACTTTTCAAAAAATATGCACATTAATATAACAAGTTGTGTATCCTTTACAGGATGTTGCAGAACCAACTCCAGCATTTTTTTTTTTGGCTGTTGTGGTTTTTCTAGGCAATGTTACGTTTAGTAGTTTGCCATTGCTTTCTGAACAGTCAGCTCTCTGTACCATCGTCGAAACCAACGCAAGACAAATCATTCGCAGCTGGGATTCAACCCGGCACCCCGGTATTATAAAGTGCGTTCGCAACGCTTAAGCCATAGATGCCTACACATTAATAACAAGGTCCGACAATTAAGTAATGAGACTGATTTCATTATGGCCAAGACAAAAATGCCATCTATGAAACAAAGCATGAAATCTAAAGAGACAATATTCATTTATGTTCTGGCAACTTTTTATCGCCGCTCAATAAGCAGACGACAAACAAGCCGCCATTTTGTTGACTAGTTGTTACACAATCAGCACGAAGCAAACAGCTAACATTAAATTCTTTTTAAAACTCAGAAAAAGTGCCATTGAAACAGTTGAATTGATGCAAAAAGTTTATGGGGATAATTCTTTATCTCGTGCACAAACTTTCAGTTGGTTTTCACGATTCAAAAGTGCTGCAGAAATGATTACTAATGCACCTAGACCTAGACACCAAATTTCTGTTCGTAATGATGAACTCATTGCAAAAGTCAGAGAACGGATACAAGAAGATCATTGTTTTACTGTGAGGATGATTGCAGATGAATCTGGTGGTAATAGAGAGACCATTCCTAATATTTAAGTACAAGATTTTGGCAAGAAAAAAGTTGCTTGCCGGTTTGTACCACATTTGTTGTTTGATGACCAAAAACATCAGCGGGTTGAGTACCCAAGACACATCATCAAAACAAGAATTTTTGGCCCAAAAACAAGTGTGTGTTATCAGCCTTCCAACCTGTTCCTCAGATTTGTCTCCCTGTGATTATTTTCTATTCCCAAAATTAAAGTTACGATTGAAAGGACGCTTCTTTAACGTTATTGATGACATCCAAAGGGCTGTAACACCGACTTTAAGGCTCATAACAGAAGCACTACAGAGGTCGTTCCAGTGTTTGTTAGATCGTGCCACTTACTGTATCAATGCACAAGAGACTTACTTCAAATCAGATACAGGTTATATCTTACACTGTTGATTATTAAAATTTTTATGGAATTAAGTCTCATTAATTAATTGTCAGCGGCGTCCGTGGCTAAGGCGTTGCGAGTCCGACTCGTAAGCCAGCATACCGCGATCGAAACCCACTGCAGGCTGCGTGGACTTTTGTCGTGGTATGTTCCGCAGGTCGACCCAGGTTACCAGGATGGGCTGTCCCTGGGAAAGTAAAGACAGCCGGCGTAATGCTGACCACATTACCCACAGAGTGCTGATGGTCTGTAAAAATATGGGACGCTCTGCCCATATGCCCGATGCGCCGAAAGGCGTGAAAAGGGAACTTTACTTTACTTTACTTACTTAATTGTCAGACCTTGTATAAGAAAATCTAACTCAGATACAGAGTTGACTTTCAGTTCAGGTTACAGCTCAACTGTATCTGAGCAGCTACAAAAACTGTCAGCTGCATGCACTGAGCATTAAATTTTGTTTTAAATTTTTAGCAGGACTAACATCGCTACTGCAACCAGTTTACTGATCACCAAAATATGTATCTTGATAAAATGGAAATAAGTACTAAAATAAACTGATATAACTTTATTTCTCTGTGATTTATTGTTTGTATGATAGATAAAGAAGGCCCACACCAAATTTCATAAAGATGTGACCTTATTTTGATATCTTTAAAAAATAGCACAAAATTGCATAATTTATGATTTTCCACTTGTTACCTCCCTAGAAACTACATGCAATCATTTTATCCGTGACTTGTAAAATTTACATATTTTATTATCATGCATAAACAGGCAGAATGTATATGTGTGTGTGTGTGTGTGCGTATTTTTGTGTAGATCCTGAAACAACTTACCAGCAAGAGACATCTCTGCAGTGCCAGCCAAACAAGCCCCATTCAAGCAGCGTGGGTGGAGATGGTAGACCTGAGATCGATCAGAGCTTGTCTTGAAACCGCAGCTGTCCTGGGAATGACCATAGTAAACTAAAGGTTTCTCTCCATGCCTCAAGGGCACTTGGGCATATTGTTCTAGCCTTATATTTTTATAAACCAATCACCGCTCAATAGGTGATGTTGTCAATATCATGTGGCTGCTTTTACTTTCAAGAACTTTTCCCCAAAAGTACTGTACTTTTCTGTGCGCAAGACAGCCACATACATGAGACAACCCTTTTGTTTTCAGCCCAAAATAAGAGAATAAATATTTTAAACATCAAACAGAACAATTTTGATATTTAATTTAAATATTTGCAACACTGGCATATCTAGTTAGTTTAGTATAGTTTTAAGAAATGACATCATAGCACTTAGGGTCTTCTCAGAAGTGTTTCCTCCTTATCCTCAGCAGCCGGCAAAGAGTTCCTACTGTGATGGTATCAATAACAGTCTTGACTGTAAGTCCATCTTGCCTTTCCTTTCAGTGTGGAGTGTCGGCCAGATCCCCTAGTCACACCATTCTTTTCAGGTCATGATAATCTAAGTGTGCCTCCACATGGTTCCCCCCCCCCCCCTTCCCAAACATTAAACAAACAAAAACTTTACCAAAAATTGTGCACTTCTGTGCTAATTTGGTTTGTGCTGTCAAAGCCAAGCCTTTCTCTCCTAAATAATGAAGTTTAATCACCACTTTGCCTTTCCAGTAAAGTCAGTAATGTTCATTTCATTTGCAAACCTTTTTGCCTCATGCTGATTCACCTTGGATCACACATTTATCCCAACTGGAAAATGCTCTATAATCCACACATTAAGCTTCTGCTTCAAGTTTGAACAATTTGCTGGTTTTCCAACTGAAGGCCTTCTTCTGTTTAGACATTATTCCATTGTTTCTCAGTGATCATGCACTCAGGAGGAGATCCACATTTTCTCTGTGAAGCTGTATTTCCATGTTGTTTTGTATAATTTATGACATTTAACTTGAATTCTGCAGAATATGACAATCCCCCCCCCCCCCCCCCCCACCCCAATTTATGACATTTGTATGGGTTAGTGCTAAAACTAATGCAGTACTATGTGAAGTTACAGTAATGGCTCCACAGTGCATGCTGGGAGACAACAGTTCCCCACAATTCAGCAGGTGGTGTGAGTACATGCTGGGACATCACAGCATTATTCCACCTGATTCCAATTTCAGTGCCCATAAATATAAAAAAAGCAAGACCTTTATTATTACAAGTAATACAGAAACTCCACAATAACAGCACCTCCAGGTGTCTCACCCGTGCCTTGGTATTTAAGGTATGTGTTGTAATAACTCAACAAGCACCTACAGATGCAAAAACTGATCGAGGAGCTGTGACTGCCAAAGCTGCCTGTGTGAGTGCACTTGAAAGATTGGGGTGGGAGGGGGGGGGGGGAGATCTGGGTAGCCAGGGGGCAGCTGAGGGAGCCAGGTGGAAGGGTCAATGTCTGGAGTGGGTTGGATACCAGACCAGGTTTTTTGGGGAAGCCAATAGTGAGGGGAAGCTGGGGGAGACTGATTATCTGCAGGTATTTATATATATATGTTTCCCTATTTAGGTTCCATAGTGATCTGTGGAGACGCATGAGCGCCTACGCCAGCTGGCAGGGCACATGATGATTTAGGTTTGGGCGCTCTATTATGGGGAAAACCTGAATAGACCTACTACCTCCCCAAAAAGCCCACTGTATGAGTTGACTGACAGTTTTCTTTGAAATCGGAGTGCATCTGCCTGAGAGGCAAGGAACCAATAGATAAGCCAGATCTGTTTTTAAAAAAAAGATGTGCCAGTGGTAGTCAGGCTCTGGAAAAGGACTAAAGTCATGAGTATAAAGCTGTACATAGGATGATAAGAGAAGAATGTTTCATGTGTGCATACTCACAATGACTCCAGGATACAGCAAATCTGGAACTGAAACTAGCTGAAAACCCTGAAGAACAAACAGTTTACAAATTTACAGACAAGAAAAATACCATAAGAACTGTACCACATTGCTAGATGGACATTGTGCCATATCTGCAAGATTTCTAATGATGTGTGTCAAAGTGCACATCAAAACTCAACTCCATCTAAGAACAGACATAGATCTTGAGCGGTGGGTGAGCACCTTAAATCTTGTATGAATTTCCTGTTCACATCTTCTCTGCATTAATTAGCTGTCATCTCGGGTGGACAGTTCTAGCTGTTCATCTACTTCTGGACTTTAGTTTTGTTCTAGAACTTGAGTTTTTCATGCACACACATCTTACAGATCTGGCTTTTTTTTGGGAATACAAACTGTTGGAATCTCACCTCTCAAACAGATGCATTCCGACTTCAAATGAAATACCCCTAGTCAGTTGAATTTAACAACAGGGTAAGATGGTGGTGGTGGGTTATTATTTTTCCCCCACCCACAAAATGGGGGTCCAGAACCCAGCAAGGTCTCTCTTTACTAATACACAATTCAATGTCTGCAAATGTTTTTTAAAACACAGTAGATAGCAATAATTCACCAATGCCATAACGATAGGAAATGAACAATCGTTTACCAGGTAAACAAGATATGCAAAAAGTAATGATACACAAAATAATGTTATTCTTACATCTCATTTTGTGTAAGTTAAAGTAAAGGACCCTTTTACACCACTGCCACTTCGGGCATAGGGTCACAGAATAATATTTGTATAGATGAAATCAGCATTCGATCGGTGATGTGGTCAGTATCACACAGGACATCTTCCCTAACCTGGTAATAATTTTAGGCTGCTCAATATGCAGCCAAAGTACATTTAAACAAAAATTAATCTAAGTAGATGCAGATTTGAACACAAGACCTTCGGACCAGCAAACAAGCATCTTAGTTCATGATATTGGGGGTTGGTCATTATGTCTGTGAAAAGTATTCTACCATACATACCATAAATCATTTTTGATATAGATATTTCTCAATGTCTCAGTGACAAACTGTCCAATATCTTCTCTACC
Organism: Candidula unifasciata; assembly: GCA_905116865.2. Classification (NCBI taxonomy): domain Eukaryota; kingdom Metazoa; phylum Mollusca; class Gastropoda; order Stylommatophora; family Geomitridae; genus Candidula; species Candidula unifasciata. The sequence continues at coordinate 62,581 of CAJHNH020000027.1, forward strand.
CACCCTTCCATCCATCCATCTATATATCTGTCTGTCTATTTATCTATCTAATTTAATCTATGGATTGATCCATTTGTCTCACTCCTGAGTGCATTGGGGGGGGGGGGGGGGGGGGGGGTGTGGCTGTCGAGGCATGGTGTCCGTCTCGAGTGCTAGAGATCTCGGTTCATGCACCGGTGAAGGCTGGGATTTTTTCACGTGGACTTCTAGTAATTTCTACCGATTTCTGGGTAGTAAGACTGAACCGTGTGTATTGTTACGCACGTAAAAAAAAATCCCTTGGCAGTTGGAATTCGAAAAGATAAGCCTAACGGCCCTGCCCACGCTAAATTTTGAGTTAAAAATCTACCCAGAAAGTATTTCAGAATCCTTGCCGGTGCTACAGAGTTCGTGCACTGTGCTCAGATTCTTCAAACTCAGGCTTGAGTTAGAAGAAGAACGGAGTACTTATGGGTTACACCTGTGTGCTATAATGTTGATCCGTTGAATAAACATCATGAGTGCATATTTACTTTTTATATCCATACTATGTGTAGTGCTATGAACATGACGTGCCTTATGGATAAAATACATTTTGCGTGGAAGATGAGTGTAGAAGAGCCGTTATACATAAGAGGCCACTGGTCTATTCATTTGTTCGTTCTATTTCTAAACTTAATTAGTAAAGACAAACTGCGTATTCATTCTGAGATTTGCTGCTTTTGCTTGGTCTATTCTATGTCAAACTTTACTAACACATCTCCCATCTGCTGTCAGCAAGGTAAATAAATACTTTAACACATCAGCCTGCTTCAAACTAGTCTTTGATGTGCCTTATGGTGCTTGCCAGTAACACATCAGCCTGCTTCAAACTAGTCTTTGATGTGCATTATGGCGCTTGCCAGAAACACATCAGCCTGCTTGAAACTAGTCTTTGATGTGCATTATGGCGCTTGCCAGTAATACATCAGCCTGCTTCAAACTAGTCTTTGATGTGCCTTATGGTGCTTGCCAGTAATACATCAGCCTGCTTCAAACTAATCTTTGATGTGCCTTGTGGCACTTGCCAGTAACACATCAGCCTGCTTCAAACTAGTCTTTGATGTGCCTTATGGCGCTTGCCAGTAATACATCAGCCTGCTTCAAACTAGTCTTCGATGTGCCTTGTGGCGCTTGCCAGTAACACATCAGCCTGCTTGAAACTAGTCTTTGATGTGCATTATGGCGCTTGCCAGTAACACATCAGCCTGCTTCAAACTAGTCTTTGATGTGCATTTTGGCGTTTGCCAGTAACACATCAGCCTGCTTCAAACTAGTCTTTGATGTGCCTTATGGCGCTTGCCAGTAACACATCAGCCTGCTTGAAACTAGTCTTTGATGTGCATTATGGCGCTTGCCAGTAACACATCAGCCTGCTTCAAACTAGTCTTTGATGTGCATTATGGCGCTTGCCAGTAACACATCAGCCTGCTTCAAACTAGTCTTTGATGTGCATCATGGCGCTTGCCAGTAACACATCAGCCTGCTTCAAACTAGTCTTTGATGTACATCATGGCGCTTGCCAAAACTGACAGATTATAAAAACTGTTACCTAATGAACAAGGATTATACTCATTCTCACCTTCTTCAGCAGTTTGTCTAATGTAAATGATACTAAGGCCCTTTCCAACTTGGCCAGTCCGTCCTCCAGGTAATATGTTTTAGCTCCGGTGGAGAATGTTAACCTCCTGATTTAGAAACAAAATAAGAGGAAAACGCATGTATATTTAATCATTTCTGCAAAAACAAACTCTTGTACAGCTAACATAAAACTAACTACAGAGTAATGGTCTGGCTTATTTATTTTGATCCAGAGGTGCTGTTACTGAGAAAATATTGGGGAAGGGTTGGCCTGACAGACTAATATAAGAAATATTTAAACAAATGCTTAAAGTGAGAAAGTCTTTATACTCTACATGGTGAGGTAGAGCCATTCAGCCTTGCAGCAAAGAAATGAAGAAGAACCAACCGTATATTCTTCTGTCAGTAAACAACTGTCCTGGCCACCAACATGTGGATCAACTCACTAAAATGACACAGAATTTCTGCCACCAAACATAACCCCAAAACCCAATCTCTTGACCTAGGCATCATCAAAACATTTTAAATTAACTAACGTGCCTAGCTCTTGCAGTGAGTCCATTATTAAAACACAGATCTTTGGTCCGCCTATGGAGGAAATTTAATCCACTGAATTAGTTAACGCACTGGATGCTGGCCTTTGTGGATCAGTTCTGCTTGGATTAGCAGTCACAAATGATATAGAAGTGCTTCAAAAAATTTAGATTAACCTAATCCAAATACATGACATTTTAGCCCCTTCGGACATTCCATTGTCAATGGCAGAATTTGGACGAATATATTTTGAAGGTTTCTCTTCAATAGATGATGAAGTGGCAACTTGTAATGAAGAGACTCAGAAGAAATTGTCCAAGTGATACTGAATGAAGCACAGACCAGCATAACAGTGTAACAAAGCAGATTGTGAAGTTGAAAGTGACACAAAAATTGCAGACCCAAAAAAAAAAAAAGATGCTGTTATCTGATAATGGAGTTGAAGTCATCTGCTGTAGAAAAATGCTCATGGATGTTAATTGATGTAGCTAACACTGAGATCGCTTTCTCCTAATATGTTTGTAATAAGAATAAGGCACATAGCAAGACTCCCCCCCCCCTCCCCCACCATATTTTTCTCTGAAAGAATGATTAAACCAGTATATATAAGAAAACTCCAAAGGGGCGCATACACAGCAGGAGTTTACCGGTCATCGGTAGAAGATCCTCTGTCGACAATTGTTTCGGCCCGTTACCATCCTAAACAAACTCGGAAGGTGGGCCAACCTGGGTCATGACGCCAGGCCCCAGTATCTCCTGCTGCACTTAATCGGACACGTATGGACGAGACGAAGGTGAATTCAACAGGTACTGGGGAAATTTGGTTCTACCGGTGTTGTATTGTTGCTGCGGTAGCAAACTGGCCGGTTACTGCCACGGTCGAGTGACAAGCGATATTTGTCGCACATAGAATACATCTACTGTGGTTTGCGCAGGCGGTTCTGCTTTAGTTGGACATATGTTAGACTTTGCAGTTGGCAGAGAGACCCTGGCAGACACTTGGGACTTTGGCTTTCAAAGGGTTGTTAAGTAACCAATAGAACATAGATTAATGATGCAATGTGATGTTATGATTAAGTATAATTTCATACAATACTATATTCTCCAATATAAGTTGTTCAAAAAAGTATAATGTCAGGATTATAGGTCTCAACCCATATATTAAAGGCCGGTTCTTTTGTAATATCCTACCCCAGATGATGTCACAGGACAGTCCAACATTTTAGAGGGTGGTAAGACTGGGTTTCCCAGCTTTCTGATGCTTTTAACAACCCCAAAACATCTACAACTGGCCCTAATCCCAACCCACCTACATCCCATGAGTGAGTGCAGCCTAGGTCCCACAACTGCATTTTGCCTAGGTCCCACGACAGCATGCAACCTATCTACACCCCCCCCCCCGAAATATTAGACTGTCCCGTGACCTGTGGATTTCCCCTGTTTGAGGTAGGATATTAATAAAGCACCTAAAGGTTTCCATAAGTTGACCAGTTTGCTGCACAACCTTGGGTGGTCAATTTATAGAGGTTTTACTGCATGTTGTTACAATGTTCCATAACATTTTTGTACCATAATATAAGTTGCTACATTTAACACTGTATCTTCAGACAGTATTCATTCAAAAGCAGACTTTAAAATGTTTGAACAGAATTTCGTCTTCTTCAGTGTTCCGGGCCTTTATTTTTAAGTTTTAGTTATTACCCCCTTCTAATCATTTCTCTGATTGGGATTCTCTTTTCAGCTGGTGACTTCAAATGTGTGTACATCTGCATGTATATTACATTTGCATTGCCCTCGTGGTCTACTCACATTCAGAACAGTTTAAATCCATCTGAATTTGAGGCTTAAATATATGTTTCATTCTGAAAAATGAGATTTTACAAAGGCAGGGGTGTTTACACCATGCTTCAACATCCCCCCCCCCCCCCCCCCCCCCCCTCAGCTTTTCCAGTGGAGGACCAGTGTCTTTTTGTCTGTTTTCTACCCTTCAATTTATCCATTTTAAGAGGCCTTGCTTGTAAGCTATGGCCAGACTAACCTAGTGCAAGCTTTCCCACCAAGTGATGTGGAGACACCTCCAGAGAACAGAATATATTATAATTATTACACAGAAGTATCTAGACAATCAAAATGTGATAATATATGTACATAAATGGGGCCAAGTTCTCACTGTTTACATATAAAGCAAACTTACTCATCCCGCAACATTTTCAGGCCTCTTCCTGCTATTTCACTGACATTCCGAGGTGTGAAGTCAAATTCTGCCAGAAGGATTATTGGAACTCATCAATAACGTGTAATAATTTAACAATAAAGACAAACAAAACTGAATTTTAGGATATAATGCATATTATGTGCAGAATGTCATTGTCATTAAGTAGAACAGTGGCTAGATGCTGCCTACAAACTTGGAAGTCTTGAATCTGTATTCCCCTGTGTGGGTTCCAGGGCCCTATTATAGGGAAAACAAGAATAGACCTACTGACTAACCAAAAGCATGTCGCAAGAGTTGACTAAGTGGGAGCTTCCTTCGAAGTCGGAGTGCATCTGCCTGAGAGGCAGGGAACCAGCAGTCTGCCTACAAATGAGTCAGATCTGTAAAATGGATGCACAAAAACACTCAGGTTCTGGAACAGGACTGCAGTCCAGAAGTGGATGAACAACCAGAACTTTCCGCCAGAGTTTACAGCTGGTGAATGCAAAGAAGAAGAATCTGTATTAGGACCCAAAAAAATGAAGCATTCCTCACCTAGACAGATAAAAGACGTAAACGTATTAGAACAATTAGACTTAGACAGCCAAATGTTTTGGACATTTCATGAGAAGTTATGGACTCCAGACATTCATAACAACTGGCAAGATTGATGGAAAGAGAGCAAGAGGAAGGCATAAAGAAAAATACCTAGATGGCCTGACCAGATGGATGGGGTGAGACAAAACAATGAACTGATCCATGATTCTGGTGTTCATGTGAGATGGCGAAACATGGCAGCCTACGCTCACCAGCACGGCACTTGATGATGATTAGGATGGATTATTTTACAACTATATTTAGCTTCCAGGTCAAACCAGCCTAAATTAGAAACCAATCAATGTCAAGATGGCCGGCAAGATGTTAACCACACCACCCATACAGTGTTAACAGACATACCGAAATATATGGGTTTAGCAGCATATGCCTGGTGCATCACTGTTGTGAGAACGGTGATTACTTATTAGCTATAAAAAAAAAATTTCTTGCAAGCTAGTTGTGAATCCTGGACGTTGAGTAAACATGTACAAATAATCCTGAAGCTAAGAAATATGGCTTAACAGAAGTATTTGGATTACACCATGGACAGCAATGATGAGTATCCAAAATATTTAGGAATGAGCAAAGAAACAAGAAAAACTCAACACAGATCTAGGAATGAAACAATCTTTCTGTGTAGGTTTCTGGCCCTGATTTGGAGGGAAAAAGGGGGTTGGGGGGGGGGGGGAACGTCCCATTGACCACCTAAGAAGCGAGTAGTAAAAGTACTAAACAGGGGTGTTTTTTTTAAAGTCCGATGGCATCTGCCTGAGATAACAGTCTGCTTACAAATAAACCACATCTGTAAAACAGATGTCCATGCAAAACTCAGGTTCTGGATTGAAGACATCGGTTTTAGAGATTTGTCTTATCTGTAGGTAGAATGTAAGTTCACTGCATCTCAGGCAAACCCACTGTGACTTTGAAGGAAGCCCCTAATTAGTCAACTCTTAGGACATGCTTGCTAGGGGAGGCAGTGGGTCTATTCCTCATCCCCAACCCCATAATGGGGCCCCAGAACCCATACGTGAAGAAATCAAAGTGATTGCACAGGATAGATTGGAATTGAGAAATAGATGGTGAGAACTGAGCACAAAATAACACAATAGAACAAGAAATGAACGTCCTGGGACATAAAGACAGTTGGTGTTATATTGACCATATCACCCACCAAGAGCAGAATGGTCTGTACAATTATGTATCTAGAATATTATACCCAGTGTGTGCCACTGGCATTTAACAAACAAACCACACACACACACACAAACGGGAGTGGTCATGCAAATTACCAAGTTAATCATAAAAAGTCCACATCAATGGGCATTATGAAATTAAGACCACTGGGTTAAACGCTGCTAAAATTAATTTAAAAAACAAAACAAAAAGAAAAGAAAGAGAGGTCATCAAAAAGAGAAGATAAGGATAAGTATTCCATGATGAGAAGAGATCAGCACAGAAATTTATAGAAAGAGCAAGAGAATGTGACGTTTGATCAATCATTATTCTGAATATGTGGCATAGATGTTTGCTAAATTTGTTTTTGGTTTTTATGTTAAATCTAACAGAAATAAGTGTGCTGGAGGTTTGTCATTTATATCTATATACTTTTGCATTATATAGAAAAACCAAGTTATTCTTTTGTATGCCCAATTTTTAGAGCTATCCAATTTTTTAAATTACAGATTCATGTTCATGCTCCTGTACCACAGCATAAGGTAAAGGTGACATTTCCAGGCCTTTAGGCGTATTGGGAATATAGGCTTAGACCTATATTTTTTTTATAGACCAATCAGTCGGCACTTGGTGGGTGATGTGGTCAGCATCACGCCGGCCACCTTTACTTCCCAGTACAGCACAAAGTACCCACTCAAAGCTGGGAGTCAAGGTCATTTTTGGAGGATAAAAAAAAACTGGCTCCGTCAGGACGCGAACCCACGACCTTTTAATCCAGGACAGGGGTCTAGCCGCCAACGCCACGGCGACTCCTATACCCCAGCATAATGTCCATTATAGACAGTACCTTACAATTTCCATCAACAATTTCTCCTTTCACCGAAATTAAATTTTTCAGTGTTGGTTTTGGGGCTTAATTCAAGGTGGCACGAGAAAAGAATAGACCCTATGCCGCAATAACAAGAATGTCATTAGAGGTGACTATTTAAGGGTTTGCTGAAAGCAGATGTGTTGGGCCAAAAGATGAAGATATCGCAGCCTAGCTGTAAACTCAACATAACATGCCAACCGCCATTTTAAGGGCAAGCAAAGAAGAATAGGACACTGAACTTTCACTCACTAAATATGAGGCAAGTTTTCTTTAAGACAAAGATAACGGCACCCACCTTTTTTAGTACCAACAACTTCTACCACCCGAGCTCCCGACTCATCACCAATAACCTAAACATGGAAACAAACATTGGGAAAAATTGATATTTTCACATCTTTAACCAATACCTTCATATTCAGGAGATCAATACTCAGCATAAAGCAAAGGCAGCCATACAGCTGACAATATCAGAGGGATAGGAAATTTTGGTTGTTCACGAGACAATAAAATAGGAAAGATTTTTCATATCACTGTCTTTCTTTTGCCTGAAAATTCAGAAACTCATCCAGTACTCATTTTATGAGGCTAGATTGACCAAAAAGCTATACTAATCTTCTTTTTCTTCTTCACATTCCCCGGCTGTAAACTCTGGAGGGAATTTCTGGTTGTTTGTCCACTTCTGGACTTTAGTCTGGTTCCAGAGCATGAGTTCTGAGTGCACATCCATTTTACATACTTTGCTTATTTGTAAGCAGACTGCAGGCAGATGTAATCCAATTTTGAAGGAAACCACACCTAATTAATAGACTTTTATGACATTTGTGTGTGTGTGTGAGTGTGTGTATGTGTTTGGGGAGAGAGGGGGGGGGGCAGTAAGTCTATTCTTTTCCCCTCTGAAAAAAAAGGCCCTGGAACCTAAACAGGGAGCCATAATAATTCTTCTTCTTCTTCTGTCTTTCATCTTCAAAAAAGCATAGTCACAAAACAAACTTATGCAACATGTTTTTTGGTTAGTACTTCAACATTGCTTTGTCTCAGTCCCCACCATCATCTCATCTTGATCCTCTGGTACCTTGCAGTGTCGAGGACAAGTAAATTTACGGGAAAGTGCCTGTTTATGCGTTTTGTAAATGGGCATTCCAAGGGACTCTGTTATTTCTTCTGTCCATAATTTGCATGGTCTGCCTCTTCTGCACTTCCTATCTGGTCTGTACATCATTGTTTCCTATCGTATACTGTTTGCTGACATCCATGTTATATGGCCAAACACATTTCACTGCATAATATACGGAAGAAACTACTCAATCAGAAGCAGCCGAAACTCCCGCAAGCCCAGACCATGAGAAAAGAAGCCATGAAGAAACAAAAACTTAGGCATAATGTACGCCACCAAGAAATTCAAATTTGAGAAATAAGTCAGCCAAGAAACCATCCACGATATAACAGGGCATCTAGCCGGTTAAAAGTGGAGAAAGCTTGACATTTTTTATTTCAACAGAACTGAACCGAATAACATATATATATATTATTGCAAATTGCACTAAATTGTAGAAAATACAAATAACTGGTAGCCCTCTATTCAAAAATCACATAGGATTCTTACTGTGTTGGGGTGGCTCAAATTTGGAATATCCAAAGCTTCAGAGATCAGTTCTCTGTGAATTCTTTCCTTCTCCACTTCCTTAAAGCCAAATCAAAGACAAAATGAATGTGAAGGAAACTCAGAAAAGTAAATAATGTGTACAGAAATAAATTCACTGCTATAATAATGTCCATAATCAATCACATGCCATCTCCACAATGAAGGCTGTCTTAAATGTATGATTCTTCTAGTTCATCTCCAATGTGGCAGATTGGCAGATTAATTGTTTTAGTCCTGGCAAGTTATTTGCTTCAGGAAATGGTCTGCTACTGCATTTTTCCCTATATGTGGATTGATATTACATAGTTCCGTCAGCCAGCTGCTGAGTACATGACATGACACCTTCAGATGTGGATCTCATATAGAATGATTTTTTGATTGTGCCCAATGTGGTTTGTGTTGTATACTGCAGATTCAGAATAATGGTGACTGTGCTGCAAGGGGCTGGTGGCACCTTAAGCGATTAGCAGAGTGCAACTGCTAATTTGATGTGACTGCTGCTTCCATTGATAAGGGACTGTAAATGATAATGCTGGCACTTCTGACGGCTGCCTTATGCATAAAATGTTTATGCATGGTGTTGGTTTCATCAAAATAGCAGTCTGTTTAAATTTCTTCACAAGGAACAGCAATGGGCATTATGTGGTAAGGGATGGAACAATTATGGGGTGCTCCATTTACTGTGATGCTGGAAATGCAAGTAACAATTTAACTGAATAGATCTCCTAGATTCTATATACATCCAAACTTTTCACCTCATTCTCTTACCTGTATACTTTCTGTTTTGGTCTGCCTTTATTTCTTCAATCCTGTGGGTTCTAATGCAAGGACGTTGTAGTTATATTGTTAGTAGGTTTTCTCCATGTGTATCCTATCAAATGCCATGTCTTTTCTTTACCCCTTGATCTGATTAACTACTTTATAAAAGCCCACATTCCATACCAAGAAATGAATCAAATGTGCAAGAGTCAAAGGTAGATGTTTTTATCACAAACTCTGAGCTCCCCACTTCTTCTTCTTCTTTAGCATTCCGAGCCCTTGAGGTTTATTGTTGCAGATAGCACTCGCCACCATTCATCTCTCTGACTGGCCTTCTCTTTCCAGTTGGTGACAACAAGTGTTTGCAGATCTGTCTGACATTATCTCACCATAATCTTCTTGGTCCCCTTGCGGTCTACGACCATTCATCTTCCTTGTGTAAAGAGTTTTCACTTCTCTGTCATCTGACATTCTCTCAATATGCCCCAACCATTTCAGTCTATTAGCTCTCACGATGCCATTTATCAATAGTGATTTAAACAGATTATGAATTTTATTGTTGCTTCTCACTCTCCATTCCCAGCTGTCTGCATCTTTGATGGGTCCAAAGATTCGCCGTAAGACTGTTTTCCATCCATTAAGCTCCCCATCCCCCTCATAATTACAAAAGTTCAGTAGCGGAACAACTTACACCTAAAAAAGACACACATTTTTTACAGCCTTTTTTTTAATCTTGTAATCTGTTCCACCCCCCCCCCCCCCCCCCACATGCACACACACATAACTGTAGAACAGATACTGACTGTCTGCTAACAGTAGCTCATTTACTGTCGGTGAACAGAATCTTTCAACTGGAATGTAAAGTTCCTCATTTTCTGGATTTTCTTGATTGACTGCTTTAAAAGTTATTTATTTAGATACTATATTTGGATATTAAAACCGAGAAGGGTGAGCAAACATCAGTGTCTCACTCCTGTATCAACTGTGGAGATACAGTTTTCCTAAACATGCACACACAAAAATGCTGTAAGCGAATGGAAGTGTACCTACATTCTGCTCTTTATCAAGTTGCTCAGAAAGAGAAATCTGAAAAAGTAAGAACAAAAATTACAGTATTCTTTTTTGGATGATATACTGAACCACATTAGGCAAACTCAAAAACGTATAAAACAATGAAGGACTTTTTTCATGTGACTGGTGCCAGGCTTATCGTTCTAGGTGCAAATTTTGTGGGGTGCAAATTAATGTTCAGCAAAAATGATGCAAACATTAGTAAAAGAATGTGAACAAGTAATTTTATCCCTGCAGCTTAAATCCAGCAGTAGGGATGCCTCTAAAATGTGTTAACCCTTTCACTGCCTGCTATGGATGTAATTATATGTTTGCTCCATAGAGTGCTAAGGACGCATTTCTGCGTCTTCCGATTTTATGTGCCCTCACTGCTATGGATGTAAAAACACGATTTCAAATTTCCTTGCAGACTGCTAAGTACCTTAATTCTCGGGGGTGAAATGGCAAGACACATTACCCAACTGACATTTAAATACTACTACAAACCCTATCTCAAGAGTTAAGGTGTATTTAGATGCATTCCACATTATCCTGTTGCTTTGTTTACCATAGATGAATTGTGTATTTTTTGCCCTGAAATATATTTCTGGTTCTGCATTAGTCGACATTTTAAAACAAAATACAAAATGGCAAGAAAAAAAAAACTGGATAATTAAAGTTGATGAAGAATTACTGGAGTTTCTTTCATGGAGTGATATAAAGGATCATTTTGATATGTGTGAGTTAGTAGCTGGGCACACCGGCGGACATGTGTACTTCTGGTTGTGAGCAAGACCATCTGACCCAGCTATCATCAACAAGAGGACATGGTCACCTACTGACATGATGACTGAAACTAATTTTCTTCTGTACTATACAAAAGACAATGCATGTGTCTATCTATCACACAATACTGGTCTTATTTTCAGTTGCTTTCAAATGCAATTTTAGTATAGTGGGTAGCACACCCAACTTTTTTTTTTTTTTAAAGAGTACATTTCAGTTCTTAGCACTTTCGGCAAAGGATCACCAGAACTTTTTTTTTCGTAATAATATGATGACTACAATTAATTATAGGTTAAAGTTGGAGTCGCAGTTGTTGCGAGAGTTGTGGACAACTCTGTATTGTAACTCTGAGCCACGGCCTGGAGTAGAGTGCTAGGATCTTCCTAGACCAATTCTTCCCTTAGTTCCACCCTCCACACCCACAAGGGGATCAAGACTTAAACAATGGAATCTTATCAAGAAAAATATCAGACTAACTTTTGTCCCCACTCGCCGTGGTCAGTTTGTGCATTACTTAGAAAGGAAAATGACTTTGAATTCTTTGTATCCTGCCCCGATGTAGACAGTCTGTCTAATACACATCTATTTTACAGATCTGGCCTATTTGTATGCAGCCTATTGGTTCCTTTGTTTTCAGGCAAATGCTCTCTGACTTCAAAGGAAACACCTGTAATTAGTTTACTTTTATGACATGCTTATTAACTCTTCGAGTCTCAGGGGGTTTAGCATCAGAGGCCCAAGGGGTAGTCAAAAGAGACATAAATCGGCACGCATCATTGGGCTTCTATGTAGGAAACCTATGAACGTGTGATACGTTCCTTGGGACTCAAAATAGGCAGTTGGTCCATTCTTCTTGCCCACACAATCAGGCCCATGAGGGGAATAAGAATATGACCTAATGCAAGCATTTAGTAAAATGCAACTAATTAGAAGTCTGCTGAAATTGAATGTTAGGCCGAAAGACACAGATATCACATCCCAGCTGTAAAGCACAGTGTGTCAACACTCCTTTAAAAGCACAAAGTTGGAGAAAAAAAATTTTAGTGGAAAGAAAAGACAAAGAAGTTACACTTACATTTTTTTAAATTATTGAGTCACATCAAAGAAAAGGAACTATAATCAACATACCACTTTGTATATATCTCCAATGCCTTTTCTGTTCAGTATATTATTTGCTATAAATTCAGTATTCTTTCTATCCAACAGAAATGCCCAATCAAGTTCAGGAACTGGTAACTGAAAAGGGCTGTCCCACTCTGAAGGTTGCGATGATTCTGAATGGTTGAAAAGTGATGATGTCTTTTTCTCTAATGATTGCAAAGCTGAGACCTTGTGAAACTTCCTTGTGAAATACTTCAATTCAGAATGTACTTTTGGTCCAAGCTGTATTTATGAAAAAGAAAATTAAAAACATAGAATTACTGCAAAATAGATGTGTACTTCAGGATTATAAATTCAATATGTACTAATAACGGATTGCCTTTTTTGTTTTAGATACTTTCTTTTTCCTTTAAACTACTCCCTCAGTGGCATATAGGCTCTCCGCCAACTTACAGTCATCCAATCTTCTGCTATCCTCTGTAGCTGTCATGCACTTTTCATAAGTTTTTCATTTCACTTCACTCTTTAATTAACTTCATGTTTTGTGTTTGTGTGTGTGGCTTTTATTTATCTCACCCTGGAACCTTCTAGTTATATTATCAGGTTTTCTCAATCAGGTATATTATATTATCAGGTTTTCAAGTGTGTCCTAAACAATACAAGCATCTTTCCTTCATCTCTTGGTTCACTAGAATTTGTAGTTTTCTCCAAAAGATCCACATAAGTGATTAAGCCATACCTGTAATTAGGTTAATAAATGTTTGTAGTTTATTAATAACTGGTTTAGTTCTTCATGTTTCAGCTCCAAACAACGGCAGTCATGAGACACAAGTCCCGAATATTTAAGTTAGATATTTTATTCTCCTTCTTCTTCTCTTCTTCCAGCTACCTCATCAAAGTAATGAAAGGGAAAAAAAAGTGGGTGCAAGGATCTTCTGTGTGCTTTTTTAAAAATCTGTTGCATACGCTGATCATAATTTCTTTAAGGCAGTTTTTGATGTGCTTGTTCCATGTTATGCACTGTCTTCCTCTTGCTCTGTGTTATTATATTTCTTCAGCCGTTTGTATTAAGCATTCTTGCCAAACGGTCAAATCAACTATTCTTTAGTAAATGTTAAATACAGTCTGGCTTGACTCTTACCATAAACTTTCTTCAATAGTGGGGAGGAGGTAAGATTAAAGCACAATCAATTGTTTAAGGACATCATAAAACGTTTATCTAACAAGAATTAATGTAAGGGTTATTATCTTATTTATTTTTTTCGTTTCACAAATAATGCTTGTACATTTGTAAGCATGTGAGACCTGAACATTAAGAAGACAACCTAAAAAGAATCTAATACACTTGTAGGCACGTGCAGCTCAAGAATCTAACGCACTGGTAGGCACATGCAGCTCAAGAATCTCATGCACTGGTAGGCACATGCAGCTCAAGAATCTCATGCACTGGTGGGCACATGCAGCTCAAGAATCTAACGCACTGGTAGGCACATGCAGCTCAAGAATCTAATGCACTGGTAGGCACATGCAGCTCAAGAATCTAATGCACTGGTAGGCACATGCAGCTCAAGAATCTCATGCACTGGTAGGCACATGCAGCTCAAGAATCTCATGCACTGGTAGGCACATGCAGCTCAAGAATCTCATGCACTGGTAGGCACATGCAGCTCAAGAATCTAATGCACTGGTAGGCACATGCAGATCAAGAATCTAACGCACTGGTAGACACATGCAGCTCAAGAATCTAACGCACTGGTAGGCACATGCAGCTCAAGAATCTAATGCACTGGTAGACACATGCAGCTCAAGAATCTAACGACTGGTAGGCACATGCAGCTCAGGAATCTAACGCACTGTTAGGCACATGCAGCTCAGGAATCTAACGCACTGGTAGGCACATGCAGCTCAAGAATCTAATGCACTGGTAGGCACATGCAGCTCAAGAATCTAATGCACTGGTAGGCACATGCAGCTCAAGAATCTAACGCACTGGTAGGCACATGCAGCTCAAGAATCTAATGCACTGGTAGGCACATGCAGCTCAAGAATCTAATGCACTGGTAGGCACATGCAGCTCAAGAATCTAATGCACTGGTAGGCACATGCAGCTCAAGAATCTAACGCACTGGTAGGCACATGCAGCTCAAGAATCTAACGCACTGGTAGGCACATGCAGCTCAAGAATCTAACGCACTGGTAGGCACATGCAGCTCAAGAATCTAAACGCACTGGTAGGCACATGCAGCTCAAGAATCTAACGCACTGGTAGGCACATGCAGCTCAAGAATCTAACGCACTGGTAGACACATGCAGCTCAAGAATCTAATGCACTGGTAGACACATGCAGCTCAAGAATCTAACAACTGGTAGGCACATGCAGCTCAGGAATCTAACGCACTGTTAGGCACATGCAGCTCAGGAATCTCACGCACTGGTAGGCACATGCAGCTCAGGAATCTAACACACTGGTAGGCACATGCAGCTCAAGAATCTAACGCACTGGTAGGCACACGCAGATCAAGAATCTAACGCACTGGTAGGCACATGCAGCTCAAGAATCTAATGCACTGGTAGGCACATGCAGCTCAAGAATCTAACGCACTGGTAGGCACATGCAGCTCAAGAATCTAACGCACTGGTAGGCACATGCAGCTCAAGAATCTAACGCACTGGTAGGCACATGCAGCTCAAGAATCTAACGCACTGGTAGGCACATGCAGCTCAAGAATCTAATGCACTGGTAGGCACATGCAGCTCAAGAATCTAACGCACTGGTAGGAATATGCAGCTCAAGAATCTAACGCACTGGTAGGCATATGCAGCTCAAGAATCTAACGCACTGGTAGGCACATGCAGCTCAAGAATCTCATGCACTGGTAGGCACATGCAGCTCAAGAATCTAACGCACTGGTAGGCACATGCAGCTCAAGAATCTAACGCACTGGTAGGCATATGCAGCTCAAGAATCTAACGCACTGGTAGACACATGCAGCTAAGGAATCTAACGCACTGGTAGACACATGCAGCTAAGGAATCTAACGCACTGGTAGGCACATGCAGCTCAAGAATCTCATGCACTGGTAGGCACATGCAGCTCAAGAATCTAATGCACTGGTAGGCACATGCAGCTCAAGAATCTCATGCACTGGTAGGCACATGCAGCTCAAGAATACAATGCACTGGTAGGCACATGCAGCTTAGGAATCTAACGCACTGGTAGGCACATGCAGCTCAAGAATCTCATGCACTGGTAGACACATGCAGCTCAAGAATCTCATGCACTGGTAGGCACATGCAGCTCAAGAATCTAACGCACTGGTAGGCACATGCAGCTCAAGAATCTAACGCACTGGTAGGCACATGCAGCTCAGGAATCTAACGCACTGGTGGACACATGCAGCTCAGGAATCTAACGCACTGGTAGGCACATGCAGCTCAGTGCAAAACTGTTCTTGCCAAGCAGTGCAGATATAGCATGCTTCATTCACCACACTTAACAGGACTTGACATAGGGTAACTTCTGAGTGTGCTTCCAAGCTTGACATTTTCAAACAAGAAGACTTTATTATTGAGCTGGAGATGCAGTTCCAGACTCAGACAATACTAGAATAAAAGCATCAGGAACATGAAGGAGAGCACCATCTTGCAGGGGTGAATATGCAGAGAAGGACTTCAGTTCCCACTAACTTCTAGGAATGAGCCTTGTTCCTTGATATCAAAGTTAAAAACTTGTTGCCGCTTCTTGTATTACTAAACATATTTAACACTGCAGACCAAATAACATACAATTAATTCAGTGTACAAATAAACCTCAAGAATTTTAGCTCACAGTTCTGAGTTCAGTCTAATCCTACCTAATCTTATCCCATCTTATTCCTACCTAATTAATTTTATCCCAGCATATAAGTCAACCCCTAATTTCAAAAGGATATTTTTAAGCTTGAAAACCTGACAAATTTGCAGTAAACAACCTGAAGCAACAGCCAGTGCCAGTCAGCATGCCCTGGATTGCAAATTATTCCTCCCCTATATTTTTAACACCAGAAGTAGTTTATGATGATGACCCTGAAGCATTACAGCACATTTAAGGACAAAACTATCTACCTGGAGCGATGTGCCTGATGTAATAAGGTGTGTATCATTAAGGTGAACGAGCAATCTCTTGTAGCAATGCTGGCAGATGTGCTTCAGAGCCGTGCCAAGAGATATACTGTTGAGCTTTGCTGTCAGCATGTTTGACTTTAGCAAGCCGACTGTAACAATATTAAAGGAACATGTTTTTATAATGCAAAAATTGTGTGCGTATAAAAATAGCAATAATAAAGGAACAAGTTCTAAAATACAAAAGACTAGAGCAATATTAAAGGAACAAGTTTCTAGAATGCAAAAGTATGTGTATGGCTGTAGTGTAGCAATATTAAAGGAACAAGTTCTATAATACAAAAGTATGTGTATGATTGTAGCAGTTTTTAAAGGAACAAGTTTTATAATGCAAAAGTATGTGTATGATTGTAGGAATATTAAAGGAACAAGCTTCTATAATGCAAAGGTATATTCATGACTGAAGCAACATTACAGGAACAAATTCTATAATGCAAAAGTATGTGTATAACTATATATATATGAATGTAGCCATATTGAAGGAATCAGTCGACATTCCTTCATTTACCCCAGAGTATTAACTCTAGTACCCAGCGAGTCGCAGCTGCATTTGAAAGCAAGACTCCAATCGACTGCGCTAATGTGGCCCCTAGAACTGACGTACAGACTTGAATGAGGTACCGTTGTTGGATATTGCAATTGTTTGTCAATCCAGCTAAATGCTATGCTAATTGTTTACTTTGTTTAAAAAGGCTCTCCTCCAAACTTCTACCCGATATTATGGTGGCGATGTGTCATGTGTAAAGTGTGGATTTCCTGCGATGAACAGACCGGGGCAAAACTAGAATTACTTGACAATTTCAAGAGATGCAACATGATAACAGCAAATGATAATAGCGACCGTTGACAATTTCGAGCATTTCTGCAGGCGATACTAGCAGACGACACTAGCTACTATTGACAATTTTGAGACACGCAACATTACAGATAAAATCGACATGGCGGGGAGATCACGCGCTCAGACGCAGATTAGCAATACTGTTCTTTCGATTAAACTCACCGCTGAGTGCATCCTCATATGGCAGGGAGACCACGTGCTCAGACGCAGATTAGCGATAGTTTTCTTTTGATTAAACTCACTGCCAAGTGTATCCCCCACGGCGCTTAGCGCAGCGCGAATGGGGATCTAAACTAGATGCCTGGGACTCACAAGCAAATAAATTGGAGGAAGTTGCAGGAGATGCCGTAGCTGCTGCTCATGAGTCCCAGCCATCTAGTTTGCACGCATAGCGCGCGGGGGATACTGTCGGCGGTGCAAAATAGTCGCAGAAACAGGTCCGACATATCGCTGTGACTCTGTTAGAGCATTTGTTTCATTATTCGAAGCCGATCCTAGTTTTGCCGCGATGTGTTCGTCGCAGGAAGTCCGCGTCTGCATAGGACTGAGGCCCTGTTAGGGTATTTGTTTGGCCGCCATAATATCGGGTAGAAGTTCGAAGGAGAGCCTTTAAAAATAATTCTGAAAATTTAACTAAAGTACTCTAGTTTAATTGGCCGATTTGCACATAATTTATACCGTTAGAAACGTGGTTTTCAAACAAGAATTATCCAGCTACAATTGTCAATGTTCCAGTACTATTCTTGTGCACAGAATGTCCCGTAAGAACCTGTAACCATTGCCAGTGCCTGTGATAACTTGACATTAGACTACGTTGATAAACATTGCATTGAAGGGCGCTGCCATCTTGAAAAAAAAAAATATTAACGGAGTACAGAGGCCAAATCAAAAATTAAAGGAAAATTCCACTTTATTTTTTAAACACATGTAATTTATTGTTTCATAATATGTAAAACTAAATATGCATGTTATGTTACAAATACTAAAATGTTAGGTTATTATGTTATCTTCAGTGAAAGAATTATCTATTCCCTATCCCAGCATACTTTTTAATATACTGACGTTTGGGGATTACATTCAACTGTTTACAACTGGTAACTACAAAATGCGGTCCAGTAAACGATATATACTTACATTATCTTTGGCGTCGTTTCTAGCGTCTTTACTGATAGGACTCCTGATATATTTACTGATAAAAAATGAAGGACCATTCAGTATCACGTCCAATCCAGTGAATGGGGTGAAAATCTGCATAACGGCTGGCTGTGTACATTGTTTACTGAACTTCATATTATTTTATGTGTACGCACCAAACAGCCTCGAGTCCGGCTTTCGGGTTGGTTTGTCTTTGTGAATATGTTTTGTCAGTCGCATAAAACTATTATATTTATATCTACAGGGAAATAAACGAGGCAAAGACTAAACACGCATTTGCTTGCTATTGCGACTATATGATGTAATGCCAGTGACCCAGTGTGTTGGGAAACGAGCAGTGAGATAGACTGGCCGGTTCTGTACCACTGGGCGGTGAATTGATGTGTGACAAGCTAGATGTTGTGAGGTCCCTCTGGGAGCGAGTGAACGGTGCAGAGGCACAAATAGATCATTACTGAACTCAGTGACAAAACGTACACCTATGGGCTAAACATCCTCCATACACAGAACAAAATCATCAATGAATATTCATATTGTCCTTGCCTCTGTTTTAACTCTTTGAGTCCCAGGAGGTTTTGCACCAGAGGCCCAAGGGGGGTAATATGATTTTGACTTTTAACAAATGCAGCACTTTAAAACAAACCACACAACTGCAGCTGATGTCCAATATGCACGTATCATACATAAAATTAAACATAAATGGATAAGGATTAATATTAGCATACTGCTACAACAAACAGTTATACTGTTAGTTAGTTTTTAGTAGAGAAAACAGTGACTTAGTTTGAGAAGTGAGTAAATTATGAACAAGTTTTTTCCACTTACCCAAAAGCTGATCCCAAAATTCTTGATATAGTATATCCAAAATGCATCACAAAGGAAGGTACACCACTTATAAGTATGCACAGCCATTATTAAAGCGAAATGTGCAATAGTTTTTGTTGCATACTAATTTTAATAACACTACAATAACACGTCAAAATATATTCTCCAGTGGCACAAACAGTGACTTTTCTAAAAATAATTGAATTCCTCACATAGAAAAAAACTGTAAAGGCACTGTAAACATGTCAATCTGTTCATAGATATATATCTATGGTTTTAGATGATATGGATAGTAGTACTAGAAGCGCTGACATTTGGACCAGCTGGTGTCGCGTTACGAGGTGCTTCTCTTGTATTGCCAAGGCAGAATTAGTCAGTTTTGTCCTCTTAGCAGGAGGTAAATTACGCACACATCCTCATCAAAACTTGACTCGTCAACGGTTTGGGGAAATTTCATGTCGCTACTATCATTATCCAACTCCACATTACTTTAATTGATCCAGTGTTTTATCAAATTTGATGATTCTAAAGCAGTAAATCGCTTTGATGGGCGTGAAGACGATGACTGATCGGACATATTGTTTTCAGACAATTGTTTGGTAATGTAGTAGACCACACAAATATAGATTTAAAGCGTTAAAAACTCACAAGACCCAAACGAATGCACTCCACGTGTGTACACTACACACTTGAGAACCGGAAAGGAAGTTTAAATTGAGCGGTCCACGTGTAATTACCGATAAGTGGTAAATTAAAAACCGCCACACGTCATGCGCTGTTTGGGCCGCAAAGTAGTAAAAAATGAGCGCGTGATGCGTTCCTTGGGACTCAAAGAGTTAACAGATTGGTGAAGCAAATTTTTTTTTTCATCCGAATGAGTCACCATTTTGTACATACAATAATTCTGAGGAGACTGGCACTGTGAGGAGTTATTAGAGGATATGGCCAACATTCAAGGGAAAAACGAGTTGAATATACAATCAAACAGTTACTAGTGCCACTGGAATTGGAGCTCTTGGCTTACTGCTGAAAATGGGAGCGGAGCACTTATAGGAGTGTCCCAAGTGCTGTGATATCAGTTCTTAATTCAACATTAAACATTGCTACTAAATGTCCTGTTAAATCTCCTCTCATTCCATTTTGTTTTTATTCAACAATACATGTACCTTGATAAATCCAATAGTAGATAATATACTGTGTTATGTCCTTACCCGTCTAGTGCCAATTTGCATGTACAAAACATGGGTTAGCACAATATGCCTGAGGCACTACAGGTGTAAAAATGGTCCTGTACTTGTCATTCTTGCTGCCCTTTAGTTTGAGGTTTGAACAACGGATCAACATAATGGCCACACTGGTAGTAACCCATAAGTGCTCCATTCTTCTTCTAACTCAGGTCTGTTTCTGAAAAAGCTTAGCATAGTGCACAGACTCTATAGCACCAACGAGGATGCTGAAATACTTTGGGTGGATTTTTAACTACAAATTTTGACCAGGCAGCGTCGTGAGGCTACTCTTTTTTGATTTCCAACTGCCAAGGGAATTTTTTACGTGCGCGACAATGTACACAGGTGTCCGATCTCACTACCCAGAGACCAGGGGAAATTACTAGAAGTCCAAGTCCATGTGAAAAAGTCCCAGCCATTACCAAGAATTGAACCCAGAACCTCCAGCACTCGAGGCGAACAGCATGCCTCGAGACCATGTCTAATTTGATGTCTAATCCAGTTTGGCAAGTCCTTAAGTGTTTTAAAAATAGCTCATTGTCCAGTTATGAATAAATCATTCTCGATTTTAATCAGTGATATGGTTATTGTAAACACTAAGGAAGCATTTGAAATTGTAAAAATATTTTTGGACACTTTGAGGCATGTGAGACTGAACCCAAAATCAGATACACAAATAGACACTTGATAAGTTAAGTCAGTATCACACCATGCATCGCACTTCTCTGTACATTTCCTGATATCAGCTTTAGGCCGAGTTAACCTGCCATAGAGATCAGTTCTAAAACATCTTCACCTTGATAGCATTTAATATTAAAGTAAACTTTTTTTTTTTAAAGTTGTGCGATCTGATCTTAAGGCCATGGGTTAAAATCCAAATGCAGCCAGAATTTAAAAAAAAAAGGACATAGGCTTCCAGGATGTTAAAAAAAAAAAGTAAAGATCCCTTTTCACGCCTTTCGGCGCATCGGGCATATGGGCAGAGCGTCCCATATTTTTACAGACCATCAGCACTCTGTGGGTAATGTGGTCAGCATTACGCCGGCTGTCTTTACTTTCCCAGGACAGCCCATCCTGGTACCCATTTTAGGCTGGGTCGACCTGCGACGTCCCATACCACGACAAAAATCCACGCTGCCTGCAGTGGGTTTCGATCGCGGTATGCTGGCTTACGAGTCGGACTCGCAACGCCTTAGCCACGGACGCCTTTCAGGATGACCCAGCCTTAAATGGGTACCAGGTAAAGTTCTGGGAAGTAAAGGTGACTGGCATGATGTTGACCACATTGCCCATTGAATGCCAGTTTATCTGTAAAATATAGATATAGTACTATATGTTCAGTATGCCTGAAGGTGTGGGGGAAAAAGGGTCCTTTACTTTTACAAGACCTCATCGTACTGTTGCTTTTTTTCCGAAGTGTCCATTGTTGTTAATTATGTTGCTAAGGTATTCAGAGTTTATGATATTTTTATTGTATCATCATTTATTGTAATCATTTGTTTCTACAATATTTGATTTAGGAGCTGCCATGGTGTAGTGGCTAGATTCTTTCCTCAGGCTCAAAGGTTGTTGGGCTCACATCTGCATCGAGCCAGATTTAAAAAAAAAAAAAAAAAAAAAAAAAGACCTTTTGACTGAGCCTCAAATATGTGCCAGGTAAAGTCCTGGAAATAGAAGTTGACGGCAGGAAATTGACCACATCATCCACAGAGTGCCAATTAGACTGTAAAATATAGGTCTAACACCAAATACCCAGTATACCTGGAAAAAGTCCTTTTACAGTATTAGATTGTTCAATTAATATTTGTTTAGAGAAAAAGGGGTATGGGGGGGGGGTCGGTGGCTAAGATGTTGACCTCACTTTCTGAGGGTGGTAAATTTATTTCAAGGACTGTCATTCAATTCATAAGTAAATTTTGTATTTTTTCAGAAGTTCTTAAGGCGGAAAGTTCTGGTTGTTCGTTCGCTACTAGACTTTGGTCTTGATTGAGAAAACTTGAGTTTGGGTGCACATCCATTTTACAGATCTGGCTTATTTGTATGCAGACTGTTTGCTTCATTACCTCTCAGAGAGATACACTTAGACTTTGAAACACCCCCTGATTAGTCACCTCCTGTGATATGCTTGTTGGCAGGGAGGCAGTGGGTCTGTTATTTGTTCTCCAGAATGAAACCCCTGAACCCACACAGGAAGTGCCAGGTTTTGAAGAGGCTTGGATTAACATGAAAGACATTGAGCACCAGTTGTATCATATGCCAAATAGAAAACCTTTTGCTTTCATTTACTGATTTGTCTGGTATTTTCATCTTTTTCAGATTGTAAACATTGCAAAATGTTGCTGCCTTCTAGTGCTTGCCTGTTTTACATTTCATGTCATTGCCATCTGTTTTGGAGCCCCACTTATCAAGCAAGCAAATAAAAATATTTAGTGTTTGACACATTTACTTATTGTTGATACATTAACTCATTGCTGACACATTAACTCATTGTTGACACAATTACTCATTGTGAACTCACTGTTTAATAAACAAAATGGGGAGCCACAAAGGCATAGTGGCTAGATGCTAACTAGAAGGTCTAGGGTTTGTTTCTGTATCAAGTCAAATTGTTTACAGTTGACTCTGGCTCCAAGGCCGAAATGATTGCCAGAAAATGTCATAAGAAATAAAAGCGGTTGGCATGATATTGATCACATCACCCTTTGGGGGCTAATCATTCTATAAAAATGAGTCCCAACACCATATTTCCAAAGAGCCACTGACCTGAAAAGGGTCTTTTAATTTTTATTGTTTGTAATAATAAACAATGTTGATCATTGGATAGAGCAGCGATTGAGTGAGTGGTTACAATATCAGACTCTCATGCAGGAGACTTGATGTTTTTCTGTTGGGGGCAAAAATTAACACCCGAACTTGCACATTCATTTCTGACAGTACTAGCCATGCGTCCCTAAATCCTCAAGCTTATGACCCCTGTCATCACCTCCCAGAAAAGTGGTAAATACACACAGTAATGACAGATCATTAGATACTGCTTCTTTTTTTTAAAATTAAAAAATATATGATGTATAGAAGAATTGTAGAACTAATCCGCTGAACACAAACTGTGAATATGAAGTGTGAAGGAGGGGAGGGGGATGTAAAGAAACATTTCACCGTCTTGACTGTTTTGACTCTCACTCTTCTTGTTGTTAAGGTGATCATGAAAAAAGGCTTTGGTCGAAATATGTGATTGTTGCTGTATATGTGTGTTTTGTTTTCTTTCCTTTGTTGAGCTACCTAGTTATAGTTTATGTTCAGTAAATTGATTTCTTGACGTGTTGCTTCAACTCATAATATTCTATGACATTGTTAGCCTTAATTGTTTGGGCCTTAGCAGTTATTAAAACACTATGAGACAGAATAAAGACAAAGAATAAAGGCCAGAGCAAGTCATTATTCTACACCTTTAAACAGGACACAATTGTCTTTTCAGCTACATTTAAACAGAATGTGTGATTGGCGAATTAGCCATGTGTACCCGAGACAACAGATCATGTCCACCATGACTGTCCCGAATACAACATATCAAGGCAAAACTTTTGACCAAGACAAACACTGACGCAAGCCAAACTTTGTGGGTTGCTGATTGAATTACAACAGACATTGAAGTTCGTACGAGAGACAACATTGCCGATATAGATAATCTATTTGAAGCGAACAAAAGAAGAAGAAGAAGTAGAACTATGAGACAGAAAGAGTTATAATAATAACTCGAGTAAAATCAGTATGTATAAGATATGGATAGGTCACTAGACGTTCAGAAAAGTATTTTATGTTCACACTCATTGTGTTAATGTATCCTGGAAAGCCAGAGGGCACAAATATCACAACCATGTTGTGAACACACACAACTCATTTATGTCCTGTTATGAACAAAGTAAAAGAGATAATGTATCAAAAATAATCAAATAGTTCTTGTTTTTAACTGGTACAGGTCAGCCACAGAGACATTGCATTTTGCCATACTGCTGACAGTGTTAGTCTGTCTTCCATTTTGTCTCTTTTTTGGGCCAAGCATTGAAAACTGGTTCGAAGTTTTTATTGACAAAAGGTTTGTGAATGCAATCATTCTTTTGCTTCATTTTTTTTGCTTCATGTTTTTTACATATATTTAAATATATTTCTAAAAATAAAGGTTTAAAGGTGAAGTCGAGAAAATTGGCTTCATTGCACAGGGTTTAATATCATATGGCTCTGTCTCTCTCTGCAGAATGACTAGCCACTTGCCGAGATTAACACAGAAAGCACAAACACTGTAGCTCAGGCAGTTCATTCCATGGCCTCCATGTTACTCTGTAGTTGCTTACCTTCTCAGTGTGGAGTTATCTCTCTATATCTGTTTTGTCCTATCAGTTTCTGCTTACCTTCTCAGTGTGGAGTTGTCTCTCTTTATCTGTTTTGTCCTATCAGTTTCTGCTTACCTTCTTATTGTGGAGTTGTCTCTCTTTATCTGTTTTGTCCTATCAGTTTCTGCTTACCTTCTCAGTGTGGAGTTGTCTCTCTTTATCTGTTTTGTCCTATCAGTTTCTGCTTACCTTCTCAGTTTGGGGCTGTCTTCCTCTGTCTCTTTTGTCCTGTCTGTTCCAATAAAAGGTTTTTTCTTTCTAAATTTTACCTTGCAGCTGCTTACCCTCTCAATGTGGGATTGACACCCTCTGTCTCTTTTGGCCTATCGTTCCAATGAAATGTCCTTTCTTTATGTTGCTCTGTACCTGCTTAGCTTCTCAATGTGGGATTGAGTCTCCCTCTATCTCATTTGTCCTGTTGGATCCAATGAAAGGTAATTATATTTATACTTTTTTCAGGGTTTACCCCCAGTGTGTAGCCTATGCCAGTGCCTATATGCTGAAATTTGTTCAGTTCTTTCCCAAGCTCCACAGTAGTGATTCACAATGATTCTGTTATGCCATTTTGCTCCTTTTCTATGCTAACTAATGAATGTTTATAGTTTATTAATTATTGTTTTAGTCATTCTTCATTTCTAATCCTACAACAGTATATACATTAGATTTAAATTTGTTAACAAGACACAAAAACTCATTAGACAGATTAAACTTTGAAAAAAATTATAAGTGCAAGAGCGCATATACAGTTTTAATTAGCAAAAGGTAGGCAGCGATTGAAGTGGGAGGACAGCATTAAGAGATTAACGAACAGCACTCTGAGTCTGAGTGTACAAGCAAGACAGAGTATGTTGGAGATCCATTGCAGCCAACCTTCATTGTGCAGAGGGCACCTGATTGATTGATAAGTACCTTTCTCAAAATAAATGTAAATATTTGTCCTTGAAATATACATTAGAAGTTGATGCTTCCTGCACAGATTTTGCAAATATGTTGCATATTTGTTTAATCTTCTTCTTCTTCTTCTTTTTCATGTTTACTGGCTGTAAACTCCAGCGGAAAGTTTTGGGTGTTCATCCACTTCCGGACTTAGTCTTGTTCCGGAACCTGAGTGTTGCTTGCACATCCATTTCATAAATCTTACTTCTTTGTATGCAGACTCTTGGTTCCTTGCCTCTTAGGCAGATGTACTCCAACTTGGAAGTACGCTACCAGTTAGTCAACATCTATTACATGCTTGTTTGGGAGGCAGTGAGTCTGTTCTTGTTTTCCCCACAATAGAGCCCCGGAACTCACACAGAGAGTTTGTTTCATGAAATATTTGTTGACTGATGTGTTTTTAAACACTGTTTTCCTTTATTGCAGCTCACATGTGGGGTTGGAAACTGTAGTCTACTTCACAAGTCTGAGTGCTCTGCTGGGATCCTGGCTCGGTGCTATACCAATTCCTCTTGATTGGGATCAGCCATGGCAGGTCATAATACAATAATAACATAATAGTTTTTAAATATCTAGAAACCATGAGTTGTTAACCCTATGGCTCGGTACTATGGATATCGCAACCCTTCGGCCTTGATTCCATGATAGATACAGTAAATTTGGGAGAAATGTGGTTTTTCTGCCTACCCCCGGGCATGAACCCGGACCACAAAGAGTTCGTCACCCAGTCGCCAGAAGTCAGGTTTAACCAACTATGCTAGCGAGCCAGGCTAATGATAACTGATAGAATGTTTGTATTCAAAACAGTGTTTCCCTGTTGTAAATTTAAATAATGTGGACACAGACCATAGAGTGCACAAGTTATTGCCTGGCGTTACTACAGAATTCCTGAATTTCTAAATTTGAAGTTACCATGGTAATCACATGACTGATGAAAAGCCCAACTTGACTGCAATGTATGCATTTCAGGATTCATTTTTTGTGTTTCATTTTATGTTGATTTTGCTCTGTAGTAATGCACCTGACGAGTTACAGCAAAATATACCAGGCAGTAAATTAAGTAATGTATTGTGTCCACATTAGTAATAATGCTTATATATTTGTCCTACCCCTCATCATCATCTTTCTGAAACAGATCCTTTGCAGAAGGTCGCTGTCATCACAGTCTGCCTGAAAAAAACTCAGTCTCTCGCCAACTCTCCAGCCTCATGTACTTTCAGATTCAAGGAGTCACTTATATCCTGTGCCCATATTCTTATTGGTTGGCCCCTACCCCTTCTTCCTGGTACCATGCTTTTTGCTGTTATTTTTTCAAATCTGCCATGGCGCTTGATATGACCAAAATATTTCAGCTTCCAAGACAAGATGCTGTTTATTAGCCAATCTTCCTTATATTAAAAAGTCAGTAATTCTTCTCTTCTTTGTCCATGGTATTCTGAGAATCTTTCTGAAGCATTACAGCTCAAAAGCCCCTATTTTCTTTCTGCTACCCCAGGGATAGTAAAAACAGGGTGGCGGAATCCTCCTGGTTGATACTCAGGTTTCCCTGTGTGACCCGCGGGAAAGAGAAAAGATGAGACTCACTGCCCCTTAATAAGGATTTAATAAAAGGTGAGTGATTAAGGATTTGCAGAAATCAAATGTGTTGTGCCAAAAGGTGGAGATCTCACAGCCTAGTTGTAAACCACAACACAGAACGCCAACTGCTCTTTAAATGGGGAACACAGAAAAAAGATACTCAGTTAAGTGTGTTTTAATTAAATTTGTTTAATGTTCTGACTCGAAGTATTATCTTCTTTTTCTTCGCATTCACAGGCTGTAAATCTGGTGGAAAGTTTTGGTTGCTCATCCACCCCTGGACTTCTTTAGACTTGTTCCAGAACCTGAGTCTTGTGGGCACATCCGTTTTACAGATCTGGCTTATATGTATGCAGACTGTTGGTTTCTTGCCTCTCAGGCAGCTGCACTTCAATTTAGAAGGAAACCACCAGTTAGTCGACTCTTACAACATGCTTGTTGGGAAGGCAGTGGATCTATTCTTGTTTTCCCCACAATGAGGCCATGGAACCCACAAGGGGAGAAGAATTATGAATAGGCCAGTACAAATAATACAGATATTGTAATGATGGTTTGTTTCTATCTGTCTGCAGGAATGGCCCATTAGTTGTGTAGTGGGTGCAGTCGGAGGCTATTCTGTTGGGCTTCTACTGTCTGCTGTCTACCTGCCTAGAAAATACTCAACATTACATAAATCAAAATTCTTTTAACTATAAAATATAACTATCACAGGAGTAATAAATGTTCATTTATTTTTACAAGTCTGATTTGCAAATATATTTTTACTCTATGAATATTTTAGGTTTGTATTGTAATGGTCACAACCATTGTAATTTGTGTGTATGTACCATTGAATAATTGAGTATTTCAGTGTTGTGGCTAAGTAAAGAAATGCCTTTAGTACTAGAGATATATTGAACATAGAAAAGCAAAATATTGAGAATAATGTCTTTTATTTTATTCTTCTGCTGCTTCTTCTTTTTCTTCTTCCTAACTTGACACTAAAGATATATAGAAAAGAGAAAAGTAAAACATTGAGAATAATGTCTTTTATTTGATTCTTCTGCTGCGTCTTCTTAACTTAACACTAGAGATGTAAAGAAAAGATAAAAAACAAAACACTGAGAAGAATGTTTGTTTTTATTTGATTCTTCTACTTCACTCACTTTTTAGGTGTCGAGGGAGATACAAAGTTCAGCTTCTTGCTCTTATGGCTGCCTCAGCCATGGACACACTGAACTGTTATAGTTTCTCTGTTATCTTTCTGTCTTGTTCTTGTCATGTCCTTCTCCTCTTTTGGTATCTGTCTTGTATGGTATGGTGTCACAATGCACTCTCTAAGCAGGCAAACTATTTTATTTGCCATCTTTATGTAATTTAGTATCGGGTCTGTGCAGTGTTTCTCTCATGAGTTCATTATTGATTTTTACCTTTCTGGTAATTTCTTCGGAATATCCCAGACATCTCATTTGCATGTTACTGGATTTTAAAGGAAAGAAACTAAAGCTGAGAAAAACTGGTAAACTAGCCTCTAGTTATAGAATATTTCAGTAGTCACATAAACAACTACAGTTTTGTTTATGATAACACAAGTGCAATTTTGAAATTGATGCAGCTTTTAGATATGAGGAAAGTTTTAACAAAACAGGTGTAGTCTTCTTCATTCTTCTTCTTCGCGTTCACCGGCTACAAATTGTGCGGAAAATTTATGGTTGCTCCTCCACTTCTAGACTCTAGCCCTGTTTCAGCAACTGAGTGTTACGTGCACATCCATTTCATAGGTCTAATTTAAATGCAGACTGTTGGTTCCTTGCCTCTCATTCAGATGTACTTGGACTTTGAAGGAAGCTCCAAATTAGTCGACAAGTGTGTCTGGCCAGTTCAGTTGAATACATGTGTGACCACTGGAAATAAATACTAGAAAGCTGATTTTATGAATAGAATCTTCATTACAGACTCATAACTCTTGCAAGAAATAAAGACTTATGCTTGTATATTCAATTTTCATTGGTTCTCCGATGCTTTACATCTGAGAATAAATCCTGTTTCTCACATCTGTTATAATCTGCTGGCTCAGCATCATTCATGTTGATGTCTTCACGCTTCTTTGTTTGAACACCTGTATACACAAGTTTAGAATGATTAACTGTGTTATATTTATCTATACTTATAACAACAGTGGTGACAAATAAAATACAAGAGCACATATTTAGTAAAAGCATAGAATGGAAGAGCATGTATCACTATAAAGGGATTGCCAACTGGTGTGGGCAATCATGCTTCTCCACAACTTGTGAACTTAATTAGCATGTATTAATTTGTGTACAGACAGCCTTCCATAGCCACAACAAAAGGCTGTCAAGAATCTTCTCATGTTGTCTTCCTCCGTCTCTCTTTCCACAGATCTTTCCAGTCATCACAGAATGTTCCGGTTTCTTTCTTCTCATAATGGCCCAAAAATGATGTCTCTTTCTAATGTTTGTGGTAAGCTGCCTTTGTCTTCATCTTTTGTCGACACATCTGGATTACTTTCTGGCTGTCTAAGGAAATTTTTTCATCTCCTTCTTCTTCTCCCTCTTTGGTTCTGTTCAGCGTCAAGTTTTGAAGAGGTATCAGGTGAGAGCTTTGCTATGTGCTACATAGGTGCTGGTATTTACGGCCTCTGATATTCCATCTTTCAGTCGCTTGAGTGGTCGACCTCTGGCTCTGCGTCTATTATGTTGAAGTTATAGGGATCACCATGGTGCAAGATCTTGTTGTAGTCTTGACACATGTCCAAACCATTTTGATCTTTGGTCTCTTGATGTAGTTAAACTCTTTGAGTCCCAAAGAACGCATCAAAAGTTCATATGTTTCTACCTAGAAGCCCAGTTAACGCAAGTTGTGCCGATTTTACATCTCTCTTGACTACTCCTTGGGTCTCTGAGACAAAGCCCCTGGGACTCAAAGAGTTAATACTGGTTCTCTCCCAACTTCTTTCCTGATAGCATCATGTCTGCACTTGTCTCTTCTAGTTACATTTAGGACTCACCGCAGGAATTTTATTTCTGTTGTTTTGAGTTATCTTTTGTTGTTAATGTCCATGTTTGTAACTGATAATACAGTATTGGTGAAAACACTATATTGAATAATGCTCTTTTTGGTGTGAATTATGTTTTTTTCTGCATAATTGATGACATTTGTCCAATGATTTGATTTGCTTTATTACATCTGTGATCTGTCTCGCTTCAGTTCTTCCATTGGATGATATTATTTTCCCTAGATACTTGAAGTCTTTTGCTTGCTTTAGTTATTGGTTTTCTATGCATATCTTGATTGGTTCTTCTGTTCTTGCAGTTATCATAACTTTTTTTTTTTCAATGTTCATTTTCATGTCTTGTGTTTTTTGCTGCTCTGTTGGGATTATCCAGGAATTTGTCTCATTCTTGTATAAAGCTACAAATCAGAGGCTTCAAGAAATTGTTTGGCTCCTCTCATACTTACATTTGTTGTTGTTGTTGTTAGGTTTTCATTCTCTTCACTGAGCTACTGAGGTCCATAAGGGATGTAAATATTGTAGCCCAACATCATCATCATCATCATCAGGTGCCTTGCCGACTGGTGTGGGTGATCATGCCTCTCCATAATCCACGATCTCCTGCAGCATATATCAGTTTGTGTGCCGACACACCTCCATGCTTTGCAACAAGACTGTCAAGAATCTTCTCTCCTTGTCTTCCTCTGTCCCTCCTTCCACAGATCTTTCCAGTGGTCACAACATGTTCTATTTTCCCTCTTCTCATAACATGGCTGAAAAATGATGTCTGTGATTTGTCTTCAAGCTCCCACCTCTTTCAAAACCTCTTGGTTGCTATTTTTGGCTGTCCAAGGTATTCTAAGCATTCTTCTGTAAAACCACATCTCTGAGGCCTTAAGAAATTGTTTGGCCTGCCTACTGACTGTCCAGGATTCATAGCCATATGTTAAAACTGGATGTATGTAGCAAGCAAGAATTCTTTTTCTAACTCTCAATGACAAGGATAACATACATGTCATTAAAAAGTGACTATGGAGAGCAGGCACGAGACAGGCAATCCCACGCTCTAGAAAACTAGCTGCAGCACTCAACAAGTCATGAACAAGTCTACAAAAGGCTTGGCATGTTAGGGTTACCAGTCTATGCTCCACTGAGAGATCAGCACAGCCAGTAGTTGAAGTTTGAGCTTCACTTTGAATGGATCATTCCATAATTGCCCCGTTTCTGTGCCAGTGAAAAATCACATAAAATGCCCCTCACTGCCGCATTAAAAAACTAGTGAA
The DNA here is from genome assembly GCA_905116865.2 of Candidula unifasciata. Lineage (NCBI taxonomy): Eukaryota > Metazoa > Mollusca > Gastropoda > Stylommatophora > Geomitridae > Candidula > Candidula unifasciata. The sequence continues at coordinate 94,272 of CAJHNH020000027.1, forward strand.
CAAACAATTAGTCCTGGCAAAATAAATAAAAAATATGCATACACACTCAATACATAGGGAAGCAAGAGGTGTCAACACCAACAGTTGCCACTAGAATTTCAAGTTGCCAGTCAAAAGTTGGCCATACACACTGGGGGTTAAAACCTGAAGATGAAAAGCTTACCATATGCAGGAAGTTTACTGCTTCCATCTGAGTTTTGGACCTGTTGCTTGGGATTGGCCTCTTTCTCCGGTTTCCCTTCTACTGGTTGTTCTTTCTCACCCCGTAAGTATAACACAATGCCAACCCCTAATGCCAGGACACACAGGTTGAACCAGAAAGCACAGACAGCGCTTACAAGAGGCCAGTTGTATAAAAAATATCTAGTAAAGTAAAAAAGGAATATTAAAATAAAAAACAGTAGAGAACTGAAAGCGGTTAACATTATATTCTAGATTTTCCCCCCAACTTTCTGGTTACATCTTCTTCTTCTTCGCGTTCACCAGCTGTAAACTCTGGCGGAAGGTTCTGGTTGCTCGTCCACTACTGAACTGCAGTCCTGCTCCAGAACCTGAGTGTTGCGTGTGCATCAGTTTTACAGATCTCATTCTCTTGAATACAGACTGTTGGTTCCTTGCCTCTCCGGCAGATGCACTCCGACTTCAAAGGAAGCTCCCCAATTAGTCGACTCTTAGGACATGCTTTTGGGGAGGCAGTGGGTCTATTCTTGTTTTCCCCACAATGGGGCCCCAGAACCCACACGGGGATCTGGTTACATAAATTTCAACCAGCCGTGATCTTTCTTCTTCTGCCCAGACCTGTAAAGAAAAAAGTAAATGACCCTGTTCCACACCTTTAGGCATATTGGGCTAGACCTATTTTTTATAGACCAATCGGCACTCAGGGTGGAAAGCAGCCTAATGGTGCTGCCAGGGAAAAATTTGAAGTTAAAAATCTGCCCAATTTATTTCAGGATCCTCCCTGGTGCTACGGAGTTCATGCACTGCGCTGAGAATCTTCAGACTCAGGCTTGAGCTAGAAGTAGAACGGAGCACTCATGAGTTACTACCCTTGTGCCATGATGTTGATCCTTTGTATAAATCAAACCAAGCACTCGGGGTGGGTGATGCAGTCAACATTACGCACTCACTTTTACTTCCCAGGACATTGCCTGGTACCCATTTAAGGCCTGGTCGACCTGGGAGGCAGGGTAATTTTAATAGAAAAAAAATCTGGCTCCGGTAGGACCTGAACCTACAACCCCTTTGGATCTCCAAGCGAATGTCTAGCCTCTACACCACGGTGGCCTCGGGCTTGTAAAGTAAGTTGTCTGTATTTAACTTCCAAGATGTGTCTGTCACTGTCCATGCTTGACCACATTTTTTTTTTCTTTGTTAAGTTGCTTATTTTACTAGGTAGTGGTAAACGTTTGCCTGCCGACCACAAGGTCTTGGGTTCAAATCCACAGAGCATTTTTTTTTTTAAATTTTTTTTTTTTTTTTTTTTTAAATTTTTAAATGACCTAAACAATGAAGTGTCCCACTCTAACCGGCCTTACAATTACTACCAGGAAATTTCGAGGGAAGTAAGGGCAGCAGGTCTGATTTTTGACCACATCATTCTGTGCTGATTAGTGAAAGTATCTTAATACCTCACTTCAGCATGTCTTCTTCTCATCACAACTCTTTAGTCTAGCTGGTCTTCTTCTTCCACTGCTGCTGCTTTGGCATTGAAAGCTAGCTGCGACTTCTGGGCCTATCGACCCAACACATCTGATTTCATCAAATGCATAATTAATAAGTCACCTTTTACGTAATGCTTTGTATAAAAAACGGGGGGGGGGGGGGGTGAATGGGTATATTCTTGGTATTTTTAACGCCACAGTTAATTTAATAAATGTGTGGTTAATTTAATAAATAAGTTAATATATGTATTTACATGTGTGTGAGTGTAAATATATATTTTTCTTTCGATGGCTGAAGCTGAGGTAGCTAGACGCTGGCTTATCGGTCCGGGCGACTGACGAAAATAATTTACTTTGGCTTCAAAATCCACGCAGACTAAAAATGGGATGCAGAAAATATCCTTACAGGTAAGGAGGGCCAGTCGGCATGTGATGTTGACCACATAATCTGTGGACTGCCGGTTGGTCTGTAACACGGCCAGCTCCAGACATATGCAGCCGGACGTGGTCTGTAACAAAGAAGTATGCCAGCAAGCACCACTGGCATGAAATTGATCTTTCAATTATGCGATCATAAAGAGCCATGTCAGTCTATGACCAGCCGGGCCTAATGCAAACGTTGTAGCTGTTGCGCTACCGTGACCTTAATCTAATAAACTAGATAACAAGCGCTGTTCCGGGTTGATTTTTTTTTTTTTTTTTAAAGATTTGTTTTTTCACCTGGTTAAAATAATGTAGAAAAAAACTAGAAAAAAGTTAGCTGCATATCCTGTTCAGGACATTGCAGAACCAACCTGGCTGTTGTGGTTTTTCTTGACAAATTTTACGTTCAGTAGTTTATCATTGCCCCTGAACAGTCAGATCTCGGTACCACGGCCAAAACCAACGCGAGACAAACCGCCCCAAGCTGGGATCGAACCCAGCACCCTGGCATTACGAAGCGCGTTCGTAACGCCTAAGCCACCGACGCCATCAAAACTATATATACTGTCTGATTTTACCACCTGTTAGGGCGTTGGGGACTCTTCGGTGTGAGGATTTAGGGCAGAATGGTCAGGGACTCCAACAGACAACACGCTGTCACCTTACTAAAGAACCTGGGTACCCCGAATGAAAGAAAGTACAGAGTTCTTAACAGCTCGACTAGCAGCTTCTCGGATTTATATTACTTCCAAACCGAGATGTCTAAATGTAAGGTGTAATGTTATACCTCGCCGCAGACAAGGGACAACTAGAAGATACTTACTTCAGTCCAGTGAACTTTGCCGACAGTCTGAGAGTAGCAGAATAAATTTCTATAACGTGACTGTGAACTTCAACGTTTCTTTTTTTCTTCTTTTTCCTTCCTTTTTTTTTTTCTCTTTCTTCTTTCATTTCTTCTTCTTCATCTCCCCATAGGGCCGTGTTGAGGAGACAAAATGCGGGGTTTTAGACATGGGAATGGGGCGTCGTTTGTGCAGCAAAGCTTCTGATATCACAACGTCTTTTTTGAGAATAGAGTGGAGCCCGTCCTGCGCCTTCCTCTGGCTTGCGAATCACTGTAACCAGCCTCATTGAACGCCACGGCAGTTTTAGAAAATTTGGGACGTCATTCGTGCGGAGTGGGAAGCATCAAATTTAGAGGGCCGTTTAGTAAGCGTCCTTTTGGGTATCTTTTTCCATCATGCCGGGTGTTTTTAAATGGAAAAATAGACTAGCCCCCCTGCCCCACTTGGGATAAATTGATGTTGAAAGTTGAAATTTTGAGGGCCCTTTTGGAGCGATTGAACAGTGCGAGGGGCAAAAATATCACGGTAAGGAGATTGATGCAAAAGGGAAAGG
>CAJHNH020000027.1:104520-122020 GCA_905116865.2 Candidula unifasciata
ATGCTTGCTTGCTTGTTGTACCTTACCAGGATTATATTGATGGAAACAGAATGAAATGGTTCAGCCATCTATTGAGAATTAAACCAGACCAAACTGCCTATGGACCTTTTTATAGAAGAACATCTGCGAAGAAGGCAAGAGGAAGACCAAGAAAGAGATAGATAAATGATGTAGCTGAAACCTGTAAAAAGATGAACAAATCCATCACCCAAGCCACCCGAGAAGCATATGACAGATACAGAGAACCACAACACTGGCTATAACCTGGTATTAGTGAGAGACAAAAGAAGAAGAACAAGAAGAAGATCACATGACAGTACTGGTCGGACGATTTAATCAGGACCCCAGTCGCGCCAGATAAGAACACTAACCAGTTTACCACCTTTCTTCCAAGGTACGCTATAAGAATATAATTAGTCACGCTGAACAAACACACTCAACGCCAACTTTTTCCTGCATGACATTTAATTAAGAAATAATTCTCTGGCCTATGAATTGATGAAAATGGCTTAACTTAAGGAATTGTTAATCTGTAAAAAGGACTGCAAATTAAATCAATAGAGAATATGAATAGGCAGCTCAACGAAACAAAAGACACACATAAATAGAAGTCTAACATGCCGCATACGTTCTTTATCAGGGAATAATAGGGACACTTTGCTAGGAAATAAAAATAGTAAGTAAAGTAACGTGAAGGACCTTTGTTTACATGTGTAGCGCGTGCAACCTACGTTGCTTGACGTATATGTCTGTAGGCCAATTAGCTCGAGATATGCGAAAGAACTCAAATGAACGTAAAATTGTGACAATAGAGATAAAATGGCTTAGAAGAACTGCAGGAGTTTCAAGGAAAGACTGAATACGAAATCACGAAATCAGACGAATGCTCGGAATATAGCCTGTCTTACAGGTCATCAAAGAACAACAAATGAAGTGGTCTATAAGAAAACATTCAAATCGTTCTCCAGTAAATTCCGGCTTACTGTAGCATACCAGGAAATGAGTTAGCAGACAGACTTGCAAAAAATGGAACAAAGGAGAAACAACACACGTATTCATTGTCATTAGCAGAAATCAAAACACTCATCAAGGAAAAGCAGCAGACTCATCAGAAAGAAACATCCAACAATTTCCCGTCTACGAGCTGAACACTGCAGGCTCAACTACCACATGCATACAATAACAGATTGTACATCCCTACAGTGGCCCGTCAGACAGGACCACAAACACCTGAGCACTTTCTGCAGACCTGCCCACTCTACATTCAGGTTAGTTGCGTATCCTTTACAGGACGTTGCAGAACCAACCCCAACATGTGTGGTTTTTCTAGGCAAATTTACGTCCAGTAGTTTGCCATTGCTTTCTGGAGGGTCGGCTTTCTTGATACCACTGTCGAAACCAACGCAAGGCGCATGGCCCGCAGTTGGGATCGAACCCGGCATCCCGGCATTACGAAGCGTTCGCATCGACTTAGTCACAGAGCCGACCCACTCTACATACAACTTCGAAAAGACACCTGGCCTCAAGAGCAGAGTGTGCAGAGCAAGCAATGGGGAACCAAGAAGTACCTGCGGCTGACATGAACGAACGAACGAACGAAAGAACAAACTTTATTTTTAAAGGGTTAAGAATTGGGCACGCAGGCCCGTCTAACATTCTGCTTTTCGAGGTCTCCCTCCATTTTTACATCATTTCATTCACACATCAAGTAATATTAAAAGTTAGCAATAGCATCAAAATAATCAATACAAGCACTGGAATGTGCACATTTCTAACTACAGTACAAATCCAAGGAAAATGAGCGCTATTTTTCACATGCGAGTTCATAGAGGCAACTCCCCTGATGGTCTGATCTGAGCATACTGGTGGGGTAAAAAGTCTGTCAGTCAGTCAGTATCCTGCATCTACTACTACTATTTTATAAACCAGGGGAGCACTGTGGCTAGACACTCACATGCTGGCACACATGTCTTGGGTTCGAATTCTCGTAGTGGCGGATTTGTTTTACAAACTAACATTGTTTGCCAAGTCGATCTAGACTAAACAAAAATGGGTACCGAGAAGCAAAGGCGGTCGGCCTGATGTTGACCACATCACTCACCTGGGAACTATTGGCCTTCTTCTTCTTCTTCTTCTTCTTCTTCTTCTTCTTCTTCTTCTTTTTCTTCTTCTTCTTCTTCTTCTTCTTCTTCTTCTTCTTCTTCTTCTTCTTCTTTTTAGCTGGTGGGTCAGTTCTCTCTCCATGTTGTCCCGTTGATCCCTCGTAGTCGCCTGATATGCAGTCATGCATGTCCTAGCAGTTCTACGGAGAGAGACTGAGCTATACTGGATACACCCGGTGCATAAAGTCGATCCTTTCTAAAGTTAACCTAGTATCAGCTCGACAGCAGTCATTAATACTTTCATCTGCCAACGGAAAAACATGGGAGCCGCCGCAGTCTAGTGGCTAGATACTCGCCTGCGGATCAGAAGGTCGTGAGTTCAATTCCTGGCGAGGGCCGGATTTTTTTATTTCAAATATGACCTTGGCTCCCAGGTCGACCCAGCCTTGAGTGGGTACCAGGTACGGTCCTGGGAATTAAGGGTGACCTGACCATATCACCCACCAAGTGCTTTTTGATTTATAAAATTTAGGTCTAGCCCTATATACCCAATACACCTGAAAGGCATGATAAGGGTTCTTTACTTTTACTTTAAATAAATAACCTGGTACATACCAATATCCCTGTTTCGATGAGAGTCCGGCAGAACCAGCTCTAGTGTCACCGAGTAGGCCTGACCTGAGCTAAGGAACTGTGGACAGCATCAAATTCGTGAATTTGATTTGAAAAAAAAAAAAAAAACACGCACACGCACACACACACACACACACACCCACCCACACACCCACACACACACACAACCACACACCCCCCCCTCACACACACACACACACACACACATATCGTAACTGATCCAGAAAGCATGCCGAAGAAGGACAGGACAGGCATGCTTCGTGCAAGTGGCATGCTTCTCTGCGGCGGTCACGGGGGAGGAGTATTGTCTGGATCTTTTCTCCGGGACACGGTGGTGTCTTCTTCTTCTTCTTTCGTTCGCCTGAAATAAGTTGTCTATATCAGCAGTTTTGTCTCTTGTATAAATTTCACTGTCGTTGTTAGTTCATTCAGTGGTCCATAGAGTTTACGTTCCACTGTTGTTCTTTCTGGCCAAAAGGTTTGCCTTAATGTGTCAAATTCGGTCCTGGAGTACATGCTCTGCTGTCTGGGGCACATTTCCACAAGTGCACATGGCTGATACACCTATCTTGAATTTTGTGTACATGTAGTTACGTAATCGGTTGTGCCCTGTTGTGAGGCGGAGGATAATGACTTGTTCTGGTCTGTCCATAATAAAATAGCCGTCTTGTGCTGGGGCTGGTGGTTTCCTGATCGAATTAGTGATTCTTTTCTGTTGGTGGTATGTGACTGGTACATCCGGCTGCTCTTTTGTCGCACCTTTCCCTGCCAGTTGATCAGCTTTCTCATTTCCAGGCACTCCACAATGAGACGGTATCCACTGCATTACGACTCTTCGCTGAAGGCTGAGTTGTTTTCAATTCTGGTAGTTTCCTAGACTGGAGTGCTTCAAGTACTGATTTAGCATCTGTCAGCATTACCACATACTGTGAACCAAGATTGGTATTTAGCAGTTTCTCTGTTGCTATCTTGATAGCTTGAGTTTCTGCTTCATAGTTATGGCTGTACTTCCCGGTTGGTACGCTGGACTTATGCCTAGTACCATCTGGGAATTCGATGTACACTCCAGCACCACCATTTCTAACTGCACTTTCTGCGGACCAATCTGTATAGAATTCGGTGGTGTGTTGGGAAATGAGCAGTCGGACAGACTTGCTGGTTCTGCACAGCATGGTGGAATACTGATGCATGATAAGGCAGACGTAGTTAGGGCCGTGTGGGAGAGTGTGTACAATCCAGAGGAGCAAATGGATCACCACAGTCTGGTGAGACTGATGCAGCTGGGAGTGTCGAGGGGTTCTGGCCGATGCTCGACGCTCAGAGGAAAGGAGGACTGACGTTTGTTCAGAATGCTACTGACACCATTAGTATTGGAGCTCTTCGCTGGCTGCTCAAGATGGGGACAGGGGGCTTATGTGAATGCCACGAGTGATGTTGGTTCTTGAATCAACTCAACTCAACTCAACTCAAATTCTCGAACATTATTCAATTCTGTCAGTAACAGGGAACCTCAGTAGCGTAGCGGCTGGACGCTCACTTACCGGCCTAAAGATTTTAGATTCGGATTAGTATCAGTCGGATATTTTTTCCCCTTCAAAAATGACCTTGGCCTCCAGGTCGGACCAGCATACAATGAGTACCACGTAGTCTTGTAGTCTAGTAGAGGTTTCAACGTCATTGCAAACTGGTTTTTCCATACTTGCTCCGTTCCTGTATCAGGTATGTTTCGTGCTGAGTGGCAAGCATCACTTCAAATGTCTCGGGTAGTCAGCGTCCTTTGGATATTTTCTCCAGTGTATGCCGGTGTGTCGGGAAATTAGCAGGCAGATAGAATGGTTGGCTCTGCACCACTTGGTGGTGAATTGACGGACCCGGGACTTCTGAAGTGATGCTTGCCACTCTGCTCGAAGCTTGCCTGTTTTCACCTTTCTCAACATGCTCTATGAGTCAGTTACAATCACGGCATGTGTGTACAGCTGATTCTCAAGCCAGCTGAAAGCAGCAGAGACTGTCTCATTCGCCATTGCTATGAACCCCCATGCACTTCTTCTGCCGCTCAACATATATTACATATTACAAACAATTGATTAAAATGACGTAAATACATTAATTATTCTAACTAAAACGCCAATTCGACTATACTCAAAAGTAACTGCTAATTTCGACAAATTGTAAATCCAGAGGCTGCTTTTGTCCTGGTAAACAAGCAGTTACTTTTGACTGAGTAGGTTTTGCTTTCTCACTCGATCCCCAAACTCATGGGTCAGTTCAGTGTTCTTGTCAAGCCCCATACACACCACCGTAACAGGTAGATAGTTTCAGTTCTTCTTACTTCATATGTCGTACTGCCTATGTCGTAAAACGCGCTGATATTTGTATTTTTGTTTCCATTCTGCCCATGAACGTATATTTTTTTTAATGTTTTGCTATTTTGGGAGCTCAAGGGCCAGGAGGCAGATTATATAATAATTTTACACCAGCCTTGTGGGCTAGTCAAAAAACTGCTCGGCGGGCTATTCGCTGGCAATAGTCTGCCTACATCGTTGTTAGACTCATTTTTAATAGAACATTCAGCACTCGGTGGTGATGTGATAACATCATGCTGGTCGTCTTTACCTGCCACCAGATTACCCAGCACCACTTGTAGGCTGGGGTCGACCTGGGAACCAAGGTGAATTATTTTTCCGAAATGCACCAATCTCTGCCCGGCAGACGAGCGTCGAACCACGAGGTCACCGCAGCCTTCAGTAATCTTGGTTAACTCTTTCAGTCTCAAGCAGTTATTACTTCTTCTATCTAAGCATTTTGCCCTGCTCTCTAGCGTAGTTGCGGATTGCGCGGTGAGCGGATGACGAACTCCTTGTGGTCCGGGTTCACTCCCGGGGGTAGGCAGAAAATGCGACATTTATCCCAGATTTACGGTATTTTCAATGGAATCAAAGCCGAAAGGTTGCGATATCCATAATACCGAGCCTAAGGGTTAACAACTCATGGCTTCTGGATACTAAAACAAACAAACAATCTAAGCATGCTTGGTTGATGGTAATAAATACTCTGTACTCCATGCAGAGTGGCAAGCATCACTTAAGAGGTCCCGAGTAGTTAACGTCGATTGGAAATGTTTTTTTCAGGCTATTCTTCTGTGTTAGGAAACGAGCAGGCAGATAGACCAGCCGATTCTGCACTACTTGATGGTGAAATTATGTATGACAAGCTAGATGTTGTAAAGGCCTTTTTGGAGCGCGTGAACAGTGCTGAGGCATAAATAGATCAGTACAGTCTGAGGAGAATGGCACTGCGGGAAGTTGTCTGGCCGACGCTTAACACTCAAGGGAAAGGCGAGACGGATTTACTTTTAAAAAGTTTCAGGTACCATCAGGGCTTGAACTTTTTGCTTGTTGTTGAAGATGGGGACGGGCACTTGTGGGAGTGCCAGAGTGCTATGATGTCAGTTCCTAATTCAACTAATAATAAACACTTTGAATGTGAAAAAATTCAATTGAGATATAATAGGACAGGAGTTAAATTAATAATTCAAGCACAAAAAAGGTTAATTCTAACACTTTTTTGTGATAAAAAACAAGAACATCATATTATCTGTGGAGTGACCAAGAGAAGCGCGGAGGGGAATCTTGGTACTAAAAGAGTTAAATCCAAAAGTGGCAAGGATGTTTTTTTTTTTTTTTTAACAAGTAATGGGTGTATAATCGACACAGCCATTTACAATTTACCCCGGATTTGAGACTGACTCAGCCTGAAATAGGCGACAGGAAATGTTTGGGAGGTAAAGGTGGTCGGCATGATGTTGACAATATCGTGCATCAAATACTGACTGATCTGTCAAACATACGTTAACAGCACCTGACAATGCACCAATGTTGAGAAAGTGGTGTGTTACCTTATTTTCCTCAATTACAACACCTGTTGGCAAACTACTGGACGTAAATTTGCCTAGGAAAACCACAACAGCCAAAGAATGTTGGGGTTGGCTCTGCAATGCCATGTAAAGGATACGCAACTAACTAACTAACTAACAACCCATGTTATGTCTAAGTAAAGCAAGAAAGAACAAAAACGACACGAAATAGAAGATATTTTTTGTATATGCAGTCTATATGTTAATAGGAGACATACTTCCTGAAACCTTCCTTGATCGTTCCAGAACGAGACATCAGCGGACGGAAAGGAGCAAATCCCAGCGCCAGACGAGCAAACGCTGATGATCACACAAACATGGTACAAATTAGACAGTGGTTATGTGGCTTAGGGGAGCCGCCAGGGTGTAGCGGCTGGGCGAAGGTCCGAAGGTGGTATGTTCAGATTCTGACGTAGCGGGACCTTTTCTTCCTGCAGGTGTAGCCTGCATCCAGTCCTATGCGGGTAAAGAAAGTAGTCACACCAGTGGTAGCAAATGTGAGTGCTTGGAGTGTATGATGGATGAATAGACTACATACCCTAGGTGTACCTGGGTGGAGCTGCGAGAGGAGAAAATCATGCGGTAGCCACTCGTTGTTACATCAGCCAGAACAGAATGGAGAGTTGTTAGCCTTAAAACAGTCAGAAGGAGATCGGAATACTTATGGCCATGTCCGATTTGCGATAAAAATGATCTTTAAATAAAAACAGACAATTCTTTTGGCTTTCGGGGAAAAGGATACGAGAATCACACCGTGGAAGAGACAGACACTATAGCATGGATTATTACCACAGACAGCAGTGGGTAAACTCCAGTAAACCTCCATTGTAACCACGGTCACCCCTCCCGCCTCCCCCCACACAGAGAGAGAGAGAGAGAGAGAGAGAGAGAGAGAGAGAGAGAGAGAGAGAGAGAGAGAGAGAGAGATTATTCACTTGCGTGAGCTATGGTGAGAGACTGAGACGACTGCATTAGCGATTGTTCAAAAGTAAATAAACAAATTACAGTGTTAGTATGAAGTATGGGAGCTTGTTGTACCACGTGATACGTTTTTGTGTATACTGTGCCATATCTACTTATATTCTACCCCATTGTCGATTCAAGCCCTGCTCAAGCCAGTTTCTCTACCCTATATAAACCAAAGTCGCTATGGAAACTCACTATACAACTTCTTCTTCTTCTTCTTCTTCTTCTTCTTCAGCATTCTGATCCGTTGAGGTTCTTTGCTGCAGATATCACCTTCCTCCATTCATCTCTCTGGTTAGCCATCTCTTTCCAGTTGGTAACACCAAGTGTTTGCAGGTCTGTGGATATTATCTCTCCATCGTCTTCTTTGTCTACCTCGTGGTCTACGACCAATTATCTCCCTGGTGTATACATTTTTTACTTCTCTGTCACCTGACATTCTTTCAATATGCCTTAACCATTTCAGTCTATTAGCTCTCATGATGCCAGTGATCAGTGGTGACGTAAACAGATTATGAATTTCGTTGTTGCTTCTCACTCTCCATTCACCGCTGTTTGCATCTTTGATGGGTCCAAAGATTCGTCGTAAGGCTTTGCTTTCGAAAACCTGTAATAAGGCTTCATCTCTTTTAGTTATGCTCCAAGTTTCAGAGCCATATAACACGACTTGTCTTATCAACGTTTTATATATTTTGATCTTTGTGTTGCCAGACAGACACTTTGACTTTAGCAGATGTTGAAGGGCATAGTATACTATATTTCCAGATTGTACTCTAGAGTGTATTTCTTCTCTCAGCATGTTGGAGCAGTTGAAGTTTGCACCCAAGTACTTATAAGTTTCCGTTCGTTACTGTAAAACTAAGTGAAGTAAAAGATCTCAGGCCCTGTGTAGCATAATAGCAAAACAAGAAAATGGTTATGAAGATGATATTTTGTACAGATCAATTGGTTCTCGACTGAAGAGACGAAATATTAAATTGTAAAGTAAATCATCCTTTTCCCCGCCTTCGTGAGTACTGGGCATATAGGGCTAGAGCTGTATTTTCTAAATACCAACCTGCACACGATGGGTGACGTTATCAGCACACCCCCCCCCCCCCAGCTGTGTTTACTTCCCTAGACTCTACCTGGTACCCATTTAAGGCCGGGTAGATCTGGGAGCTAAGGTAGTTTTTAAAATGTCAGGCTCAGTTTGGAATCGAACCCACCACTTTCGAATCCACAGGCGAGCGTCTAATGGCTACACCAGTGCGGCTCTCGATGACTTGATAAGCATCACACTAATCGCCTTATCTTCCTTGGACATTGCTTGGTTCCCATTCTGCTGATGTCTACTTTAAGCTCGATTCGCGTTAGAACAAGAGTCCGTGTTAAAATATTCCTGGATAAGATGCTGCGTGGTCTCGAGGCATGGTGGTCCGCCTCGAGTGCTAGAGGCTCCACGTTCAATCCCCGGTAAGGGCTGGGATCGTTTCAAGTGGACTCTGGGTAGTGAGATGAGACGCCCGTGTGCATTGTTGCGCACGTAAAAAAATCCCTTGGCATAGGAAATCGAAAAGAGTAGCCTAACGGCGCTGCCCGGGCAAAAATTTGGTGTTAAAAATTTACCCAAAGTATTTCAGGATCCTCCCCGGTGCTACAGAGCCTGTGCACTGTGCTGAACTTCTTTGGACTCAGACTCGAGTTAGAAGAAAGAACGGAGTACTTATGGATTACTACCCGTGTGCAATGATGCCGATCCGTTGTTCAAACCTCAAACATCTAAAGTATTAGAGTAAAGTATTTTAAAGCAGTGTAAAGTAATGCCATGTAAAGTACCGTAATGTAATGTGAAGTAAAGTAAGGTAGTGTAAAATAAAAGTAGTGTAGAGTAAATATTTGTAATGTAAAGTAATGCGAAATAAGGTAATGCAAAGTAATTTAAAGTAAAGCAAACTAAAGTAAGGAAGAGTAGAGTAAAAGACTTTTAAAAACTATATTGGTCTGGTAATCTGGTAATCTGGCAATCCTAGTTTCAGCTTCATAGCAAACGGGTCACCCCTGTCGCGTGCGAATGTGCACCAGAACGCACCGGTACGGAGTGAGCAAATAAGACGTCAAAACAATACGTAACGTTGTTATGTTATTCTTGTCAAAAGGAGTTGATGTTTATAGTCCGAAGGAGACGGACGTGTGGATCCCTGAGGACGCTTTACCCCGGGATCCCACGGAAGCAAACGTTATATGAAGTTGAAGTTGGATCCTTGAGGACGTTTTACCCCGGGACTCCAAGACCTCAGCAGGAAGCTGGTAAACGTTACATTTTCGGCAGTATGCCGGTATACTTTCATTGCTTAATTCGGACTTGTCCGAGGACCAAGATGATTGTCATGATCTCAAGGTCGGACTGCGACCTATCGTGAGGACATATCAATACATGGATGTACGAGCGAGCTTTGGTTGAACGAGTTGATTATTACTTGCATATGTATTCTTGAAATTGATCATTGCATTTGTCAATACACAAATGGAACTTTTAAAGAGAGTTCTTGTTCTACTACGTTGGAAGCTTCAGCATTCATCAGGTTCTGTTACTCTTGGCCAGTGGCATGTTAAGTGTTGATGCCATTTGATACATTGCGACACCCCTAGTCACTTTTACGCTTGTCACAATACATTGCGACACCCCCTAGTCACTTTTACACTCGTTACAATGAAGCTTCCGCACGTAACAACCCCATAGTTGCTCCGCTCCTGTGTCAACGAAAAACACACACAGCTCACAGTGTCACGCCATGCACTCAACTCAGAAGCTGGGCGACGAAACTATATCTTTCCAGTCTACAAATGGAGCAAAAATGCAACGACCACCGTCTGGCAGGGGAAAAAAGGTGGCCGTGCCTAGCGTCCATTTTGACCTGAAGCATTATATGAGGGTTAATAAACGGTCAGCCCAGCAGTACCCTCATTATTAGCTGGGGAAGGGACTTGAGACATTATATCCACCAGCAGGCGTCGCCCCCACAACGAACTGCCTGCCTTCGTTAACGACTATTCACCCAACAGCGATGCAGTTCTTTGGCACTAAGGAGACACCTTGAACTTGGGTTTCGGACTGCTGAGACTCCCTACAAGATGTTATTTTATGTTTTGTTATCACACTTGATGTCACTGCACATTGGGCATACCCATGCGTGTTTAGTTCTCCGAAGCAGCAGCCACTCCAAAGTACTTCTACTAATTGTTCCCATGAGAAGTTGGTTATATCGTCTCCTTTCTCGGCCCCGAAGACGGCAAAGACGTGCATCACCATGCGTAACCCCGAGTGTGATGACAACCTTAGAGATGCCATGCATGTCTACTGGTGTATTCGTCCATTCTTTTCCGTGACTGATCACGTATAGGTCACATACCTGCTGGATTAAATCCTCAGCCTTTGTCATCCAAGAGCGGGCTCTTTTGAGACGCGTTCCTTTTGTGTCGTGTATAGCTTTTTGCAATGGGTGGCTAACGTCTGCCGATACCCTCATGTAAGCCTTGACCTGCGCCACTTTGTATCTGCTAGACATCGTCGGCAAACCCAGGACATAACGCATGGCGTTGCAGGAGTTGTCTTTTGTGCAGCCGGGTATGAGTCTCATGGCCTCATTTTGTACTCGGTCCAGTCTTTCTAGCTGGGTTTTGCTGACAGTGAGGAGGGCAAGACCATATTCAATGACGCTAAGCACAAGCCCTTGATAGAGAAGGAAAAGACGGCGTTGTTCAATATCAGCTGCTGCTAGCACCTTGAGTGCTGTCAAACCTTTCCTGGCTCTAAGTATGACGTTGTCTACGTGGAATTTGTATGACAAGCATCTGTCAAATGTCATGCACAGGTATTTCATTGTGTAAGTTCTCTCGATGTCCACACCACAGATGCTTACGACTGGCGTTGGTGTACTAACGATGTGGGTATTCAGAGAGAACCATGTTAAGGAGGCTTTGGACGAGTTCACCTGAGCTCTTGATTCCTGGCACCACTCACTAAGTCTGTCTTGTTCGTGTTGTAGTGTGGTTGTAATTTCCTGCTTGTTTTTACCTCGATGGTAAACAAGAATATCATCTACATACGACATTGTTTTGCCTAGGCCTACGCTTTGTGCACTCGTGACTCCTACTGTGTACACATTGAAGAGCACAGGCGACAATGGTGATCCCTGGGGCAGACCCACTAGGACGCGTTGAGGTTCGGATGCTCATTCACCACATCGAAGCGACTCTGTTCTTTCAAATAGCGCTGCTGCGATCCAGTTGACGAATGTTGTTTCTGTCTGCATATCCAACAGCAGTCTGATGAGCATGTTGTATGGGACGCTGTTGTACGCGTCTTCTAAGTCAATAGCGGCTGCAGCCGTTTCCATTCCCTTCTGGAAACCCTCATATGTGTTGTAGGCAAATACTGCAGCATTGCACCATGTATCTCTTCCTGGTCGATACCCACCTAGTGTAGCGGGGAATAGGCCATCTGACTCCAATGTTTGGGTTAACGTTCTGGCAACGATTTTTCCCATGAGTTTTACTACAGTGTTCTGGAGTGTGATGATTCTGTAGCCATTTATTCTCGTGTGGTCTTTTCCTGGCTTAGGAACCGGTCTGAGGTAGCTGTGGAGCCAGTCATGATGAATAATGCCAGTTTTCATGGTGTTGTTAAAAATCGTGGATAGTTCATCCATATCTGTTGCCTCGAGGCTTTTGAAGTCGCTGTATCTAATGCCATCAGGCCCTGGAGCTGTGTCTGGACAGGTCTTCCGTGTTGCTCTGATGCAGTCCGTTGAGATGTATACTGTATCATCGACTTCCTCCATTTCAGCCATCCGGATATCATGTAAACTCTGTTTCATCTGCTCCTTCTCTTCCCTATCTTTCTTCTCCGTCTGCAGGAGAAATCTGTGCAGGATAGGTATTGGTCAACATCACCCGGTCGCCTTTTCTTACCAAGACTTTATCTGGTAATCATTTAAGGCTGTGTCGACCCGGAAGCCGAGATCATATGTGGGGAAAAAAAAGTCCAGCAAAAAAAACAACATTATCTGGTAAGCAAATAATCCTCAGAGTTGTGGTTAAGAAGCTTAACGAAGTGGGGAGTTGGGTTAGGGGGAGACTTAAATCAAGACCTACTCCAGCTAAAACATACACACACACACACACACACACACACACACACACATATATATACACACACAATAAAAATCGGACGTTTCAGCTGGAGCCTTTCTCGACAAAAGGGAATCGCCGAGGTGTAATGGCTAGACGCTCGCCTGCGGTTCCGAAAGTCCTGGGTTCAAGTCCTGAAGGAACCGAGATTTCTTTAAAAAAAATTTGTAGTTGGCTACCACGTCGACCCAGCCTTGAGTTGGTACCAGGTGCAGTCCTAGGAACTAAATAAAACCGAAGCACTCGAAATAATAATTGTACAAGAGCGTTTGCCATGTCGTTGTTTAAGGCATGGTCTGGTATCTGATTCCAAATCAAAGGTTAAAGTAAGCATTATTTTCCTATGTAAAAGTGGAGATAAGAGGTCACGTGACTGACAGATTAGTTGACATATGTACGGGTGCTCTAGTTAAAGATGGTCATGGTGTTTCTCAAAGTTGGTGGCACTAAGAATGTCCATATCATCTTTAACGCCGATGTTCGTTCGTCCATCCCGAGCGGTGGAGATCGCTTTAATCCAAAGTAGTAACAACTGGGAAAGTGACAAGCGCGAAGACTTGGATTTAAGTCAGGAAGAGTTGCGCAATTTGTTGAGCTCACTTGAGTTGTTGAGTTGTTGAGCTCACTATGTCGCAATTGTCCAACCTGATGCAATGTCAAGACAATGTCGAGACGATTGGAAATGGACCTAGGTTCAGTGGATGAACAAGGCGTCTTAGGTACCCTGCCTTGCTCAGGCTCTCCACAGAGTCTGCTGGTAATCGCCTTCTTGTCCGTTGAGCCATAAGAGGTTCAATCCGCGCAGTCCAGTCTTTGCATGCAGAGTAGGCATTTCCCAGTCACAGTTTGGTTTAGAACCACGTCGTCTACCCTCTCCTGGTTAAGCCAGCCTGTCAAAACTGTTGCCGGGAGGGTGGGGGAAAAAGGGACGGGAGAGGGGGGGGGGTGGGGTGTCCCTGTCGTATGCTGACAGCTGCTGGGAGCCACAAGGGAGAGGTGAGTGCTAGACCTAGCATATTTGGGAAGAACTGCCCTAAGAAGGAGAAGACGGTCACCCTGCCACAGGTACTACTAGTATCTGACACCCCCTTCCCCAGTGATGATTTGTCTATGAACGCGAACAGAAAGAACACATTGGATGAAGGGAACAGTGCCCTTTAAAATTCTCTAGAGTAAAAAAGGTAAGGGGAAGTGGGGGGGGGGGGGGGGTTGTTCTGAAAGGACTTGAGCCTTGCTTACGTGCTTAATAATAATAATGTTAGATAATCGACCGATCATCCTCATTGCACATTAGGCAAGTGCATAAGCGCTCGAATCTCATCTTCAGAATTATAAAGTACGTTCCTCAGTACACAGCGACTGATAACTACAGTTCTGTGTTGGGTTACTATGCTTTGTGTTTAACCTACATATCTGGCAGAACCTCTTTTGACAAGAAGTTCGCAGAATAATAATGTGCTGTATATTAATAAATAAATATAATAATATAATTGAAATAGTAGGGTAAGTATACCCAAAAACATCTATTCAAACTTGCGGTGGGGGAGGGGGGGGGGGGGTGAGATCCCACTCTCCGTCGCCCCTTCTACAAACCCTTCTGTGTAACTGCATATTTACAAAACCTAGCCCCGATATGGGACCAAATATTTTTTTTTTTAAAATTTGTCTGAAGCCCTACACCGGCTTTAGTTTTGGGCCGTAATATAATCAAACGGTTAAAGAGGGTTTCTGAGACTTGTACTTGGGTGATTCTCATCCGAATAGTGGCACTTTTTGTCACCTAGTGTTTATTGCTAATTTTGCGCTCCTAATAGGGTTGAACGTCACTCACTCAAACGTACTTATAAAACGACGTCAACCGATGCACGTCTGGAACTCGGGAATCCCTGTGTGGGTTTTGGGGCCCTATTGTGGGTGGTGGGGGGGGGGGGGGAGAAAAGACTCACTTCCTCTTTAACAACCATGCCGTAAAATTCGTTTAAGTGGGGAGGGGAGGGGGGAGGGCTTTCTTCGAAGTCGGAGTGCGTCTTCCTGAGAGACAGGGAATTCAACAGTCTGCTTACACATATGTCAGGTCTGTAGAACAAGACTACAGGCCACAGGTAGGCAAACAAGCCTAACTTTCCCCCGGAGTTTACAGCCCGTGAGCTCGAAGAAGAAGAAGGTCTTAGAGAGAGATGTGTTCTGAGCAGAAATATATTAGTATATAGCTTACCTTTGCTTAGCATATTTCATCCAAGGATTGAATAGCTAAGTACAACATAAAATGCGACTAGAAAGGTCAACAGAGGAAATGGGAAAGACAGACACAAATACTATGCAACATTTCGATCAAAGTCTTTATCAACGGAGTATCAAATACAACACAAAATATCACTGGAAAACTCAACGGATATACAAACTGAGAAGCTCAGTTGTTGCGTCCGCTGAATTTTCAACAGTTTGTTATACAAACTGACTGAAGCTCGTGGTTTTTGCGTGGTATGGGAGACCGCTGAATTTCTTTCGTTCGCCTATGTCGTGTCCTGATTTCTGTAAAACCACTTGCAGGCTGCCTCCGACTTCAGCACCTTGGATTTTTGACTGTGATGGTACTCGAGGGAGAGTAGGCTCGCATTCGTCGACCCACTCCTAAAATGTCCCATCCATTTTACCAGGATGGGCTGTCCTTGGGAAAGCTGGGAAGTAAAACAGGTCCACCACGTGAAGGTGAGGTAGGCTTCGAGCAAGAGAGGGTAGAATGTTTGTTACCACGCCTAAAATGGGTTACTTGGGGCCACTGGGAAAGTAAAGACAGCCTTGTAATTCTCTGGTAAACAAGTATGATTGGACTGTAAAAAAATATGGTACGCTCTGCCCATAAGCCCGATGCGCCGAAAGTCGTGAAAAGGGATCTTTACTTACTTTTTTACTTAGTAAAAACTATTCTTTTCCGCGCCTTCAGACGGATTGGGTATATAGGGCTAGACCTATATATCACAGACCGGTCGCTACTGGGTAGATGTTGTCAGCACCACACCGGCCTCCTTTACTTCTCAGAACTTTGCCTGGTACCCACTCAGGGCTGGGTCGATGCCAGAGCCAAAGGTCATTTCTGAAAAAAAAAAGTCCGACTACGTCAGGATTCAAACCTACGACCTTCCGATCCCCAAGCAATCTTTTAACCGCTACACCACGACTGCTCTCTGTTGTCTTTAGGACTCTGTTGATAAATATGTTAGTCGCATTATCTTGAATGCAGTCGTCCGCAATAAATGTTTATATTGTATTTAGTAGTTTTGTCGTCAGTGTGACTGCAGTGCAGTCGTCTCCTAATACCTGGAGATAAATCTTATAGAGCTATGAGTTTTAAATTCTGAAATCATAATAAAGTCGAAAACTGGGTGCTTTCTTAATATCCTACCCCAAACACGGGGAATCCACAGGTCACGGGAAAGTCTAATATTTCATGGGGCGATAGATTGGTTGCATGCAGTCGTGGGACCTAGGCTGCACTCTCTAGTGGGACGTAGGTGGGTTGGGATTAGGAACAGTTCTAGATGTTTTGTGGTCGTTAACAGCATCAGAAAGCCGGAAAACCCAGTCTTACCGCCCTCAAGAATGTTGGACTTTCCTGTGACGTCATCTGGGGTAGGATATTACGAAAGAACCGAAAACTAGTTATTGATGTAACTGTTGAATTCTATCAATATTTCATAGTTGCTGGTTCAGGGGTATGGTAGAACCCAGTAATGATGGGATCTTTTGAAGGGGTTAATAGCAAATTATGCATAGAACTATTCACGTCTCCGCAGCGAGGAGCCGTACTCATTTTCAGGCAGCAGGTTCGGTTCCTGATATGATACTTCTCATCATCATTTCATCTAGCACGACGACGTGGAAAAAAGGTCTTTAAAATAGTCCTAATTTAAAGACACCAACTAAATTTCTTAGGAAAGAAACCAACTCAAACAACTGTATATCTTAATTTAAATGTGTATGCTTTTCTGGCAGCTAACCTCGCAGAACAGGTTTATGGTAAACAGGCCACTACTAGTGTACAAGTACTTATTTACTTTGAGCATTAAAGCAAGTGGGTGTAGAGTACACGAGCGTATGTAACTAAAGGTTTAAAATCGGCCACTGGGTTAATCATTTGCTGTACCCGGCCTGTATCAGAGAAGGACTGACATTCCATATTATCTCTCTCTCTCTCTCTCTCTCTCTCTCTCTCTCTCTCTCTCTCTCTCTCTCTCTCTCTCTCTCTCTCTCTCTCTCTCTCTCCTCCCTTCCCCACCCCCTTCCCTTTTTCCAGGCCAAATCTTTTTCCTAATTTCACCTTTTCAACTTTAAACACATTAAACGAGTTCTCTTGTGAATACTACTCTTCTAATCAGTCTCCTGCCATCCTCATCTTCTTCTTCTTTCTTTCTTCTTTCTTTCTTCTTCTTCTTTCAAGTTTTTCTTTTCATTTTTCTTCTTCTTATTTTCTTCTTCTTCTTCTTCGATCTTCCTTCTTCTCTTCTTCTTCTTCTTCTTCTTCTTCTTCTTCTTCTTCTCTTCTTCTTCTGTTCTTCTTCTTCTTTTCTTCTTTCTTTTCTTCTTCTTTTATTCTTCTTCTTCTTGCTTCTCTTCTTCTTACTTATTCTTCGTCTTCTTCTTTATTATTTATTCTTATTTCTTCCTTCTTATTCCTATTATTATTATTATTATTATTATTAATATTATTATT
>CAJHNH020000027.1:127020-207020 GCA_905116865.2 Candidula unifasciata
CACTATGTACCTTGTCGAATACTTCAAATGCCTGGCGAATCTCTTGTTCCTGGTCAAGAGCATTCAGCTTTCGTGACATCATCGTGAGGAATTCTGGGAAATCTATTGCTCCGCTCCCTGTTTTGAAAAAAAGTGAACTGTTTAAAATTTTTCAAAAACTTTCTACAAAATTTATTATATAATTAGTAAATAATACTGAAATACAGAACAACAAATTACATAATAAAAGCAAAGTATTCCCTATATACTGATACATCTGCAGAACATGTCATCTTCTCCCTCTTCTTCTTCTTTTTTTTTTTTCTTCTTCTTCTTCTTGTTCTTATTCTTCTCCTCATCTTCCTTCTCCTTCTTATCACCCTCCTCCGTCCTCCTCTTCTTTATTTCATTCTTCAAAGAAAACGAATAAAGAACGGGAAACACTTTTCACCCATACTGTTTAGTATTGGGTACTCAATTTCATCTACGCTTTTATCTGTCATTTCTTACATTATTTAACTGGTACATCTATTAGTATGGTAATCATTATTAACAACAACATCCAACACGTCATCAACAGCAACAATATGTGCTAATGAAGAAAGTTATAAAAAAATAAAAATCACCAGCGAATCCATGGCAGAAAGTCGCGGCTAGAAGATTAATTACCTTCACCCCCTCCAATTTGCCTTACGGGTTTCAAGATCCCATTCTGCGGGATTGGGGGGGGGGGGATGTACCCAATGCGCCCAAGCATTTGGTAAAACTGTATTGAGGAACTAATTAAAGATATGTTGAATTTAGATACTGTAAACAGAAATGAACAAATACTGCAGTCAACTGTAAACTGTAACACCAACATCCCCACCGCCTATTTGACGGCGAGTACAGAAAAAGGTCAGTTTCCAGTCTCGTGTATTCTCGTGCGCAAGATGTTTTCTGTGTCCATATTTCTGCTGATCCCGCACTGTCACATCTAAATGTATACTTATTATTATCCAGTTTCGTCCTTTTTAGGACGACATTTTTTGTTATTTGAAGCCCCACCCTGGCTTTTGCCAGGGGCCGCAATATAGGCAGGCCATAAATATGGCCAATTGTCTGAAAGCGGTTTCTGGGACCTCTCCACGGCGATCCTCATCCGCATGGTGGCACTTTGTGTCATCGGGTGTTTATAGCTTGTGTGATGTCCTGGTGGGGTAGAAATTCAGTCAGTCAGTCACATTTTCCAGGGGCCATAACTTTGCTAAAACCACGGGTAAAATACACTGTTGATTAAACATTTTGATATTGTTATTTAATCTATTTGTTTTTCATAAGTGTTCAGAAACATATTTTAACCACTACTGTATCTCTTGACAGACAGGATTCACTCTTCTAATATATTTGTGCTGTCGTAGAGAAAAAAACGGCCGTTCTAGTGACTGTATTCAGGAATTTGATTTTAAACAATTTTGAGATGATCAGAACGTGCACATATCGTATCATTTGCGATTGATCTCTCTAAACATTGCGCTTAATCATTAAACTAGCACTCAGAGAAAATACAACTCTGACTGACTTAATTGTTTTCAGTTTGATGTTTCACCTGCTACTCTAACAGCTGCTTGTTGTTCATAAAATATAATAGTGAAATTAGTTGTACTTTAAGCTAACATCTGTTATGCCGTTACATATTTTTGTTTTCTGATGAATAGTTCCAACATCTGCACGTAAAAATTAAAAACAAGCGACATTTCGGGCAGATTTTCAAGGACATTATAAATATTGAGATGGACTATCAGAAGACCAACTAAAGAGTATTTGCGTTTGATATATTCATTAATTGCAGACTTAAAAACAGAAGACAATAACAGTTAAGTTCCCACACCAATCATCGTGATCATTCTTACTATCTCCCGACCTTTTAAGGACGAAATTTTTCGTTATTTGAAGCCCTACTCTGGCTCTTGCCGGAGGCCTCAATATAGCCAGGCCATAAATATGACCTAAAGGCTGAAAGCGGTTTCTGGGAACCTCTCCACGGTGATCCTCACCCACATGGTGGCACTTTGTGTCATCGGGTGTTTATCGCTTGTGTGATGTCCTGGTGGGGTAGAAAGTCAGTCAGTGATCATTCTGTTGTACCGTGATACGTTACATCTGGCTAGAGGCCATTCTGTTTTACCCCGTAAAATCTTATCTAACACCCACGCTTAGACAGGGAGAAATAACAGATATACCAGAAGACAAGTTAAGCTTTGAGGTTTTCTGTGGCGAAGTGGTCAAGCCGTTGGCCTCGCGCTCTGAAGGTCGTGTGTTTGTTTCACAGCTGCGCCGTTCGGTTCACGAGTGCAATTTTTACGGAGGTCCATGGGGATCGTCGCCGGAACTAGGGAGGTGTTGCTCCGTGCCACGCTCTCCGCAGGCAGACAGCTGCTCTGCGGAGAAAGACTGAGCCATATGGGATATAACCAGGTGAAAGGAAGTGGATCCTCTTGCCTGTAACCAGTGAAGTTCCTTCACTAATCATCAACACCCACTCTGTTGTGTCATTATACAATAGAGCCCGCAGTACAATCTCCATTTGGTTCTATTCCGTACAATCCTTTACAAAACCCACATTGACAGGGGAAAAACAGATATACCAGGGGAAAATAACAGATATACCAGGGAAAAATAACAGATATACCAGTGAAAAATAACAGATTTATCAGGGAAGAAGACTCACCGTCTGCATCCACTTCATTGATCATGTCTTGTAGCTCAGTTTCTGTTGGGTTTTGTCCCATAGATCGCATCACCGAACCCAGCTCAACAGTGGTGATGGTGCCATCTCCGTCTTTATCAAAGAGGCTGAACGCTTCCTTTAACTCTACATTAGAAGCACACATTTAAATGAGAGAAAACGGGAATTTCAAAATTTTCGCTCAAATTTGTTTGTAAAAAAATGATGTTCTTTTATTGTTCTTGCCTAACAAAGTAAAACGGTGCTCTGTCTGCTAAAGAATACATCAGGCTTTTAGCCTTGGGTGGCAGCTCGTCTAGGAGGGAATCTCCGACACTTGAATAGACATAGTTATGCTTTTCTGATCTACCAGCTTCTGCAACGTGCTTTGTTCTAAACTTTGTAATGTTAACTTTCTTATGGAGTAAAGAAGGCAGGCCAAGTAAGGATCATAATATATGGGCAAAACATGCTTAAAGCAATACATACCACTATCGCGTGAAAGACGGAAAGAGACCAATACACAAGCAGCTGTCCAATAAGCTGCAGCCAAGACTATTGTTCCCAGACGCAGTACATACACTAAATGACCAATTTTCACGCCATCGGCGCATCAGACAAATGGTGCCAGACACATATTATATGAACAACTGGCACTCGGTGGAGGATGTGGTCAACATTACGCCGGTCGACTTTACTTCCCAGGATAATAACTGGCACCCATTTTAGGCTGGATCGACCTGGGAGCCAAAGTCTATTTTTAAGTGTGTGTGTGGGGGGGGGGGGGGGGGGGGAGGAGAACCCCGTCTCAATGCCGATTTGAATCCAAGAAGAAGGCATGTGTATTTATTTCACACACAGACGAATATGTTTAAGATTCCAGTATATAAGGCTGTCTACACCTTGCTTGCCAGTGTCTGTGTTAGCTTCTTTAGTGATTTTAGTCCTTTTTATTACTTCCACTGGACCTCTTCTCCCCTTTTTCTTTGGATTTCAGATTTGGTTAATAGTTACCACCCCGGTCTCTTGTGCTACAAGTTTCCCTAAATCCCGGCTAATTTGTACTGTAAAAGTGTAACATTTCCGCGTGTCATTTCAGCATTTGATTGGCTATAGTCTTTAGATGTTTTTTTTTAAACAAGAGGTTGCAAATATACCCTTAACACAGACAACAATACCACGTCTTTTGAGCTATCTACATACACATTAGGAGGCGTCAAAAACTGCGGTGTATGTTTATAGATGTCAAGGCAGATGGTTGGGTCTCGTAAGAGTCCGTTTAACGACGATATTAATATTTGAATATATCAAGTCATCATGTAGCAGGTCCTTTGCAGAACGTCGTTCTCATCACAGTCTGCCTGTAAGAAACTCGGTCTCTTGCCAGTTCTCCCGCCTCATGAACTTTCACACTCAATGAGTCACTTATATCCTGTGCCCATCTCTGTGTCGGTCGGCCCCTGCCCCTCCTTCCTCGTACCCTGCCCCTCCTTCCTCGTACCCTGCCTTCTGCTATAATTTTTTCCAATCCGTCGTGGCGCTTGATATGACCAAAATATTTCAGCTTTCGAGAAAGGATGCTGTTTATTAGCCAATCTTCCTTGATGTTCAGATCTTTTAAGATGTCAATATTTCTCATCTTCTTTGTCCAAGATATTCTGAGAATTTTTCTTTAGCATTTCAGCTCAAAAGCCCCTATTCTCTTTCTTAAGGATTGAGAGATAGTCAACGACTCACATCCGTATGTAGCCACAGGGAAGATGCATGCTCTCAAAATTCTAATTTTTATCTCCTTGCTGGTGCTCAACCATAGACTTTTAAGGCTGTTCAATCTTTGCATTGCTATGGCCATCCTCCTTTTAATTTCTTTCGAACAGTCTCCATTGTTGTTTATACATCAAGTCACCGGGCAAAATAGCCCGGCCAGAAATATGGTCTAATGGCTGAACGCGGTTTCTGGGACCTCTCCGCCGGTTATCCTCATCCACATGGTGGCACTTTGTATCATCAGGTGTTTATCGCTTGTGTGATGTCCTGGTGAGGTAAAAGAAGATAGAAAGACCTTTTGCGTCTAATAAATTTACGACTTGATAAGACAGAATAGCTGTGTGAAATTAAGTGTTTAGAAAGACCGAATGTAAGACGGGACTAAGTGTCCGATTTGTACCTATAGGAAAATGGAAATTCGTTCGTTAGCTTAATTGAAAACATTTTCTCACGTACAGTCTCCGTGACAACGTCACTTACCTAAGATCTGTGCAGATGACAACTCTGAGCTACTCTGAAAAGAGGGTGGGGGGAGGGGGGAATACATCTATTTAATTCTGTGGACTATTTAATTTCAAAATATTATAACAACTAAACCATGTTAACTTGCTATATCGATCAACCATAATGTGGAATTGGAAAGAGCTGTCGACTTTGCATGCAATGGATACAAAAATAGATAGGTCTTTGGGTA
This sequence comes from Candidula unifasciata, assembly GCA_905116865.2. Classification (NCBI taxonomy): domain Eukaryota; kingdom Metazoa; phylum Mollusca; class Gastropoda; order Stylommatophora; family Geomitridae; genus Candidula; species Candidula unifasciata. The sequence continues at coordinate 132,168 of CAJHNH020000027.1, forward strand.
TCCCCTAATACGAACACCCTAGCCCCCCCCCCCCCCCCCCCCCCCAAGGGTGATTATTATTGCGTCTGTAAACATCTATTACAGCACCAGGCCCTGTTACCATTTAGAAGTCCTGATATGGAAAATGAAGCTTTCGATTTTATCTTGTCTAGTGTGTCCTTCGATCTCTACTTCTTTTTATGAGTTGCAGTCCGTACACCCTAGTTTAACTGAATTTAACTGGTTTTTACAACGGATTAACCTCATGGCACAAGGTTCAAAACCCATAAGTGCTCCGTTCTACTTCTAACTCAAGCCGTTTGAAGAGTCTCAGCGCAGGGCATGAACTACTTATCACCGGTGAGGATTCTGTACACGTTAGTTTGTTTTTTGTACTATTATTACGACTCTTTGAGTCTCAGCTGGTTTCGTATCCCAGGCCCAAGGGCTAGTCAAAAGAGACGTAAAATCGGCGCGTCATGCGTTCATTAGGCCTCTAGGTAGGAATCTATAAACCTATGATGCGTTTCTTGGGACTCAAAGAGGCAGCCTAGCTATTTATGTCCGTATATATCAGACTTCAACTGGACATCGCAAGATAATGGATGAACACAATCTTGGAAGGTGGGCCAACCTGGTTCATGAAGCCAGGCCACGATTTTTCACTGCTGCACTTTATCTGACTCTCGGACACGGACAAGCCGATATGGTGACTTTGCAGCAGGTATCGTGAGTTTTGGTATTTTATACATATTGTCGCTGCCGTAGCAAATTAGTCGTCTACCTTAACTATCAGAGTGACACGCTGACGGTTGGTTCTACAAACAGGTGTTAGTCTTTGGCAACTGGCAGAGAGACACTGGCAGACATTTATTGGACACTTTGGCTTTTAGGGATACAAAAGCTCTTTTTCACTTGTGGCTCGGACTAGTCTACCGAGGCTCATCCCCACGACGTTCCGTGCGTCCAAAGCCAGCTCGAAGCCCTTTCCGCAGCTTCGCCTAATTGTTTTAGTGACTGTTTACGCTCATTTCCTTGCAAGCCCAGGTGATTTAGTAAACTGTATGTGAAAGTAGAGATACGTCCTGTTGCACCTTCCTCGGCGGCGAAGATTTCCGTCTCAAGGATAAAGATCTTTAACCAGGAATAGTCAGCTGTGATGTCTGTTAATGTCGAGAGGATGGACTTCATTGCACAGGGTTTTATTTCATATGGCACGGTCGCTCTCCGAAGAACAGCTAATCGCCTACCGAGAGCGTATAATAAAGCTGGAACACCGTAACTCTGGGGATGATCCCCAGGGGTCTGCGTAAAAGTTGCACTCCTAAACCGAACGAGGCTGCCGTGAAACGACCCACGACTTTTAGAGCGCGAGGCAATTGGTTTGACCACTTCGCCACAGATACCCCCCCTTCCCCCACCCACCTCCTCCCCTCAAATCTATGTGTGGCATCTAAGTGGTTAGCATGCTTATGAAGTGGCTAGATAGGGGCACATTTTGAAATTGCCATGAGCTATCGTCGATCCAGCCAAAACTTGACCAGGAAATTTACTGAGAAGTAAAGGCGCTTGTGGTGATACTGACCACATTGCCCATCGAGTTCCGGATTGTCTATAGAACTGAGTACAAACAACATGCGCCTCTTTATAGGAAGCGGTTGAATGAAGTTTACTTTAACAGACGAACGAACCATACACATATTGAGAACTACGATAGCAAAAAGGCTGGATCTTTGCTGCTGGACTGACAATTGTGTGTCTGAGTTGTATGTTTGCCTGCACTCCTAGATGGATACAGCCTATAACGGATATCAGGAGATGTACTGATAGCAAAATGCGGTCTATGTGACGGGAATCTCATTTGGTCCCAATGTGGGGGAAACAAAAATATGCCCACTGCTTACCTCCCCCGAAGAACAGAAAAAGCATTTCATAAGAGTCGACTAATTGGGAGCTTCCTTCGAAGACGGAGTGTATCTGCTCGAGCGGAAAGAAACAAACAGCTGCACACACATAAGCCAGTTACACGGAAGTACAAGTAAAACTAAGGCCCTAGCACAAAGTCAAAGGTCAAACATTGGAACAACCAGCAGTTTCCGCCGGAGTTTACAACCGGTGTAAACTCTTCAAAGAAGAAAAGCGCCGCATTGTCTAAAAACAAATACAGCTGTAGTTGTTTCAAAAATCGTGCCATCCCACAAATTTTTTTTTAGCATGTGGCCTTAGATTTCCCTTGTCCCTATGATTTTACGGTTTACAATCGCACAATGGTTGCTGTTTTCTTAAAGCAGCGAATTTCTTTGATCTTTGTTTGACTAATAATTTGTGTACACCAAAAATAGAATATTCAGCACTTGGAGATCGTTTGGAAATTACACATGCAGCGATGCGTGATTATTATTTTGATAGCTTATACAACATACAATAAAAAATCTTTATTTCATGGAAGACTAATGCTGGAGATGACCACCAAAGTGTGTGACGCCTATGAAACGCATGTAATTTAATGTTTTGAAAAGTTCCCGTTACTCCTAACTGTAAGCATGGTGATTGTTTGCTTTGAATCAGTGTCTGCCACCCCCCCCCCTCTTTATATATATATATATATATATATATATATATATATATATATATATATATATATATATATATAATAAAACAAAATGGCAAAATACAAACTAGATGTTTGTTTACATTTTTTTAAACACTTTTACAAAGACATGATAATTAACAGGTTGCGTGCCAAATGTCAGCAACATACACCAAACGGGTACTGAGATACAGATTTTCAAATGTGGGCATGACATTTGGAACGGACTATAGCACCAGTTTCCCTTTAAGTCCTAGACATGAACGTTATTTTGTCTGGACACTAACAGGTGAGAGCCTGAAGTAATCATAAGCGGCAGACTTGCCCTATTCGACGACGCCACATTACAAATTTGTGTATCCTTAATGTTTTTCGTTGTGAAATAATCTGGAATTAGGCCTGACTTTTCTACATGCCTAAATTATATGGCCCACTTATGTCAATGAATATTTACTCTAGTTTGTCTCTAGATACGGAGACGTTCTGGTCTGACAAATTGACCGTGAAGAGTACTTTTAAAAATATTTAGCAGTGACATAATGGCGACTTTTAGTTTGTATACGAATTATAAGTCTAATTCAAGGGGCGTATCTTGAAAGAAACAGAAGGGTTATGTCAACCATATCGTGAATGTAAAAAAAGCAGCAGCAGCAGCAGCAGATATGGTTGAAAAGGATTCCTGGGAGTTGCTCCTGTTTTATTCGCACTTGAACGTTGACTTCACGGCCAGATATCGTATTTACTTAATACATCTTTCTTCTTCCGCCTTGGCGGAGTGGCTAGACGCTCGCCGCGGATCGGAAGGTCGTGGGTTCGCTCCCTGGCGGAGCCGGACTTTTTTTCAAAAATGACCTTAGCTCACAGGTCGACCCAGCCTTGAGTGGGTACCCGGTGCAGTCCCGGGAAGTAGAGGCGGCCGGCGTGATGCTGACCACATCACCCATCTTGTGCCGATGGTCTATAAAAATATATGTCTAGCCCTATATGCCCTATACGCCTAAAGGCGTGGAACACCCCCCCCCCCCCCCCCCCCCCCCCCCCCCACCCCCCCCCCCACCCCCACCCCCCCCCCCCCCCCCCCCCCCCCCCCCCGCCCCCCCCCCCCCCCCCCCCCCCCCGCCCCCCCCCCCCCCCCCCACCCCCCCCCCCCCCCCCCCCCCCCCCCCCCCCCCACCCCCCCCCCCCCCCCCCACCCACCCCCCCCCCCCCCCTTTATACGCCCCCTAAAGGGTCCTTTATTTTATTTACTTCCAACTTCAGTGGATCATAGACACTGAACCAAATCACACCAAGCCGTTCTATCTTTCGTGTCTTTCTCATCATTTTAGCTTCAGTCGCTAGCTACCCTCTACATGCGTCTTTTTTTTTTGGGGGGGGGGGGGGGGGGGGGGAGGGGGGGTCTTCCATTATTTATATGTCCCTGTGGGTTCCAGTGCAAGGAAGTTCTTGCTATATTGTATATTATTCACAATTCGTGTCATATCCAGTTAACTTCTTGGTACACTTCAAGTTATTTAGTCCTTTTCTATAACTCAACAATACTGATTCTATCATACCATTTAATTTCCTATACTCTGCACAGGCACCAGTTAATAAATATTTGCAGTTTTTTTTTTTTAAAAGTAATTGTTTTGCTGTTTTCCGTGTTTTAATTCCATGCAAAAGTACTGATTTGACATAAGAATTAAAGATTTTAAAAACAATTTTGAGTTTAGTATTGGTTTTGATAATAATAATTATAATAGCACCTAATGCATAATCAAAGGACAATGTAACCCCCCCCCCCCCGCCTCCTCCCCCCCCCCGCCTCCTCCCCCCCCCCCCAACCACCAGCGGCGAAGTGGGCAAACCGTTTGCCTCGCACTCTGAATGTCGTGGGTTCGTTTCACTGTGGCGCCGTTAAGATCAAGAACAATTTTTAGAGAGATCCCTGGGGATCTCTGGGCAGACATCTAGCTGTTTTGCGGAGAGGACGGAGCTATACAGGGTAAAGCCAGGTGCAACGAAGTTTATCTATTCACCTTTACTCCAATAACAAATAAATATTTTAATCGCAGTCCCTGTCTAAGACGACACCCACTTTTTAACTTAAAAAAAAACATTAGGGAAAATATATCGTCTTATACAGGGAAAACAGACAGTATGTCACGCCGCCCGCTACTTCCTACAGTCCGCCAACATAGAAGCACTGGTTCAAGTTTGCTACTTTCACAAGTTGTCATAGCAGGTGTAGTATTTCGTCATAGAGATACAAAAGTGTAAAGATGACGCCCACATTCTCTGTTCAGTGTTGTATAGGAATAAGGGTTTTCTTTGTTGTGTGTATATAAGACTCCTACATCTGTTGACACCACTGCTGACGGGAAGTAAAGATACTGTTTACTACATTGAACAAATATGTGATGAGATCCATAGACAGATATGATAATCGTGTAAATGGAAATACTGAAATGTGTGGACCGAAACACTGCTGGACAGGCAAACATAATAACTGACCGACACCTAGATAGCCAGACAAACTGACAAACATTTAGGTAGACAGACAGACGGAGACAGGCGGGTAGTATATGCCAATTAATACACGAATGTTCTCAAAATGGTACCACACAAGACACTGGTCGAGAATTCAGTTAACAATTTGGTGACATTTACTGACGTGTAGCAAAGATGTGTCATCTCTGCAAGGAAGGTTTGAACAGTGCACCTCTGCTGTCTCCAGGAACATTAAGGCGTGAGGCTCCACTCTCCTCCACGGAGTGACACTCGTCCAGTGCTGTATTTAGGCATAAGCTAACTAGGCTACGCGGCGTCCGTGGCTAAGGCGTTGCGAGTCCGACTCGTAAGCCAGCATACTGCGATCGAAACCCACTGCAGGCCGCGTAGATTTTTGTCGTGGTATGGGACGTCGCAGGTCGACCCAGCCTAAAATGGGTACCAGGATGGGCTGTCCTGGGAAAGTAAAGACAGCCGGCGTAATGCTGACCACATTACCCACAGAGTGCTGAAGGTCTGTAAAAATATGGGACGCTCTGGCCATATGCCCGATGCGCCGAAAGGCGTGAAAAGGGAACTTTACTTTTTTTTTTTAACTAGGCTACAACATAGGACATCGGTGACCGGGTCTTTCATTGACTGGCCGGTAGACGTTTTCATCCTCGGTCAGGACAGTATTTGGATCTGTGTCCCCTTTGATCAAACCAACCTTGCAAGAGTCCTTTTCAGGGCTCTTGGCTGGCGTGCAATGCTAAGACATTTTATATGGCGCACAAACACCGAGTCAAAGTTATCACCCAAAGCTACCCCTTTGGCAACGCTAGTTAAACATGATGATTTTTTTTTTCAAAGCAAGTCAGCCAACCCACCTCAGGACATCATTCTTTGTTGGAATCTTTTAAAAAAAAAACACTACTTTTGTTTTGATAAATGCATTTGTTTTCAATAGATTAAAAAAAAAAAAAAATATTCCCTAGAGATTTTCAGATTTAATTAATATTATTTTGGATTATTATCTCAGGCTTATATTTATTTTTACTTGTTCTAACCTACTTAAATTGAATAAAATAATCAGCTTAATATGCGCCAAATTCCACCATGTATTACTTATATATTTTAAAGTTTTCTGAGATTAACTGATGCTTCGGGGCCTTACATATCTTAGGGCCTAATAATCTACATCCGGGCCTACACTGGTGCCCCAGTCCGGAAACCACAAGAAGAGTGTTAAAAACAAACAGTCCGCAGCGGGAATCAAAAACATACTACTCATAGACTATGGAATTGTTTAACGTATCCGCTAACCTTTTAGCCACAGTCATTTAATTATAAGAAGCACCGGTACTTTTCTTTTAATTCACCATATCTCGGGGACTCCGAGATTTAGTTGGCAATTCGCGGGAAAGTTTAATATTATGGGGGGGGGGGCGGAGGGAGGGGTTAGTGTTGTCGATGTTCATTTCACACCCTAACACCACTGTACTAATGGACGTTCCCGAGAACTCCTGACGAAATTTTGGATACCGGGGTTGGGAAAAACCCCGCTCCCTTTTAAATTTTTAAAAATTAGGGGGTATTTTTTTTAATGCAGTTCCCTTTTTTAACTTTTTTTTGAAAATCTGGGCGGGGGGGGGGGATTTATTTAGTTTCCTTTCCTTTTGAAAAATTTTAAAAGGGCGGGGGGAAAAGGGGGGGGGGCGGGGGAGGGGGTATTTTTAAATTTTCAGCAAATGTGGGGGTCATGGGGGGGGGGAATAGGGGTAAAAAGGGGGGGGGGGGTTTCCCCTTGGTCCCCTTTAAAGTTTTTATATAAAAATTTGGGGGGTTTAGGGCCCGTTTGGCCCGTTCACTTTTACTTTTTCAAAAAATTTTGGGGGGGGGGGGTGGGGGTAGGGTCCCCCTTCCCCAAATTTTTAAAAAAAAAGGGGGGCCCCAAGGGGGGGGGTTAGGCCCCTTCTCTGAAAAATTTTGTAAAAAATTTAAGGGCGGGGCAGGGGGGGGGGAAGGACCGCCCACTTAAAATTTTTCATCAATCATCATTATCACCATAATTATCATCATCATCACCATCATCATCAACATTATCATCATCATCACCATCACCATCATCATCATCCCCATCATCATTATCATCATCATGTTGAGAGCTGAATGTGGTACCTGGACCTATAGATGTCTCTACTTTGTGCGACGCTATCAGTAGACATCGGCCCGTCCGTGGAAAGAGACGGAGCTGTATTACTGGTGTGTATACATAAATAAAATAGTTCCAATATGAATTTTCTTATTATCTTTTACATTGCAACATGTTAATATGTTCAGATTAGGATTCTTATTTTTTTTTCAAACTGATTATCTTGTGTGAAGAATTACAAGCTTATAGCATCATAAATGTAAAAAAAAAATTTAAATCCATAAAATATTACATTTCTTGATTTTAAATCTTATAGCTTATGGCAGAGGAGCAGAGCTTTCCAAACTGTGTCACGACATGTTGGTGTATCGACTGCAGTTTGAAGTTATGTAAAGTGTAACTGATGTTATTCCATTTTTTTTTTTTTTAATTATTGCCCATAAAGTATAACACTGACATTATTTTGAGAATATTCTGTAGTTTAAACACCAGTGACTTATTTCCATTTGATAGATTGTATGGTGAAACATTTTGCAATTACAATTTATGTATATGTCCTCATCTTCTATGAGGGAGTAGATTACCCTATGGGTTGCTAGTAAACTGAAATACTGTTTCATGAAATTATATCATCTAAAAATTGCGTAACCATCATAACAAGTTTTTAAAGCTCTGCCATAGAGATTTACTGTATTTTTGTGTGTATAAGACGATATATTATCCTTAATATTTGAGGTTTACGAAATGTGATAAAAAATTTCCTAATTCTGTGCTTTAAAAAAAAACTTGAAAGGTAAATTAAGAATCGACATCACTGCACTCGAGACACTCCCATAAGAGCTCTATCCCCATCTTCAGCAGCAAGCAAAGAATTCCCATTTCGATGGCACTAATAACTGCCCGTATCTTGAGTGTTAAGCATCGGCGACATCCCCTGATAACTCCTCGCAACGCCATTTTCCCCAGACCGTAATGATCTGTCTGTACCTTCGCACTGTTCACTCTTTCCAAAAGGGCCCTAAAAACATCTAGATTGTCATATATTTCACCACCAAGTGGTGCAGACCTGGACAGTCCATCTGCCTGCTCATTTCCCACCACACCTGCAAAACCTGTATAGAATATATAAAGGATGCTAACGATGCGGGACCTCTTAAGTGATGCTTGCCACTCTGAAAGGAACATGCCTGTCTCCACGTTTCTCAACATGCTCTGTGAGTCAGTTACAATTACGATATGTATGTACAGCTGATTCTTAAGTCAGCAAAAGGTAGCAGTGACTATTTCAACCTCCATTCTCAAACTAGACTTTTTGATATCATTTGCAGTGCTTTGTTGCACTAAGCGACGCCCATTCACTTTTACTATGAACCCCTATGCACTTCGTGTGTCCCTGAACATAGAGCCATGTGAATAAATAATCATATTACCTGGGCGGGAGTCGTCTTGAATCATTTGTTGAACTTCTGATTCTGCCGCACGAGCTGGTCAGTCCCTGAACTCACGACCTAAAGTGATAAGAACCCTAAAAGTCTGCAATTTGCTCAGACACTTTTAACCCACTGACGTCACGGGACAGTCCAAAATTTGGTACTATACTTTTAGTTACCCTTATAACTTTACGACGACGTCACGGGAGACATTCAAATAATTTCCAGGGAGGTAAGGTTGGGGTTCCCCCCCCCCCCCCCCCCCTTTTTTTCATTTCTACAGTGCATCGCTTGGCGCCTCTTATGACGTGTGGTTACCGCGCGTCAGCAGTCTTCATCTTTACCGCGTCTGGTTGCAGCAGTCGTCATGTTTGTTTGCTGTTCGTTACATGAATTTTCTACAATTTGAAGCAGCTGTGCGAGACAAGGAGACCAGCATTGCCTTCCTGCAACAGCATGGCATTCTGCACAGTACGAGACATTGCAGAAACAACCATCAGATGGCGTTATCACTGTCGGAAAAACACGACCGTTAGCGGTGTCGAAAGTTCACCGGTCGTCTGGATATACCACTACGGCAAGGAACATGGCTGGAAGGGTCTCGGCTCCCGTACAGACAGATCATTCTGTTCTTATACTGATGGTCTCACGAGATGACAAGCATTCACTTTTGCCAAGTAGAGCTGAGCATGTCGCCGACTGCGACTGTGGAATGGAGCAACTACTTACGGGAGGTTTGTGCCAATACATTGTTATTGAATCCTGCAATGATCGGCTGCGCAAAGAACACTACTGTTGAAATTGATGAAAGTCTGTTTGCAAGACGCCAAAATCACGTGGAACGTGTGTTTCCACTACAGTAGGTATTTGGCGGAGTCTCTGGTTTTTTTTTTTTTTTAACTACATTTCACTATTTTGGCAACGATCGGCGAGCTACTTGCTAGGCTCAGCGGCCTAGATTTGGCCCACGGGCGGCCAAATAAATAGCCCTGATCAAGAATAATTGGCTCTTTTGATCCACCCCCTAACAGTATCCTAACTGACAATTCCTGCGATTGCACAGAGTTCACACAGCCAAAGTGTACATTTACATTTAATCAATAAAAAATAGAAAAAAAAATAAAAGAAATTACTTTAAAAAAAATTTACCTCACCCCCCCCCCCCCCCTTTTTTTTTTCCAATTAAAAAAAAAAAACACGTAGGTATTTAACGTGGCACCTTTTATTTATAAGACGGATGTGATACCAACTTCGCTACACATTCACGGGACGAAATGATCTGAAAACGTTCATAACCAGTATCGTACACCAGCCAATTGCGCATCAACAAGCAGCCGATTGCGCACCAACAGACAGAAACAGCAGCAGCACCCATTGAAATAGTGGACTGCCCAGTTAGCTGTGGAATTCCCATGGATTCCCTCTGTTTGGGGTAAGTGAAAATAATGCACCCAATATTTTCGAGGGTGCTAAGACAGGGTTTCCCCACCCGGCTCTCTGCCTCACTACACTATACACTTCACCTACCACCTTCTGAAATATTAGACTCCTACGTGACCTGTGGATTTCTCCTGTTTGTGGTCAACTACTAGGAAAGTACCGACTTTGCTTACAGAACTTTGCCAGACTGAACCAGAAACTGTCCTGGAAAAATGTGTGAACCGTTTCCAGAGTTAACTGCTCGCCCCGTGTAGGTTCCGCGGTTGCATTTTGTGGGAAAAGAATAGACAGGGCCCCTTCTAACATGCATGTTGTAAATGACGACTAATTGGGGTTTTGCTGAATCAGATGTAATGGAACCAATGACGCACATACTGCAGATTAACTGTAAACCACCATACAACGAGTCAAAGGTCCGTTTAGGTGCGAAAGCAAGAGACGAATAAGAGAATTAAAAAAAGAAGAAGAAACGTGTTCAAATAAAGTGTAGGCCTCTTGAGCCTCACCCAACCCCACCACTACAAAATTTGAAAGGGAATGGACTCCATCCCCTAATGTTCTCTTTGTGTTCGTTGTGTTTCTGCTAAAGGTACCTTTATTTCCTCGACGTAAAAGGTGGTTTTGTTTGTGTTTCTATTTTTTTTAGTGAAAGAAACTGCTGCTCTTTGAGCAACTAACTTACAGAGCATGTTGAGAAAGGCTGAGGTCAGGTATGCTCCCTACAGAGTGGCAAGCATCTCTCCGAGTCCAAAGTCCAAATCCTTTTGGGAAAAAAATTAAAAGGTCGCCCACTTTCAGACTGCTGCTAGCTAGCCGAAGCATGCATTGCTTCATAGATCCCGGGTAGTTAACACCCTTTGGATGTGTTCTCCAAGGGATGCCGGTGTGTTGGGAAATAAATTGGCAGATAGACTGGCCATGCACTCCATGGTTGTAAACTGATTAATACGAGCTAGATGTTGTAAGAGCAGCTTGGGGGAGTGGGTAAACAGTGCAGAGGCAAAAATATCAAGAAAGGATATAAAACCGAACGAATAGTATATCAGCAAGCTTCACAATATAACCAACACAAACAAAACGTGAACGTTGCGGCTTTGGAGCCTTCATCAGCACACACATAAATCAAACAATATCACACACATGCACAAAATCACTTAGCTTAGCATCTCGAAGCAGCCAGGTCCATATCTTGTCAGTAGACTGACGAGACACGTGGGACAGAAGAATAAATACCCCCGGGGAATTCCAGGGGCCGTACCTGGAGGGTTTTAGATGAAACAGTGTGGGCACAAACAGACTGAAGAGAAAATACAGTGATGAGTTACCAAGGGTTCTGGACTAAGTTCAGCTCTCATGGAGGGGCAAGAAGGACATACAGTTAGACTGCTACTGGTACCTTGAGAATGTAAACTTTGCGCTTGCTTCTAAGGATGAGGATGGAGCGATTATGGGATTGCCCCGAATGTTATGATATCATTAGGACGCAAACCCACGACCTTCCGATCTGCAGGCGGGCGTTAAGTCGCCAACGCCACGACGACTCAATAATCATAATTAAATAATTTTACAATGTTTACCAGGGACGTAACTCAATAATTATATTTTGTGATCTTCAGAGTGCAGTTGTTTTAGTGTTTCCTCAACACACACACACACACACATACACACACAAACATACACACACAAACATACAGAGAGAGAGAGTCAGAGAGAGAGAGAGAGAGAGAGAGAGAGAGAGACTCGCACATACAAGGACAAACACTGTCACAGACACAAGCACACATTCATGCACACTTGCAGAAATGCTATAAATAATTCGTTTAGTAATACATTTTAATATAGACCTACTTTAGCGGCAGGGGAACGGGGAGATGAGGGTGTCAAGTGATAACCCACCCACAATAGAGTGCGAGGGAGCTGCGTGGTCTCGAGGCATGGTGTCCGCCTCGAGTTCTAGAGGTTCCGGGTTCAATCCCCGGCAAAGGCTGGACTTTTTTTCACGTGGACTTGTACTTCTAGCAATTCTCCCGGGTCTCTGGGTAGTGATATCGGACGCCCGTATGTATTGTTCCCCACGTTTAAAAAAATCCCTTGGCATTAGAAATAGTAAAGAGTTGCCCAACGACGCTGCCGGAGCAAAACTTTTGGAGTTAAAAATCTACCTAAAGTATTTCAGGATCCTCGCCGGTGCTACAGAGCCTCTGCACTGTGCTGACCTACTTCGGACTCAGACTTGAGTTAGAAAACAAACGGAGCACTTATGGGTAACTACCCGTTGGCGATGATGTTGATCCGTTGTTCAAACCTCAAACCTCTGTTTGTATAACCGTGCTATGTGGCTGTATGGGAGCCGCCTTGGTGAGGCCGCTAGACGCTCGTCTGCGGATTGGAAGGTCCTGGGTTCGAGTCGTGACGGTACACAACTTTTTTAAAAATGACTCTGGCTTCAAGGTCGACCTAACCTTGATTGGATACCAGGTGGAGTCTTGGGAAGTAAAGGCGGCCGGCGTGGTGCTGACCACATCACCCATCAAGTGTCAACTGGTATATAATGTATAGGTCAATCCAAATATGTCCACTAAGCCAGAGTGTCCCTTACTATGTTGCTGTACGGTTTAACGAGGCTTTCGGGATGCAAATTTGGAGGGGACAAATCTAAAATTAAAACTTCAATCAATATTATGCCTTCCATAGTTTGGACTTCAGGTTTCTTTGTAACCACCAGGAGGCCCGGTATAACCTAAAGGTTGAGCAAGGTTTCTAGGATTTGCATCTGAATGATTCTTATCACAGTAATGACACGGTGCACTTTGTATCACCGGGTTTGCGGTCCTAATGGTGAAAGCTTCACTTGATAAATGCTTCCTGAGTCCGCCTCTTCAGGACTCACAATATAACCACAGCCTCTGCTTGCATATGACTACAGGTTAACCTGGCTGGTGTTTCAGTTACTGAGAAAGGTGAAGACAGGGATGCTTCGAGCAGAGTGGCAAGTTTCACTGGGAAGGTCACGGGTAGTGAGCATACTTTGGATCTTTTCTCCAGGCCGGAGTAGTGGGTAATGAACAGGCAGACAGATTGGCAGGATCTTCACCACTGCTTGGTGAATTGATACATGACAAGGCAGATGTGGTCAGGGCCCTTTGAGAACAAGCAACGGAAGCAGTAGAGAGAGAAGATTGTTATAGCCTGAAGAGAAGGAGGCACCTGGGTGTAACCAGAGGGTCTGGCCGGCTCACTACACTCAGTGGAAAGGCAAGATGGACATATAACCAGATTGTGACTGGTACTATCAGTATTGGAACTCTGCGCTGGCTGCTGAAGATGAGGACGGAGCACGCATGAAAATGCCACTAATGCTGTGAGGTCAATTTTTTACTAAACTCGATTCAGTTATGGGTGCTTTGATTAGCACTTCATTGGTGGCTGAACGGGGTATCCGGGATCTAACTTATTGGTCTGTGCCCAGTGTAAGGTTTATAAATGTCAGGATGTTATGATAAACCCCTAGGTAGCAGCCTTAAGCAGACAAACTGATCGATCAAATAGATGGATTGAAAGACCTCATGAGAGCTACAACCCCACTGAAATAATTAATGATAAGACAGGGAGGCCATTGATAGATCCACCCGAGATAGCAGAAGGATGGAGGGAATACTTCAATGAGCTCTTTAATCCTTTAGGAGATCATCAGGAAAGAACAACTGAAGAGCACAGAGCAACAGTGTTAGAACCACACATACTAATGGGTGAAATAGAAAAAGTCATTAGGCAGTCTCCCAAATATAAAGCACCAGGCGCTGATAGATTACCAACAGAAATAATTCAAACAGCAGGTGAAAGCAGCATCAGATGGCTTCACATAATATTTAATGCAGCATGGGTACAACAAACTGCCCCTATTGATTGGCAACATGCAATAGTTATACCATTGTGGAAGAACAAAGGAAGCAAACGAGAATGCGGTCAATACCGAGGCATCTCTTTTAAGCCATGTTGGCAAAATGTATGCCAAGATAATAGAAACAAGACTGAGACCAGTGATAGAACCACAGCTGGCAGAAGAACAGGTGGGATTTAGGAGAAATAGAAGCTGCACAGATGCAATCTTCACACTTAAACAGTTAATAGAAAAGAATATTGAATACAATAAGAACTTATTTGTGGCATTCGTAGACCAGGAGAAGGCATTTGACAGAGTCGATAGACAATTTTTATGGAAAGTAATGGCAAGATATGGAGTAAGCGAACACCTCATCGAAGTGTGCAAAATTTTATACAGGGATTGTAGAAGTGTAGTTAGAATAAATCAGCGAACATCTCATCCATTTACAGAAACATCTGGAGTAAGACAGGGGTGTGTCTTATCACCACTACTGTTTATTACCTACATCGACAGTATATGCAAGAATGCCAAGCCCATGAATGAAAATGTTAGTAAGATCAACGAATTACTCTTTGCAGATGACCAGGCCTTGATAGCAGATACAGCCATGAAATTGCAACAACATCTAACATCCATGAATGGATAATGTAAAACAAATAATATGAGAATCAACACTGAAAAGACAGAAGTAATGTCAATATGAAAAAAAGAAGACATATCTAAACACAGCAATAGAGGCCAAATGCATTAAATAGGCATCTGTGTTTAAATATCTGGGAACTACATTTACCGAAGATGGAAAATTGGATAAAAAAAATTAACATTAGATGCAGTAAAGTAAACCAAGTATTGGGACAGCTAGCGCCCTCTTACACCATAAGACAATCCCAATCAGCACAAAGAGACATCTTTTTCAAAGCATATTTATACCAACTCTGTGCTACCAGTGCCAGACATGGTCACTCACAACAAACCATAAAAGAAAATTAGTAACCATGGAGATGAGATGTCTGAGAAGGGCTGTAGGAGTGACCATAAGAGATAAGATCAGGAATGAGATCATAAGAGAAAAAGCCGGCACAGAACTAATTCTAAATTACATACGAAGACAGCAAGTGAAATGGTTTGCCCACTTAGAGAGAATGCCTTGTGACACCATACCATACAAGGCATACATGGAAAGAGAAGAAGGACGTAGAGCACAAGGTAGACCAAGAACAAGATGGAAGGATAACATCAGAGAAACTCTACAACAGCACGATGTGCCTATGGTCGAGGCGGTCAGAAGAGCTAGAAACCGAACTTTATATCTCCCTCGACATCCACAGCGGTAAAAGAGGAAGTGAAGAAGAAGAAGAAGAAATACCTCATCCCAGTACTAGACAGAGCGATGTTTCCCAAAGGAATGGTGCTCTTATATAAGTGTAATATGAGGTTGCACTTTTTCTTTTAAAGGATATGCTCCCGTTTAATGTTCCAGTTTGGAGTAGTTAATCCTATGGAGAGCAATGCTGGAAAAGACCAAAGACCTCCCTATCAGAATAAAATCCTTAAAGTATCATGTTGGGGGAATCTCCACACAAAAGCCATTGACAGACGCATTAGAGTGACGCGCTATACATCCGGGATCTACAGAACATAATGCATTGTTGCCACTTTAAAAAAGCAATTAGGGTTAAATTCCGGAAAGAAAAACAGACATCTACTTAGGTTGTGGGACTCATTTGCATAAAATAAGAAATGTATGATTAACTTCCCCATTCTCGCCTTTATTGTACCTGCTGTTATTCCATAAGACTCGGTCTCTCTCTCTCTCTCTCTCTCTCTCTCTCTCTCTCTCTCTCTCTCTCTTTCTCTCTCTCTCTCTCTCTCTCTCTCTCTCTGCCTCTCTCTCTCTGCCTCTCTCTCTCTTCCTCTCTCTCTCTTTCTCTCTCTCTTTCTCTCTGCCTCTCTCTCTCTCTCTCTGTCTCACTCTCTCTCTCTTTCTCTGCAGAAAGGCTACCCTCCTACCATGAGCTTCATTTCAAAACACCACTCTCGTAGAAAAAAAAAAATCACTTGTGAACTGAACGACAGGTCCTTGAAACAAACCCACGACCATTAGAGCAAAAGGAACTAACACTGTACACGGAAATACCACTCCTACCCTCTCCCCCCAACCAGTCTTCTGTATTTAAAATGCATTAATAACGTCTATCACAGGACTACCAGGCAGACCAACTGACAGACAGAATGATAAACAGTTCATCTATGTCTGTGTTTCTCAACGTCTGTACGCCCACTAGCTATGGCCCACTGTTTATCTATGTCAGTGCTTCTCAACGTCTGTACGCCCACTAGCTATGGCCCACAGTTCATCTATGTCTGTGTTTCTAAACTTCTGTACGCCCACTAGCCATGGCCCACTGATCATATATGTCTGTGTTTCTCAACGTCTGTACGCCCACTAGCTATGGCCCACTGTTTATCTATGTCTGTGCTTCTCAACGTCTGTACGCCCACTAGCCATGGCCCACTGATCATATATGTCTGTGCTTCTCAACGTCTGTACGCCCACTAGCCATGGCCCACTGATCATACATGTCTGTGTTTCTCAACGTCTGTACGCCCACTAGCCATGGCCCACTGTTTATCTAAGTCTGTGCTTCTCAACGTCTGTACGAACACTAGCCATGGCCCACTGATCATATATGTCTGTGTTTCTCAACGTCTGTACGCCCACTAGCCATGGCCCACTGTTTATCTAAGTCTGTGCTTCTCAACGTCTGTACGCCCACTAGCCATGGCCCACTGATCATATATGTCTGTGTTTCTCAACGTCTGTACGCCCACTAGCTATGGCCCACTGTTTATTTATGTATGTGCTTCTCACCGTCTGTACGCCCACTAGCTATGGCCCACTGTTTATCTATGTCTGTGCTTCTCAACGTCTGTACGCCCACTAGCTATGGCCCACTGTTTATTTATGTCTGTGCTTCTCAACGTCTGTACGCCCACTAGCTATGGCCAACTGTTTATTTATGTCTGTGCTTCTCAACGTCTGTACGCCCACTATAGCTATGGCCCACTGTTTTTATTTATGTCTGTGCTTCTCAACGTCTGTACGCCCACTAGCTATGGCCCACTGTTTATCTATGTCTGTGCTTCTCAACGTCTGTACGACCCCACTAGCTATGGCCCACTGTTTATCTATGTCTGTGCTTCTCAACGTCTGTACGCCCACTAGCTATGGCCCACTGTTTATCTATGTCTGTGCTTCTCAACGTCTGTACGCACCCACTAGCTATGGCCCACTGTTTATCTATGTCTGTGCTTCTCAACGTCTTGTACGCCCACTAGCTATGGCCCACTGTTTATCTATGTCTGTGCTTCTCAACGTCTGTACGCCCACTAGCTATGGCCCACTGTTTATCTATGTCTGTGCTTCTCAACGTCTGTACGCCCACTAGCTATGGCCCACTGTTTATCTATGTCTGTGCTTCTCAACGTCTGTACGCCCACTAGCTATGGCCCACTGTTTATCTATGTCTGTGCTTCTCAACGTCTGTACGCCCACTAGCTATGGCCCACTGTTTATCTATGTCTGTGCTTCTCAACGTCTGTACGCCCACTAGTTATGGCCCACTGTTTATCTATGTCTGTGCTTCTCAACGTCTGTACGCCCACTAGTTATGGCCCACTGTTTATCTATGTCTGTGCTTCTCAACGTCTGTACGCCCACTAGCTATGGCCACTGTTTATCTATGTCTGTGCTTCTCAACGTCTGTACGCCCACTAGCTATGGCCCACTGTTTATCTATGTCTGTGCTTCTCAACGTCTGTACGCCCACTAGCTATGGCCCACTGTTTATCTATGTCTGTGCTTCTCAACGTCTGTACGCCCACTAGCTATGGCCCACTGTTTATCTATGTCTGTGCTTCTCAACGTCTGTACGCCCACTAGCTATGGCCCACTGTTTATCTATGTCTGTGCTTCTCCACGTCTGAACGCCCACTAGCTATGGCCCACTGTTTTACTATGTCTGTGCTTCTCACGTCTGCACGCCCACTAGCTATGGCCCACTGTTTATCTATGTCTGTGCTTCTCAACGTCTGTACGCCCACTAGCTATGGCCCACTGTTTATCTATGTCTGTGCTTCTCAACGTCTGTACGCCCACTAGTTATGGCCCACTGTTTATCTATGTCTGTGCTTCTCAACGTCTGTACGCCCACTAGCTATGGCCCACTGTTTATCTATGTCTGTGCTTCTCAACGTCTGTACGCCCACTAGCTATGGCCCACTGTTTATCTATGTCTATGTTTCTCAACGTCTGTACGCCCACTAGTTATGGCCTACTGTTTATCTATGTCTATGTTTCTCAACGTCTGTACGCCCACTAGCTATGGCCCACTGTTTATCTATGTCTATGTTTCTCAACGTCTGTACGCCCACTAGCTATGGCCCACAGTTTATCTATGTCTATGTTTCTCAACGTCTGTACGCCCACTAGCTATGGCCCACAGTTTATCTATGTCTGTGCTTCTCAACGTCTCTACGCCCACTAGTTATGGCCCACAGTTTATCTATGTCTGTGCTTCTCAACGTCTCTACGCCCACTAGCTATGGCCCACTGTTTATCTATGTCTGTGCTTCTCAACGTCTCTACGCCCACTAGCTATGGCCCACAGTTCATCTATGTCTGTGTTTCTCAACGTCTGTACGCCCACTAGCTATGGCCCACAGTTTATCTATGTCTGTGTTTCTCAACGTCTGTACGCCCACTAGCTATGGCCCACAGTTCATTTATGTCTGTGTTTCTCAACGTCTGTACGCCCACTAGCTATGGCCCACTGTTTATCTATGTCTGTGTTTCTCAACGTCTGTACGCCCACTAGCTATGGCCCACTGTTTATCTATGTCTGTGTTTCTCAACGTCTGTACGCCCACTAGCCATGGCCCACTGTTTATCTATGTCTGTGTTTCTCAACGTCTGTACGCCCACTAGCCATGGCCCACTGATCATCTATGTCTGTGTTTCTCAACGTCTGTACGCCCACTAGCTATGGCCCACTGTTTATCTATGTCTGTGCTTCTCAACGTCTGTACGCCCACTAGCTATGGCCCACAGTTCATCTATGTCTGTGCTTCTCAACGTCTGTACGCCCACTAGCCACCCACCAGAACAGTGACAATTGTGTCACCACCCATTTGACGGCCTACCCAACAGGAAACAACAACAAAATGTAGACAGTTCATTTCTTAAATCCAATGTCACATTCTTAAAGTTTTCAGCTAATGTAACATTTGCTGCTGCTTAAGAAGTAGGAAAATCATATACACGTGGCTGGAGCGTTCATTCTGATAGATGAAGCGCTGCAATAACATTTATTAGATTTTTCTGTTGGGTTTTTATTACTGACATGGTTCGGACTGTATTTTCACACAAATACGAAGTCGAAAAAGAAAAAGAGCAACAATCTAATGGCTCTGTAACCCTGATATGGATATTTTGTCTCGATGCACAAAACTCGGACAATGATTGTAGTGTATGTTTAGACACAAGACTGACATCAGAGGACAACTCTATCAGCGTTTCTTTTTTCATTCCTGTCTATGTAAAATGTGAGGGGTTTGATGTTGTGAACAACAGATCAATAAGACACACACATAAGTGCTCCGTCCTTCTTCTGACTCAAGTCTGAGTCCGAAGAAGCTCAGCACAGTGCACAGGCTCTTTAGCACCGGCTAGGATCCTGAAATATTTTGAGTAGATTTTTAACTCCAAATTTTGCACGGGCAGGGCCGTTAGACTACTGTTTTCGATTTTCATCTGCCAAGGGAATATTTACGTGCGCAACAATGCACACGGGCGTCCGATCTGACTACACAGAGACCAGGGGGGATTACTAGAAGTCCAAGTCCACGTGATTCCCAGCCCTTATCGGGGACTGAACCCTGAACCTCTATCACTCGAGGTGGACACCATGCCTCTAGACCACGCAGCTCCCTTATTCACAGTTTAACACAGGTCACCCTCTGTCCACAGACAAGTCCCTGCCTCTGATCGAAATCAAACGTCTTTAAATGCGCAGTTGCTATTTTCAATATCACTGTATCTGTTTGATTGTGATCCTTGAGGTCTTAATGCTACAAACTGTAATCCTTTATGAGAAAAACTACTTTTCCTAACCCATTATATGACGAGCGAGACATGCCAAAGGCCCAGCAGGACTTTGGCAGCGACGGGCGACCAGTGGGCCGTGGCCCATGTTTTGAAGAACACTGGCCAATGCCACCTTGGTTCTTGCTTATTCTTGCCGTGCCTAACAGAAATGCAACCGTCACACAATGTCGCCACACGGAGAAAAAGAGAGTGAGACAAACCAACACACCAAAGCACACGGAGACTTGTCGTGCAACGTTTAAATAGAGAGGGAGAAAGGTGAACATTTCTGTGGTGTCGCCTACAAAAGGAAACAATTACAACAAAACAACAAATCCGGTAAGAAAATTTAGAAATTATCCCCTGTTGGTAAAAGTAAAGAACAAATGTCTGATAGCTAAGAACATTAATTATTCAATGATGTGAGGAAAAATAATCGGTGAAAAAGGAAACTGTATTTTCTTTCTGGGATTTAGTGTTACATTGATAGTTACATTTAATAAACTCTGGTATGCGAATAACAAAAGTAAGCACATAAATTAAGTAAGGTTCTAACAATAAGCTTTACCGCTGGAAATTTTTTTCTTACTTTTTCAAAGCCTGACTGCAGTCTTGTTAACTCATATAAATCTAGTATTTACACAAACGCCAGGGGGTTTTGCTGCTTAAGGCTGAACCCACACTTTAGGTGTAGAGACCGGGTATGTTTTCTGTCTGCTATTTTTGATGCGAGTCAGTTAGACACACACAGAACGATAACAAGGTAAGTACGTAGCAATAAAGACAAAATGATTAGGTGTTTATTTAGTATCCATTTAAGCGCAGCCACTTTACTAGTAGGGCAGGGTTTGAACATCGTCATTTTTGACTTCCAGGTCGCACGTCTTTTTAATATCCAGAAAACATGAGTTGTTAACCCTTTGGCTCGGTACTATGGATATAGCAACCCATCGGCCTTGATTCCAAGATAGGTACCGTAAATCTGGGAGAAAATCTGGCTTTTATGCCTACCCCCGGGAGTGAACCCGGACCACAAGGAGTTCGTCACCCGGTCACCGCGATGTCAGGTTTAACCAACTACGCTAGAGAGCTGGTCGCCCCAGCCTAAAATTGGGTACCAGGTAAAGTCCTGTGAAGTAAAAGAGCCCAGGATGAGTTTGAACACATCGCCCACCAAGTGCCAAATTGTCTATAAAAAATAGGTCAAGCACTATATACCCAGTACACCTTATTGGGTGGAAAATGGTCCTTTACTGACCAATGAGCTTTCTATTGTTCTAAAGAAGAAATAATGTTGGGGCAACAGTTTTGGTTAGCATGGCATCTTGCCCCATTCTATATGGGAGGAGAAATAAAAAACCCGTCGGAGCAGTGGCACTCAACCTTCCTGTTCATGTCGTTTTGAGAAAAAAAAAGATAAGCTCGACCACGTTCTGACTGCTGCTAGCTAGCCGAGGCTGCTAGCAGTCTCCGCCTATATGTGTGGTCACTTTCGTGACTGAATTTTAGTGTTTGTGCCGTTTCTGGGCTTGATACTTCCATCCGAATCAAACCGCTTGTCCTGTTGTCACTGGGGCATGTCTTCCTTCATCTTTCTTGGTGTTTCCTGTTTGTTTTGTCTCCCTTTGATCTGGCTAGGCGTATCGTGTAGGAGAGCGAGCTTCCATGCACAACGTTCAACCTTCCTAATTCCGCGACCCTTTAATACAGTTCCCTAATGTTGTGGCGACCTACAAACAATTATTTTCCGGATCTCCTCCGAACTTCGACCCGATATTATTGAGGCCATGAAATATCCTTACGGGGCTCAGTTCTATTAAAAATATGCCGGCTCCGTATAACGAAACAAATGCTCTAACAGGGTCTCAGCGATATGCTACTTGCGGAGCTGTTTCTGTGACTATGCCTCACCGCCGACGGTATCCCCCGCGCCGCACGGATAGGGGCTAAACTAGATGGCTGGGACTCACGAGCAGCAGCTATCGCATCTCCTGCAACTTCCTCCAATTAATTTGCTCGTGAGTCCCATGCACCTAGTTTAGCACCCCATCCGCGCAGCACTTAATTTAGCACCCCATCTGTGCCGCGCGTAGCGGCGCATGGGATACGCTCGGCGGTGAGTTTAATCGCGTTTTGCGCATACTATTACCATCTGCTACTATCGTCTGCAGAAACGCTCGAAATTGTCAACTGTCACTATTATCGTCTGCTACTATCGTCTGCAATGTTGCGTCTCTTGAAATTGTCAAAGTAATCCTAGTTTTGCCGTGATTTGTTCCTAGGCAGAAAGTCCGCATTTTACATATGCCTGAGCCCCGTAAGGATATTCTATGGCCGCCATAATATCGGGTCAAAGTTCAAAGGAGAGCCTTTTTTCCTTTATAACTTCAATGAAAATGTGTGTTCCCATGGTCTTAGGTGACCCCTGTGAAAGGGTCGTTCGACTCAAAAAAAAAAGGGGGTGTCGCGACCAGCAGGTTGAGAACCGCAGCTCTGAAGAAAATATAGACATGTTTATATCTAAGGTTAGTTGCGAATCCTTTACAGGACGTTGCAGAACCAACCCCAACAGCCGTTGGCTGTTATGTGGTTTCTCTTGGCAAATTACATCCAGTAGTTTGCCATTGTTTTCTAGAAGGTCAGCTCCCTGATACCACTGTCGAAATCAACGCAAGGAGCATGGCCCTCAGCTGGGATCGAACCCGGCACCCCGGCATTACGAAGCGTTCGCATCGACTTAGCCACAGAGCCGACAGACATGTTTATGTGCAGTGCAAATATGAGGAGAATGCGCTTAGCGTTAAACATTGTTCATGGTTCTCTGTCATAGTCAGGGTAACAACACACACTGAGATCATTACACATGAATAAAATCGATTGGAACTCAATTCATCAATCAATCAGGTGCCGTCTCCACAATGAAGGTTGGCTGCAATGGATCTCCAACAAGCCCTGTCTCTTGCCCTTGATGTACACTCACTCATACTGCTGTTCGTCCATCTCTTGATGTTATCCTCCCACTTGTAACACTGTCTGCCTCTTGTTCGCCTACCTTGAACCTTTCCCTGTAGGATGATCTTTACAATACTGTTATGTCTTTTAATGTGACCAAAATATTTCACTTGCCTCTTTTTTATTTCACCTAGCAACTCTCTTTTCATTCCCAATTTCCTCAGTACCTCTGTATTTGATAGCTTTTGTTTCCATGAAATACGACCTAATCTTCTGTATATCCACATCTCCAAGGAATTGATTGGAACTATTAGGTTGCAAATGAAATCAAATGATTGCTAGCAAATGTTGTATTAAATTCCCGTATAACTGATTTTTGCTTGCTGGTACCAATCCGCCTTACCGTCCGAAAATGTTATATTGTGTTAAAGGGTGGCATGATATTCACAGCCCATGGCGATGGGGAGTGGGACTGGCAAGAACCCCTCACGTTGAGAAAATGTTTTCATGGCTAGGGTATGGAATTGCAGGACCATTGTTGTGATTGCAGGCATGTCACTTATCTCTTCTCAGGCTTTCAGCTATTAGCAGCATGCCGTTCTCAACCTGCCGGTCACGACCCTTTTTTTGTGTTTGTGGGTCGAACGGCCATTTCGCAGGGGTCGCCTAAGACCATCGGAAAAAAAACATATTTTTTGAAGTTGTAAAAGGGAAATAAATTGTTTGGGGGTGGCCACAACAAGAGAGAAATTTAATAAAGGGTCGCGGCATTAGGGAAGTTGAAAGCCCCTGCCATATTCCTTTCCTGATTTTCTCTTTTATTTAGCACGTGCATTGCATCCTGTTTTCACGAATGTATATCTTTAACTTTCACTTGCAAACAACTTTAAATCAGGTGACGGGACTAATTGTTCACCTGGTTTTCAACATTGACTGTAAACGTATCGTATCGTATCGTATAAAATCAAACAAAAATTCCAAACTTAGTCCTTTTTTAGCCGCCTGATGGCCTGCTTTTTCAAGGACGGTTCCTTTGCTATCTTATTTTATTTATATTCCTTGTGGTGATCGCTTTCACCTGAGTTTGTTCATTTGTTGCCTAAGTTCTGGTTCTGAGGGGCCTGGTTCCTGTTTAATTGGCTATTTGCTAGCTTTTGCACTGTTCATCTGTGTTAGCACCAAGTCAGTTTGAAGTCACACCGCCACGAAACAAACAGTTCCGCATACTGAGCGCCCTAAAACACGGCCCCCACAGGACGACTGTCACAATCTTGTTGTTGTGTGCAGCCGTTAGATAAGTAGAGGAGGTAACAAAGGTTGCAAAAAAATTAGAACGCCCGAAGGTGCAAAGATATTGTATAGCTAGGTCGGAAGTTGGAGAGAGACAGATAGCTTGCTAGGTTGAGGAAGAGGTCCTTGGTGGGTTGAGTCCTGCACGCTGCCTGCTCTGCCTGGGTAGATCTGAAAATAGACTGATTTACATTTTAGATATATGTGGGGAGGGACGGGTGAGGTTATCAGAGTAGCGTAGTAGCCTGGAATTCCACAAGTGCTGGTCCCCTTATTGTGCAATGCCCTTTTAGCTGGTTTGCCTCAGAGCGAACGGACATTTCATTTGATTTTATACTGGTACCTAATCCATCTAGATGTGACTTGTTTGCAGTATAGTTGAAACCACTACTACTTTGAATCAGAGTATTATTATTGTTGTTTTTATTATTTTTATTTTATTATTGGTGGTGGTCTTTTATTATAAAACACCTATCATTTTCACGAGACACAACACAAAGACAGTTCGCACTTTTGTAGCATATACAAACCATGTTTGCAGTTCGCACTTATGTAGCATATACAAACCCTGTTTGTAGTTCGCACTTATGTAGCATATACAAACCCTTTTTGTAGTTCGCACTTATGTAGCATATACACACCATGTTTGTAGTTCGCACTTATGTAACATATACAAACCCTGTTTGTAGTTCGCACTTATATAGCATGTTTACAGTTCGCACTTATGTAGCATGTACAAACCCTGTTTGTAGTTCGCACTTGTGTAGCATATACAAACCCTGTTTGTAGTTCGCACTTATCTAGCATATACAAACCCTTTTTGTAGTTCGCACTTATGTAGCATATACAAACCCTGTTTGTATTTCGCACTTATGTAGCATATAAATATCCTGTTTGCAACTTCTGTGCATACATAATACTAAATCCTTTTTGTTTAATTTACAGAGACTAATAACGTGGCTTACATTGAAAAAGCGAACCGACACTTCACAGACCCAGAAACAACCAGAATTCACATATTTCCGGTGTCTCAACTTACACAGATCGTCTGTGTTATACAATACCTGGCAGCTGCATGTGGGAAGCGTCCAGCCTCCTCTGTGACTTTATTTTTTGAACGTCCAGTGCTGCAACATTTCTTTAGCGTGATTTTGGAACTGGATGATTGACTGATTTAAAATCCGAGGTTGGCAGAAAGTGCAATATCATTTGAAGTCACAGACATGACCTGCAGGAAGCTTGTAAGTAATAACTGAAACTTATTAGTGTACATGGTAGTAACTGTTGCTTATATATAGTAGATAAGGGGGCTGAGTGGTCCCGAGGCATGGCGTCCACCTCGAGTGCTAGAGGTTTCGGGTTTAATCCCTGATGAGGGCTGGAATTTTTTTTCACGTGGACTTGGAGTTCTAGTTATTTCCCCTGGTCTCTGGGTAGTGAGATTGGACGTCCGTGTGCATTGTTGCGCACGTAAAACATCCGTCGGCAGTTGGAAATCGAAAAGAGTGGCCTAACGGCGCTGTCCGGGCAAAATTTAGAGTTGAAAATCTACCCAAAGTATTTCAGGATCCTCGCCGGTGCTACAGAGCCTGTGCACTGTGCTAAGCTTCTTCCGACTCAGACTTGAGTTAGAAGAAAAACGGAGCACTTATGGGATGCTACCCGTGTGCCATGATGTTGATCCGTTCTTCAAAACCTCAAACATAGATAGTAGATAATGCAGTCTAATTTTGAGTTGACAGAGAAATCAGAGTCGAATATCAGACGATGGACTTCAGTGCAACGGGGACTTACCCTACATTGCTCGGTCTCTCTCCGCAAAAAAGCTAGCCGCCAACCGAAAGTGTCGCACAAAGCACGAACTCCGTGGCGCTGCCTACGATCTACATGACATTCCATAAAAAATTACATTCGTGAGCAAAATACAGGGATCGCCTAAGACCATCGGCAAACACATATTCATTGAAGTTATTATTAAAAATAACTGTTTGGGAGTCGCCACAACATGAGGGAACTGTATTAAAGGGTCGCCACAACATGAGGGAACTGTATTAAAGGGTCGCCATAACATGAGAAAACTGTATTAAAGGGTCGCCACAACATGAGGGAACTGTATTAAAGGGTCGCCACAACATGAGGGAACTGTATTAAAGGGTCGCCATAACATGAGGAAACTGTATTAAAGGGTCGCCACAACATGAGGGAACTGTATTAAAGGGTCGCCACAACATGAGGGAACTGTATTAAAGGGTCGCCACAGCATGAGGGAACTGTATTAAAGGGTCGCCATAACATGAGGAAACTGTATTAAAGAGTCGCCACAACATGAGGGAACTGTATTAAAGGGTCGCCACAACACGAGGGAACTGTATTAAAGGGTCGCCACAACATGAGGGAACTGTATTAAAGGGTCGCCACAACATGAGGAAACTGTATTAAAGGATCGCCACAACATGAGGGAACTGTATTAAAGGGTCGCCACAACATGAGGGAACTGTATTAAAGGGTCGCGACATTAAGAAGGTTGAGTGCCACTGTCCTATGGGGACAAAACGTTTAATTAACCAACACAGAATAGGCGTCAACACTTGTGTAGCTTTTGAAGAGAAGATCGGAACACCTATGGATGTGTCCGGAGTGCTATGATGATAATCCTTACTAATCACTAATTCCTTCCATTCTGTGCCTGCTCCCGTTGATAAATGTTTGTTGTTTATGAATATATCAGTTGGACATTTTAGGTGCCTGGCTTACCTCTTTCTTCTTTTGTTCCTTTTTCTTCTGCTTCTTCATCATCTTCTTCTTTTTCTTCTTCTTCGATGCTTACTAGAAAAATAAATCTTGAAGGAATAACGTTGATAAAAGTTCAGCTTATAACAAAAGACGTATAAACACCATTTCATAATGTTTGTAGTCAAAGCTTGAAACCTGATCTGAGATCTCATTAGAGATAAAATACAAATGGGTAAAGGCCCATTTCAGATCAAAGTCCATCGATAACATTGCGGCGAGATCAAAGAATCTCTAAGTGCCTTAAACAGTAAACGTTTGGAACAGGAAACTAGGCAACGTAGATTTTTGGTCTGCATGGTTTGAATTTTGGTGCTGGAAAATGGAGATGTCGAGAACGAGGCAGATCTCATTTCAGGATAATTAATGTTGTGATGAATATCTTGTGGTGTAAATGGGAATTACTTAATTAACGGGATTTTAAAAATGGCTCACTCGATCAGCCGGCCACAGTAAATGCATAGCACATGCCTTCCCCCGCTCCCCCTACCCCCTCCCCCAACCGACTTGATATCAGTGTGCATAGGCGTCGGATAAAGAAACCTTATCTGAGCACAAACCACCCCACCCCCACCCTCTCCTTAAAAAAATAGTTGACAAGTGGTTTAAGTTCTATGGACATTCTCTTTTTATTTATTTGCTGATGAATGTCATATTATTTAAAATATATTATCATATTTTTTTTGCTACTCAGCTTAAAAAAAAATAACATATTACAATTACTATTATTATTACTGCGCACTTGAACACATATAAAGCCTTTTGATGTCCCACCCTAGAGAAATTATTAGCGGTCAGAGCTCCCCCTCCCCACACCGCAAGGTCGGCTAGAACTTTCCCCTGTAGATCGGTCGGAAGGTTCTGAGATCGCGTCCAGACGGAAGCAGAGCTTTTTCAAAACTGACCCTGGATCCAAGCTGGATCCAGTTTTAAATTAGTATCAGGTCAAGTTCTGGGCAGTATTGGAGTCCGGTGTGCTATCAGAGCTCCCCCTCACCCACACAGGTCCTAGAAACTGTAATCGGTCGAAGGTTTCTGGGATCACGTATAGGTCAGTATTCGTGTCCGGTGTGCTATAGACCACATCACACAACGACTGCCGATTTATGGATCTGAATATAGGTCTAGCCCTATATACCAGATAGGCAGAGGCGTATTAGATAAATATTTTATTTTTGTCAAGTTACACAACAGCCAATTAATTACTGGCCCTAACTGAAGGCAGTTCCGACCAGCACAGAGAAACATATCATACAGAGCACATTCATCCCCGTTCTATGCTACCAGAGCCAGACATGGTAAATCGCCTCAAATCATAACAGAAAATTAGTAATCACAGAAATGAGAAGTCCGAGAAGAGCTGCATAAGTGACCAGATGAGATCAAATCAGATTAGAGGTCATAAGAGAAAAGGTTAACACAGCACCAATTGTCAAAATCAAATGGTTTGCCCTCTTAGAGAGTATGCCTTGTGTCGCAATACAGAACAAGGCATACAAAGCACAAGGTACACCAAGAACAACATGGAGAGATAACATCACAGAAACTAAAAAACAGCATGATTTTCTTATGGTCGAGGCGACCAGAAGAGAAAGAAACACCACCTTATATCTACCCTCGACACCAGAAACGGTAAAAGAGAAAGTGAAGACGAAGCAAAAGACATAACAGGCAAGCGCTAATTTCAACACATAATACCAGGACCCGGGTACTTCTCCACTAAACAGAGGCCAGCTAATGGCTGGATTACCACTAGTGAGCTCCTTAACCATCAAGTGCTCACGATGGACAATCCTGTCCTTCCTTGCCAGTTTTGGGGATAAGAATTTGAAAGGTCTAAGGAGTCCGCTGTGGGCACTAAAATCACCAGCTTATAACAACGAAGACAGACTCAACATTCATCATTCATCATCATCGTAATCATTCGTAATCATCGTAATCATCATCTTCATCGTAACCATCATTACTATGTAGGAAGTCTTTTTTTTCAACATTATTCTCATCACTCAAGAAAACCACTTTGTCCATTTAAAAAGGAAGAATAGATTCCCTACCCCTTAACAAGCATGTCGTTAAAGTCGACTCAAGGAGGCTTCCTTTGAAGTCGGATTACATCTTCCTGAGAAGCAAGGGACCAACGGTCTGCATAAAAATAAACTAGATCTGTAAAACGGATGTGCACGTAACACTCAGGTTCTGGAATAAGACTAAGGTCTAGGGGTGGAAGAAGAAGTAGAACTTTCCGCCTGAATTTACAGCCGATGAACACGAAAAAGAAGAAGAAGAAAGTGAAGAAGAAGAAGAAGAAGAAGAAGAAGAAGAAGAAGAAGAAGAAGCAGCAGCAGGAGGTCACAGTTTAAAGGACGCATCCAAGCACATAATATATATAATGATATACCTATATTCTCACAAAACCAGTCGGCACTCGATGGATCACATCAGCCGCCTTTACCTTCCAGGATATTTTTGGGAAGAAAATTTGAGGTTAGACTGACCAAGAATGTCTAAGTCTAGTATTTAAATAAACAAAAAATCCGCATCAGTAGAAATTCGACCTCAAGACTTTGGGGCCACTGAGCTACCGTGGCTCCCTATATGAGTTGCTTGTGTGGCTATTCTGGCTTGGAATGTGCAATGGACCTGGCACCTAAGTCTGCAGTTGTTCCCCTTAATGTGTTTTAAAGTCGGCACGCGATGGATCTGGCAGCCGCCTTTAGCTCCATGGCTGGCTGGCTTTGCTTAGACTGACAAGAATTTGCTAAGTGGTATATGTCAAATTTAAAAAGAGACGGATGTTATAATATACTTAAGCTTTCAAATGGACCTATCCATAATATGGGTACGTTAAAATTTTTATTCCTGGAAGAACAATAGCCAACCTTATAGTGCATCTTTTCTTTTCTTTCTTTCTCTTTCTTTCTTTTTTCCTGGATTCTTTCTTGCTTGCCGACAAGGTTTGCCGTTTTCTTTCTTTCGGATTTATAATTACTTCTTTCTTTCTTTCCATTCTATTCTTTAAAATTTTTTTATTCTGAAAGAACAATAGCTTTCTTTCTTTCATCTTTTTCTTTCTTTTCTTTCTTTTCTTTCTTTCTTTTCTTTCTTTCTTTCTTTCTTTCTTTCTTTCTTTCTTTCTTTCTTTCTTTTCTTTCTTTCTTTTCTTTCTTTCTTTCTTTCTTTCTTTTTTCTTTCTTTCTTTCTTTCTTTTTCTGTCTTTCTTTCTATCTGTGTAATACACGTACATATAATTAGATAGACATTGTTATAGCTAGAGCACAAATAGCAATAGCTGTGACCCTTTGTGTGTTAGTTTGCAAAACATGTGAGACTAGCATATAGTTTAATGTAGTTCTTTGACTGGAAAAAAAGATAATTTACTTAACTACATTTATTCTCTTCTCTGTCTGTCTATCTGCCTGTCCCTGTCTACTCTGTCTACTCTGTGTTCTCTCATTCTCTCCATTTCCTCATTCTCTGTGCATCTGTATCTCTTCTCTAATTGTTTCTGTCTCTCTCGGCCTCTCTGTCTACCCTGGCTGTCTTTTCCTTTTCATGTTGCTCTCTTTCTTTATACTCTCTCTTTCTTTACACTCTCTCTTTCTTTATACTCTCTCTTTCTTTACACTCTCTCTTTCTTTAAACTCTCTTTTTCTTTATGCTCCCTCTTTCTTTATACTGTCTCTTTCTGTATACTCTCTCTTTCTTTATACTCTCTCTTTCTTTACACTCTCTCTTTCTTTATACTCTCTCTTTCTTCATGCTCTCTCTTTCTTTATGCTCTCTATTTCTTTATGCTCTCTCTTTCTTTATACTCTCTCTTTCTTTATACTATCTCTTTCTTTATACTCTCTCTTTCTTTATACTCTCTCTTTCTTTATACTCTCTCTTTCTTTATACTCTCTCTTTCTTTACACTCTCTCTTTCTTTATACTCTCTCTTTCTTTATGCTCTCTCTTTCTTTATGCTCTCTCTTTCTTTATACTCTCTCTTTCTTTATACTCTCTCTCTTTCTCTATACTCTCTCTTTCTTTGTACTCTCTCTTTCTTTATTCCCTCTCTTTCTTTATACTATCTCTTTCTTTATACTCTCTCTTTCTCTATACTCTCTCTTTCTTTGTACTCTCTCTTTCTTTATACCCTCTCTTTCTTTATACTATCTCTTTTTTTATACTTTCTCTTTCTCTATACTCTCTCTTTCTTTGTACTCTCTCTTTCTTTATACTCTCTCTTTCTTTATACACTCACTTTCTTTATACTCTCTCTTTCTTTATACACTCACTTTCTTTATACTCTCTCTTTCTTTATACACTCACTTTCTTTATACTCTCTCTTTCTTTATACACTCACTTTCTTTATACTCTCTCTTTCTTTATGCTCTCTCTTTCTTTATACTCTCTCTCTCTTTATACTCTCTTTTTCTTTATACTCTCTCTTTCTTCATGCTCTCTATTTATTTATGCTCTCTCTTTCTTTATGCTCTCTCTTTCTTCATGCTCTCTATTTATTTATACTCTCTCTTTCTTTATGCTCTCTCTTTCTTTATACTCTCTCTTTCTTTATACTCTCTCTTTCTTTATGCTCTCTCTTTCTTTATGCTCTCTCTTTCTTTATGCTCTCTCTTTCTGAATTTCTCTTTGCCATTTGCTCTCCGTCTCGCACTCTTTCCGTTTCTATTTATCTGTCTCTACGTCTCAATCTCCATGTCTCTCCGTGTTGCTCTCTCCGTTTCTCCGTGTTGCTCTCTCTGTCTCTCTGTGTCTCAGTGTGACGTTTCTATCCAACCCCCCTCCCCCCTCCCCCGCCTACAATGTTCTCACCTAACATAGACTATAATCGGTAAAAGAGAGTGGTAGTACAAACTAATAATAATTAAAGTTACAAAACTACCAAGCTTAGACAAAAACATTTGTGACCCATGGAAATTAATTCGGATCTATGGTTTTTTGACTAGAAGGATGAGGCAAATCTGGAAATCTAACAGGTACTGCAAAGGAACGAAACTCCGTCTCTACAAGAGCATCATTTTGCCAGTTCTTCTTTATGGAGCTGAATCCTGGAGAATGACTAAAAGGGATGCACACAAGCTATCCACCTTCCACCACACATGTCTACGTAGAATCATCAAAATTTTCTGACCAGAAATAATCTCAAACATTAAACCACTGCAAGTCACAAACCAAGAAACTCTAGCTAGACAGTATAAAAACCAAGAGGGATGGAAATGGCTTAGCCATGTTAGAGAATGAATCCTGATATACCTGCCAAAACAACCCTCACATAGACACCAGAAGGAAAGAGAAAAAATGGGCTCCCAAAAACAACATGGAGACGAACGATGGAAAGTGACCTCAGTGCGGCATCTCTGACATGAAAAACTGCACTGGAGATTGCACGGGGCAGGAAAGCATGGAAAGTCCTCTCTGAAGCCTCATGTGCCACTTAGCATACAGAGAAATGATGATGATAATACTTTTCTCATTCAGGAGTGTCGTCTGCCTTCCATACAGCAATTGAAGATCACAGTCCCAAAAATTTCGCGCCAAGCTTTATTACCTCTTACAATCTCCTTCAGCTTCTTTCGCCCCCTTCCCGTTTAATTGTTGTCTGTCTCTAATTAATATCCCTTGAGAATCGCCTGTCAATTGGAATCTCCAACACAGGTTTTATAATAAAATTATGAGTTACGTACCCTGCCGTAACCTTTCACCCGGTCGACCTTTTTTACCTCGCTGGACCACTTACTGAATATTTTTTTACTCCAATGATGACACGAAAATACGAAGCAGATTCTGTGTTGTTTATGCGTAAATGGCAGTTTTTTTTTTAGTCTTCGCCGCAAAGCCTAGCGATTGTATTTGTTTTCCGTTTGTAATTGTATAATTTCTCATACGCTGATGAAGGCTTTTTTGCAGGAACGTTCATAGTGTTGTTGCTGATTGTGATATTGTGAAACTGGCCCTTTATATTTCTCCTCTCAATTGATTTTTTTTTTTTTTTTTAGTTATCTTCTGTCTGTGCTAGATCTCAATCTGCTCTTTTGTTATGAGACTTTTGTAGACTGGACTGTCGAAAACACTTTGTGTATTTAATTAAATCTATTGTGTTTTTTCCATTGTGTACCCTACCAGCGTCGGTGTCTCTTCCTCACTTCTAGATTATCTGGGATTTGTTGACTTGTCTATATAAGCTCCGCATTAGTGACTCTGTCACGCCATTTTTGGAACTCTAATTTTGCCTAGCCTTCCTTCCTTCCTTGGTGCCCGCCTTGAGTGCTAGAGGTCCCGGGTTCAATCCCCGGTAAGGGCTGTGATTTTTTTTTTTTTTTTTTTTATGTAGACTTGGACTTCTAGTAATTCCCTCTGGTCTCTGGTAGTGAGATCGGATGCCCATGTGCATTGTTGCGCACGTAAAAAAATCCCTTGGCAGTTGGAAATCGAAAAGCGTAGTCTAACGGGGCTGACCCGTTAAAATTTAGAGTTAAAAATCTACCCAAAGTATTTCATGATCCTCGCCGGTGCTACAGAGCCTGTGCGCTGTGGTGAGCTCCTTCGGACTCGGACTTGAGTTAGAAGAAGAACGGAGCACTTATGGGTTATACTAGTGTGCCACGATGTTGATTGGTTGTTCAAAACCTCAGACCTTCCTTGTTTAGCAGAGGAAAAAAATCGTCTTGTACAGTTAGCACCTCTGAAGGGGGAGCTTTTGGTTATAATTGTGGCTAGGTTATTTACACCATATAAAATAGCATAACATTGCTCGCGACTAAGTCGCACTGAAAAAGACCGATGTTTTGTGTACCAAGAACCAGAACCTTATCCCCCTTGACAAAAAGAGGAAGTGAAAAAGAAGAGAATTATAAAGTTCACATTTTCCGTCCTTTTTAGGACGACATTTTTCGGTATTTGAAGCCCTACTCTGGCTCTTGCCAGGGGCTGCAATATAGCCTGGCCATAAATATAGCCTAAACGCTGAACGCGGTTTATGGGACCTCT
Source organism: Candidula unifasciata (assembly GCA_905116865.2). Lineage (NCBI taxonomy): Eukaryota > Metazoa > Mollusca > Gastropoda > Stylommatophora > Geomitridae > Candidula > Candidula unifasciata. Next base: position 166,289 of record CAJHNH020000027.1, read on the forward strand.
CCACGGTGATCCTCATCCACATGGTGGCACTTTGTGTCATCGGGTGTTTATCGCTTGTGTGATGTCCTGGTGGGGTAGAAAGTCAGTCAGTCAGAAGATAATGTTGAATTAAGAATCGGCATTAGAGTATTCGGGACATCCCCATAAGCGCTCCGTCCCCATCTTCAGCAGGAAGCGAAAAGTTAAAATTCCAATGGTACCAGTAACTGTCTGGTTGTATATCTGTTTCGCTTTTCCCCTGAGTGTCGAGCGTCGGCCAGATCCCCTTGTAAATCCTCGAAGTGCCATTCGCCTCAGACCGTAATGATCTAGCTGTTCCTCGGCACTGTTCACTCGCTCAAAAAAAAATAAAAAGAATAATTTGCGTAGGCACCAGACAATAAGAGAAACGAGAGTATGGTATGTTTGATGCCAACAGCAATACTGATTTTACCTTAATATTAAACATTTCAAGTTTAATAGTAAATTTAATCGTCTGCGCAGTGGATAGACGCTTACCCGACAGCTCGGAAGTCTTGAGTTTTAATCCGCACCGGAAAAAATTATTGATTACTGACCCCTCCCTCTCCGATCTTTGCCGATCTTTTTTCCCGAGTGGGCTCAGGGGTCTTATTTAGATTGTTTTCTCTTAAAGACCCGCTGCCTAAAAAAGGAGCCGTCTGTGTGTGAGTGGGTGAGACGTAAAAAAGAAGAATGCAAACAAACATATAGTCACCCTTTATAGCAAACAGTCAGCATGTTTACAGTAAGTTGAGTAAACTGAGTAAGGGGAACTTTTGAAAACATCAGACTGCATAAATATTGTAGGCGTATCACTCTTGTGTGATCATCAACAGCATTAGTCTGCCGGGAGTTGAGGATTTTTCATTGAGTGAGGATAGGCTATCAAAATAATCAGTACTCATCGCTGAACATTTATAAACTGATTTTCAAACAATTTCCACAAGTCTGTCAGTTACTGTATATTCTGTTTTTAGAGGCATAGAAGTTATTAACCAAACAAAGATCAAAGAAAATCACAGCTTTAAGAAAACAGCAGCACCTGTGCAATAGTAAAATATAAAATCCTAAGAACATGGGAAGATCTAAGGCCACGTTTAAAAAAAAAATTCGTAATCATCCGTAAAGGTGCTTTCGAGACATTTGTTAAAATGTGATGGCATGATTTTTGGAACACACTAGACCCATTCGATCAGCCCTCCTCGGTACATTGTCTCTTTCAGCTCCATACACTTTATGCAAAATAATGATATTTCAACTCATCATCTAAGACAGCGGTTCTTAAACTTTTTTCGCCGCGGCACCCTTGTCGGGCAACACAACAAAAAATTATCCGCACAGCTGTCCTTAAAGCGGTTTGAATACTTAGGGGGAAAAAAAGGAAAAACAAACGGTTCACAATTAATGTTCAGTTATCTTTAATATGAGGAAGCAAACTATTTAGGTGAATTTTTTATTACTTCCTTTATGTACGTGAAACTTTAGTTAATTTTACCCTCAAATCACTTGACCCGGAAAGTTTGCTCCTGTATCTGTGTTTTATGTAAGCGCTTAGGTTGGGAATGTCCTCCTGCAGCTTTGTCAATCGCATTGTCATCGGAATACACCTACATTCAGAACTCTTCTTGATTTAATTCACTGTATTTCTGCTGTAAACTGCTTATCTCAAGCTGATTTAGAAAAATTCTTGATTATTACCTCGGCACCCCTGGCATACTCTCGTGGCACCCCTGGCATACTCTCGCGGCACCCCTGGCATACTCTCGCGGCACCCCTGGCATACTCTTGCAGCACCCCTGGCATACTCTCGTGGCACCCCTGGCATACTCTCGTGGCACCCCCTGGCATACTCTCGTGACACCCCTGAAATACTCTCGCGGCACCCCTGGTATACTCTTGCGGCACCCCTGGCATACTCTCGTGGCACCCCTGGCCTACTCTCGCGGCACTCCTGGCATACTCTCGCCGCACACAGTTTGAGAACCTCTGATCTAAGGTATTACTTTCATAAATGTTACGATCTGAAGAAGTTGAAGAGTACCATAACACTGAGAGGCTGAACTAGCAGATGGGTTCAAGTGTTAATATAAAATATAACTTGCAGTCAGCATCTATTTGGCTCCCAGGTCTAACAGCCACAAATGGATACCAGGTAAAGTCTTGGGAAGTTGATGGCGGCCGGCGTTATGTTGACCACATCACCCACCGAGTGCTGATTGGTCTACAAAATATAGGTCAAGCCATTTATGCCCAATACACGGAAATGCGTGGAAACGGGCCCTTTAAAACAGACTATTTAGTCAAGAATCTGTGGCTTAGTCGTTGCGAATGCGCTTCGTAATTCCGAGATACTCTGTTCGATTCCAGCTGCATGTGGATTTTTAGCAGATCACTTTGCATTAATTTCGACAATGATATTGACAGCCGACCGTTCATGAGCACCGACAAACTACTGAACTTTAAATTGCCTAAGTAAAACAGCACAGGCAAAACAGCGTACTGTAAATGATACGCAACTAACTTGATGTCACACAAGACGTACATAAATTTAGCTCACGCAAGTACTCAACGATTTCAAATATTTAGGATCTATTTTAAAGTGACCTGAGGTCAAGACCATAAATCTTGTCTGGGATTGACCAGACAACATCAGTCCTTGTCAAGCAGCAAACATTATGGAGATTCAAGTGCATTTGCATATGGCTATGAAACGAAGACCTTAACAGATGAACTTCGAAATGAAGATAGAAGCATTGGAAATGCGATGTTTCAGACAAATTCTTGGCATATCGTACAGACCATATTACAAACGAAGAGGTTCGCCTTATAATCATACAGCACATAGGCAATTATAAACTCTTTTAACTGCAGTGAGAAGGTGAAAAATGCAATGGTATGAACATGTAATCAGATCTAACGGTCTCTCAAGACAAAAACAAAAACAAAACAAAAAATACTGCAGAGCTCAGTAGAGGGAAAGAGGAAAAGTTAGGTTAGTTGCGTATCCTTTATGCAGAACCTTTCCCAACAGCCCCTGGCTGTTTCTAGGCAAATTTACCTCCAGTAGTTTGCCAATGCTTCTTGGACGGTCGATTTTCTTGATACCACTGTCGAATCCAACACAAGGCGCATGGCCTGCAGCTGGGTTCGAACCCGGCATTACGAAGCGTTCGCATCGACTTAGCCACAGAGCCGACACAAGAGGAGAAGTTTTAAAAAAAAAAAAAGTTAAGATCCCTTTCCACGCCTTTAGGCCGACATATGGGAAGAGCGCCCATATTTTTACAGACCATCAGCACTCGGTGGGTAATGTGGTCAGCATTACGCCGGCTGTCTTTACTTTCCCAGGACAGCCCATCCTGGTACCCATTTAAGGCTGGGTCGATCTGCGACGTCCCGAACCACGATAAAAATCCACGCAGCCCTCAGTGGGTTTCAATCGCGGTGCGTTGGATTACGAGTGGGACTCGCAACGCCTTAGCCACGGACGCCAGAGGAGAAGTAGCAGACAAAAAAATGACCTGTTAACAGAATCTGACTGACTGAACAGGCCTCATGTATGCAACCGTAAAGTCCATCGCAAATGACTGCCAAAGGTGGAGAGAGCTCATTAGTCAACATAAGCTGGTGACAAACAACACCTAGTGTTACCGGATGATAATGATGAAGTACTGAAAGAGTTAATAATGATAATAAAATTAAGATCGTTTAAAACATAGGATGGTTGTTACTTTACTGTGAGCCAATGGAAGCTGATGGTAAACATGTCAAATGTTTCCAAGGAGTTGTCATTATAATTGTCCAACTCTTTTTGCGAATGCAAAACTGTACGAAGCCAAGAAGCGGAAGCGAATGCACAGTTCCGCTGGAAGAATACAGTGAGTAAAATCAACTTAAAACACAGCGGAAATGGCCAGCTTTACAAGAAAATAATCACATGCGACAAAATGAACGTTGATGTAAAAACATTTGCCAGCACACACACTCTAGCACAACAAACACCCACACGTATACACAAGAAATAGTACCACTGCATTATTTTAGGCTTTTAAATGTGATTGTATCATTATTTTTGAGCGCTGACGAAAGTGTTCTTGAGGCAGCGTTCTACGTTTTAAAATGATTTCGTTAGCCCACAAAGACTAGAAGACGGTGAATTCATTTGCTTAACTTTTTAAATAGTTTGTTTATGCGTCTGTTTTGTTGTGTTTTTGTGTTTGTGTGCTAGAACAGTTCTTCTTCGTTTTTCTTTTTCTTCTTCTTCTTCTTCTTCTTCTTCTTCTTCTTCTTCTTCTTCTTCTTCTTCTTCTTCTTCTTCTTCTTCTTCTTCTTCTTCTTCTTCTTCTTCTCTTCTTCTTCTTCTTTCTTCTTCTTCTTCTTCTTCTTCTTCTTCTTCTTCTTCTTCTTCTTCTTCTTCTTCTTCTTCTTCTTCTTCTTCTTCTTCTTCTTGCCAAAGCAAACCCGCCATAATCTCGTGTTCTTTCTTCCCCACGTTAACCATGTTCCTTGCGACCTGGGGTCTTGCCTTATTGTAGTAATTAATCAGAACCCTTATTCCATCAATATGTTTAGTACCATTACAATACTCATACATTTTCTAGCTAAAATATTAAACGGTAATATCTTTTATTTATCCATATATTTAAAATGTATATATATATATTTAAATTTTGTTTTTAGTTGACTGACTGACTGACAGACAGTCTACCCCACCAGGGCATCACACATGCGATAAACACCCGATGACACAATGTGCCACCGTGTGAATGAGGATCACCGTGGAGTGGTCCCAGAAACCGCGTTCAGCCATTAGGCCATATTTAAGGCCTGGCTATATTGCGGCACCCGGCGAGAGCCAGGGTGGGGCTTCAAATAATAAAAAAAATTATCCTAAAAAGGACGGTGAATTAACCATTTTTTATTTAGTTTAGCTGGCTCTATTTGAAATATCGGGGCGTCACAGGGCTTCATTGACTTACCATCTCCTCAAGTCGTAATCCGGCCGTTGTTTTCAGGGACAGATCAGGAAAGCAAGGAATAGTAAACTAAGCGTCATTATGTTTGATATGGGGTTGTATTTAGCTCGTCTCAGCTTACACGCAGACGTCTGTGACAGTTTTTCAAGGTACATAATCCACTCACATGCAGACGTTTGTGACAGTTATTCAAGGTACATAATCCACTCAAATACAGACGTCTATGACAGTTTTTCAAGGTACATAATCCACTCACACGCAGAAGTCCGTGACAGTTATTCAAGGTACATAATCCACTCAAATACAGACGTTTATGACAGTTTTTCAAGGTACATAATCCACTCACATGCAGAAGTCCGTGACAGTTATTCAAGGTATATAATCCACTCAAATGCAGACGTCTATGACAGTTATTCAAGGTACATAATCCACTCAAATGCAGACGTCTATGACAGTTATTCAAGGTACATAATCCACTCACATGCAGAAGTCCGTGACAGTTATTAAAGGTACATAATCCACTCAAATGCAGACGTCTATGACAGTTATTCAAGGTACATAATCCACTTACATGCAGACGTCTGTGACGAACGAAGGAACGAACGAACGAACAAACAAACAAACTTTATTTTCAAAGTGTTACAATTTGGGCACGCTGGCCCGTCTGACATTCGGCCCTTCTAAGCAGTCATTTTTCACAGTACCAATGCCTGTTATCAATAATTCATGTAATAGATATAACAAAGAAATATAAATTGTAGAATAATGTATTCACAAATCATGTGTTTGTGACAGTTATTCAAGGTACATAATCCACTCAAATGCAGACGTCTGTGACAGTTATTCAAGGTACATAATCCACTCAAATGCAGACGTCTGTGACAGTTATTCAAGGTACATAATCCACTCAAATGCAGACCTCTATGTCAGTTATTCAAGGTACATAATCCACTTACATGCAGACGTCGGTGACGAATGAACGAACGAACGAACAAACTTTTTTTTTTCAAAGTGTTACAATTTGGGCACGCAGGCCCGTCTGACATTTGGCCCTTCTAAGCACTCCTCTTTCACAGTACCAATGCCTGTTATCAATATTTCATGTAATAGATATAACAAAGAAATATAAATTGTAGAATAATGTATACACACATCATGTGTTTGTGACAGTTATTCAAGGTACATAATCCACTCGAATGCAGACGTCTGTGACAGTTATTCAAGATACATAATCCACTCAAATGCAGACGTCTGTGACAGATATTCAAGGTATATAATCCACTCAAATGCAGACGTCTGTGACAGTTATTCAAGGTACATAATCCACTCAAATGCAGACGTCTGTGACAGTTATTCAAGGTACATAATCCACTCAAATACAGACGTCTGTGACAGTTATTCAAGGTACATAATCCACTCAAATGCAGACGTCTGTGACAGTTATTCAAGGTATATAATCCACTCACAAAACGTGCAGCAATGCTCAGCGAAGTTTTTATTTCAGCAGTTTTACAGAACGTTGTAGTAGGGTCCTATCTCACAGCCTTGCCGTCGCTTTCTGAGTATCACTATTCACAATGCAACTTACTGTCCTTCACTCATAGACTGTTTTTTAAAACTGATCTTGGCTCCCAGCCTTAAAACTGGTACCAGGTACAGCTCTGGGCAGTAAAGACGGACAAAGTGATGCTGATTACATCATCTAACAAGTGCCGATTGGTCTTTAAAACATAAGTCTAGCTCACTATGCCCAACACACATGACAGCATGTAAGAGGATCCTTTACTTAACTTTGACATGTGAGCTAATGAGGGTTGATGGGACCATCATAATAATGATAACAATCTGGTCGATTTCTCCCAACAGGTGCCGCAGTTGTCGGTTGACGTCATTGAGGGTGAGTCAGTTACTATATCTTTTTTTTTTCATTTTTGCTTGACTAAAGCAGCTTAATGTTTTGAACTCTACTCTGTTTTGATGTTATGTTATGTTATCACAATCGACGTCACTGCATATTAGGCATTCTCATATGGGCTAAGTCCTCCGATGCAGCAGCTGCTCCAAGATACTTCTACTAACTGTTTTCATGAGATATTGGTTATAAGGTCTCTTATCTCGGCCTCAAGAGCAGCATAGACGTGCTTCACCATGCTTTACTGCTATGCCTCGCAATCGTGTTAGTGTCAGAGATGCGTCATTATCCACCAGCCCAGTTTGTACAGCGTTAATGACATCTGTTCTACCAATGCTTCTTTCTGTATGCCGTGGCCACGGCCAGCTCCAGATATAAGGTCATACAGAGGAAACGGGAATTCCAGTTTTTGGGAAGCTGGCGTGGCCGGTCGGTGGTAGCAATTGTTATCAAGTAAATAGATTTCTTTACAAATTCAACTACAGTTTAATTTATTTGCAACTTGTGTTATTGAATGAATTATTATTTTGAAGATAAATATTTTCTAATAGCTATTTATTTATCTTCAAAATAATAATTCATTCAATAACACATGTTGCAAATTAATTAAAATATAGTTTAATATGTATATAAATCAACTCGATAACAATTGTTACCACCGACTGGCCACGCCAGGCTCACAAAAACGGGAATTTCTGTTTCAGCTGTATGCCCTCATACTGGAGCTGGTCGTGGCATTGGCACATCGCTTGCGAGTTGGTCCGCTGGCTCATTACTTTTTACGTCAGCATGACCATGTGTGTAGATTCAGGTTAGGGAGGTCAAGTGAGATTTTTGAATGCTTTCTACCCATTCAGAGCGCACACTGCCGGTTGATATTTTCTGAAGCATGTTCGTGGAGTCTGATACAATTACTGCCTGTGCGATTGTTTGCTCTGCTGCCCATGCTAGTGCTCTAGAAACACCGGCTATCCCCATGGTCATGCTTGACATATTTGCCTGGTAAGCGCTGCTGTCCACTTTTGTTTTCCTTAACCTTTGTGAAATCTATGTCCATACTGACCTTGATCCGCGCTTCACGGAGCCGTCTGTGTAGATGATGATGTCTTCTGGGTGTGAATGCTGATATCTGTTTTGATTATCTAATCTATATTTTATCGTGTTATGATTAGTGTATTATCTTATTATTATTTTTCCGGTGTTTTCAATGTTCATATACATGTATGCCTATCAGGAAACGTGAATTCTACGCTGAATATCGTTAATACGACACGATTAGAACACAGAGTATTCCTCATTTTTTTATTCAACCCGATTTTGAGATGCAACTACAAGAAACAGACGGACATAAAAGCACACAGACATAGACGGACAGATGAAAAGATAGACAGAAAGACAGGTGGCGGGCAGGCAGCAGACAGTAAAGTGCACGACTAGTCAGACAGTGAAGTAAACAAACATGTGGTGCATTAGGCAAATAGTGCTAGATCTGTATTCTTATAGGAAGTAACATCGCACCGATCGCCAGTACTTTCCCGGACACTTCACTAGAGTTAGTTGCGTGTCACTCCAAACATTTTTTTTTTTTTTGGGTTGTTGCTGTTTTTAATTTTACTTGGACATTTTACGTTGAGTAATTTGCAATTGCCCCCGAACGGGCGGCTCTTGATACCTCTGTTAATACCAATGCAAGGTCAGCTACCGAATCGACATCAGCTAGTATCGAACCCGGCACAGCCGCATTACGAAGCGCGTTCGTAACGCCTAAGCCACAGACGCCGAAGCAAGACTAGTAAACATGTTTATTTGAACTGAAGTACCCAAAAAAAAAGTGCTTAAACAAAGTGCTGACACCTTTTTCCTGAAAAGAGCAGATACCATGGGAATTCAAACAAGGGAGTCAAGTCGGGGAAGATGCAAATTTGGAAAGATTCTGTGATCAATGTGAAGTGACATGGCGTGCAAGAGTTGATACAATTCCAAATTGAAAAATAAGAGAGTTGGTTTGTGAATCAGCGGCTTCTTCTTTACACTTCCTCTTTTACAGTTTCGCGTTCTGCTTTTTGCTACCCTGGTCGCCTCGACCATAGGAACATCATACTGATGTAGACTTTTTCTGATTTTACACTTCCATCTTGTTCTTGGTCTATCTCATGATCTACGTCTTTCTCTTCTTTTGTTGTATGACTTGTATGGTATGGTGTCATAAAGCATTCTTGTTTAGTGAGCAAACCATTTCTTCTTCTTTTTTTGCGTTCACCAGCTGTAAACTCTGGTGGAAAGTTTCTGGTTGTTCATCCACTTCTGGACTGCAGTCCTGTTCAAGAATCTGAGTGTTGTGTGTGCATCTGTTTTACAGATCTGACTCATTTGTATGCAGACTGCTGGTTCCTTGCCTCTCAGGCAGATGCACTCCGACTTCAAAGGAAGCTCCCAATAAGTCGACTATTACGACATGCTTTTGGGTAGGCAGTGGGTCTGTTCTGGTTGTCCCTATTATAGGGCCTAGGAACCCACAAGGGGAGAAAACCATTTGATTAGCTATCTTTGTATGTAATTGAGTGTTGGTCCAGTGTCTACATGCTCCCTTATGACTTCATTCGTGATTTTATCTTTTCTGACCTCTCTTAGAGCATTTCCCAGACATTTCATTTCCATGGTTAAACATTTGTTTGTATATAAACGTCTGGCACTGGAATTAAAGAGTGGTAATGTGCTGTAAGTCGGCTCTGTGGCTAAGTCGATGCGAACGCTTCGTAATGCCGGGATGCCGGGTTCGATCCTAGCTGCGGGCCATGCGCCTTGCGTTGGTTTCGACAGTGGTATCAAGAAAGCCGGCCGTCCAGTAAGCAATGACAAACTACTAGACGTAAAATTTGCCTAGAAAACCCACACAACAGCCAACTAACTAACTAATGTGCTGTAAAATGAAATGTGCTAAAAAATCGATTGTGCTATAAAATCGAATGTGCTCTAAAGGGGATGTGCTATAAAATGGAATATGCTATAAAATCATTTGTGCTATAAAATCGAACGTGATATAAAATCGAATGTGCTATAAAATCGAATGTGCTATTAAGGGGAATGTCCTAAAATGCAATTTGCAATAAATCAAAAGTGCTATCAAATGGAACGTGTTATAAAATAGAATGTGCTATCAAATGGAACGTGTTATAAAATAGAATGTGCTATAAAATGGAACGTGTTATAAAATAGAATGTGCATAAAATGGAACGTGTTATAAAATAGAATGTGCTATAAAATGGAGCGTGCTGTGAAAGAGATGTTGGTTTCTGCTGTTTGGGTCTGCTTAATGTTGTAAGAGGAGAGGTAGCTGTCTCAGTACTTGGTTTGCTCTAATGCATCAGATGTTCATTTTTTCTTTGATTGTATCGTCTTTGGCGAGTGCTGTTTACACATATTTAAAGTGAGAGGCTTAGATCAACGTCTGCATCAAACTAGGCTGAAAAAGGTCCTGTAACAAAAGAGGGTTTTGTGTTCTGAAACGTTAGATCATATATTCGTGGCCACGGTATGTGAACAGGTTGGTCAGTTCAGTTCATCTTTATGCATTCGTCGTTGGTGTCAAAACGTACAACTTAGCTGATGTTTACAGCAAATCGGGTAACGCGAACCTTTGCAAAACATCAAAATACACGCGTTTTAGATGTATTGCGTTAAAAAAACCAAGGCGCACTTAGTGTGAATTGCGTAATAGTGTCATTTCTATAACTGTAACTCAGTTCGTTGGCGTTTCCCAATAACTTGATCTGTGAGTATATTTGCACTGATCTGAAAATTAAATTTGTTACACTTCCAAGCAAAGCAATGAAGACCTCTCGCTTATTTCTGTCTTACATTTCATAAACATAGGTGCACGTTGAAATTAAAGCAAATATTTTATTATTAACTTTTTAAAATTGCAAATACACTGGTGGCTCATAAGAAATAAGCTGTATGTGTCAGTTACTGTTAAAGTTAGTTGCGTATCCTTTACAGGACGTTGCAGAACGAACTCCAGCATTATTTGTGGCAGTTGTGGTTTTCCTAGGCAAATTGAAGCCCAGTAGTTTGCCATTGCTTTCTGGACAATCTGCTTCTCGACACCGCTGTCAAAACCAACGCAAGGCGCAAGGCCCGCAGCTGGGATCGAACCAGGCACCCTGGCATTACGAAGCCCGTTCGCAACGCCTAAGCCACAGACGCCAACCAGTTACTGTATATTCTTTTATTTATTTTTTTTTTTTTTGTCTTTTTTTTTTTTTTTTTTCTCTTTTTGCATGGGTATACACTTTTAAATTTCTCAAAGATCCACCCCATTTTTTTTTCTTGTTGATCGATACAGGCGTTTTTGTGGTCTGAGTTAAAGATTGAGGCTACAACTTTTGGAACGTAGTTATAATGTTAACATATTTAACCTTAGACAGAGTCAAAGTTCAGACTGTAGAGAGAATTCTAAATTTACACATAGTTCTAACGCTAAACTTTATTGTGACCTAATATATACATAGTTATAGCTTTACACATAGTTCGAAGCTAAACATTATTGTGACCTAATATATACATAGTTCTAGCTTTACACATAGTTCTAACGCTAAACATTATTTGTACCTAATATATACATAGTTATAGCTTTACACATAGTTCTAAATTTACACACTTAAACACATAGTATGACTGTCGTCTTTATCACAAAGTTGGTAAATTATGCCTCAAGTCGGTTTTGTATTAACAGAATGCTGACGTTCATTATTTGTTCTATTTGCAAGATAATTGCCTTTTCACCTTGTCAGTCACTGTTTACAAAAGAGTATTCACTGTCAGTCAAATGAACCATTGTTGTATCTATCTGGATACACGATATCTTCGCCTTCCTCCAACACTATTGTGCTAACTTAAATGGGTGTGAGTAATCCCAAGTCAAACGCTTAAAGGAGCCAAAATTGTTCAAGTGATGATAGATTCCACGGGGTATTTTATGTGCCTACACTTTACAATTGCAAGTCGTTGTTCACCGTATACCTAAATGTATATAAGTTGGCAAGCTCTCGTGCACAAAAATCTTTTGCCATTTATTCAAAAACTGTAGACCCTCAGTTCAATATTTTCAAAGTCAAGACATCTTTGGATAGAATATAGGAGTAGAGAACAAACCAGCTTGGAAAAAAAAATCAAATTGATACTATGTGAACATGGCAAGAAACTATAATCTCTACACACTGCAAGGTAATTATGACATTAGTTTTTATAATGATGTTGTCCCATTTATTTTTCGATTCCTTCCTCTGAAAAAGACAAAAAAAAAAAAAAAACGAAATGGTTGTAATTATTTCAGTCCCATTGAGGAAAGAAGAGAGCTGCCGTGGTCCAGCGGCTAGACGCTCAGCTGCGGGTCGGAAGGTCGTGGGTTCGGGTCCTTACAGTAGCCTGACTTTTTTTTTTTTTTTAAAGACTTTGGCTTCCAGGTCGACTCGGCCTTGACTGTGTACCAGGTTCAGTCTTGGGAAGTAAAGGCGACAGGCGTGAGGCTGACTACATCACCCACCGAGTGCCTTTTGGTCTCTACAATATAGGTTTAGACCTAATATACCCAGTACACCTGAAGGTGTGGGTAAGTGTCCTTCACTGTTATCTTATGAGGAAGCAATCACTTTGACTCATTATATCCTGAATATTTCTTACTAAAACTCTCCTTGTGGGTCTCGGAGTTCCTATGTGTGTATGTGTGGGGGGAGGGAAGGGGGGGGGGGTTAGACCCACTGTACCCTAGCATGCATGTTACGAAAGCTGACTATTCGGGGTGTTTTCTTCAGAGGGCTGCGGCTTTTTCATCTGGAAACGACTGACAAGAAAATGGGGGGGGGGGGAGGAGGAAAGAAGAAGCAGTATGAATCCCCTCTGTTTATTATTCTGGTTCTGCAACGTCCGGTAAAGGGTGCACAATCAATTTAACCGTGGAAGAGAGTGGTACTTTACGGTGTAGTACTCCTAAAGCAGCGTTGGATTCACTGCAGCCAACTTCCAGGGCTGAGACGACACAAAATAATTGAGGCTGAAGTAAACACAGCACACCTAACAGCGTAAGGGCTAGACGGTTTACCTCGGCTTTCAAGTGGGTTCAGTCTAAAAAAAAAGGGTACGTAGTAAAGTCGTGGGAAGTAAAGGCGCCTAGGGTGATGCTGACCTTCATTAACCGCCGAGTGGTGATTGGTCAATTAAAATATGACCAGGATCATACTCCTGAGTAATGGCACTATGTGTAAAGGACCGTTTTCCTCGCCTTCGTGCGATCTGGGCAAATAGGGCTAGACCTATATTTTACGTTTAGTAGTTTGCTCACTGAACGGTCAGGTGTCGGTACCACTATCGAAATCAACGCAAGACAAATCTTCCGCAGCTGGGATAGAACCCGGCCCCCCGGCATTACAAAGCGCGTTCACAACGTTTTGGCCACAGAAGGCGACTCTTCAACGTCTGAAAGTCAAAAGAAGATTACTTTTAAAAACATCCGTCGTGGAAAGAAAACCTATGTTCATTGGCTTGTGAAGCGTGCTCACTATCTTTTAAGCCAGGAACATAAGTAAAATAAGTTAAACCGAGAGGGATATCAGAAACAGCGAAAAGTCGCCTTTCCTACTTCCGAAATATACATTTGATTAGGTTTTGTAGTTTTTGGGGTTTTTGAACAACAGATCAACATCAAAGCACACGGGTAGTAACTCATAAGTGCTCCGTTCTTCTTCTAACTCAAGTCTGAGTCCGAAGAAGCTCAGCACGGTGCACAGGCTCTTTAGCACCGGCGAGGATTCTGAAATACTTTGGGTAGATTTTTGCCTGGGGAGAGCCGTTAGGGGACTCTTTTCGATTTCCAACTGCCACGGTTTTTTTTTAATGCACACGAGTGTCCGATCTCACTACCCAGAGACCATGGAGGATTACTATAAATCCACGTGAAAAATCCCAGCCCTTACCAGGGACTAAACCCGGAACCTCTAGCACTTAAGGCGGACACCATACATTGAGACCAAGCAGACCCCACATTTAATGAAACAAGGCTAAGTGTTCATTCTGACATATCTATTATTTTCTCACTGAGATATTTTCTATACATAAAATTGCTATCCATCTGGAAGCTTGTATGGGGAAACTTAGTTTCGTTTAGGGAAACATCTTTGGTCAAAACATCAACTGGTCACAGGCTAGATGTCCTAAGTGAGATCACTGTTGCTCTGTACGTATACATGTAACCTGTACCCTACCAGGACATCACACAAGCAATAAACACTCGGTGACACACAGTACCACGATGCGGATGAGGATCACCCGTAGAGAGGTCCCGGAAACCCTATTCAGCCGTAAGGCCATATTACAAGCCTGGCTATACTTATGGTCCCCGACTGAAGCCAGGGTGGGGCTTCAAAATAGCTAAAATATTGCACTCCGAAAGGGGATGAATGCATCAAAATCACTGTCGGTCTGATTTCAAAGAAATGGACCGACGTGCGGGCGTTCTTTGTCACATTTACAAATGTGGAATAAATTAGCCTGGTTTCGGCGTTGGCGGAATTCAACAACATAGCTTCATCTTGTTTCTGACTGCGTATATTATGTGAACAAACAAAAGACTTATTCCTCTTTTTTGTCTTATACTCGTCTTCCTTCTCCTTCTCCTTCTTCTTCTTCTTCTTCTTCTTCTTTTTCTTTTTCTTCTTCGTCTGCCATCTATCCCTTTCCTCTCTACAGAACCACATGCTTTAAAATAATAATTATTATTGTGATTTTTTTCCCCGTATATATTCATTCATAATGCAAATATCTGTGTCACTTGTTTTTACGCAATCAAAATAATATCCAAGTAAGCCAGTTAAACAGTTTAGATCTAATTACTAGAACACGGAGGAAATTTTTGACAGGCCAGCAAATTTTAAATAAATGCGAATGACATCCATTGACACATGCAATGATTGGCTAAACAACCAAAATTTAGTCAAAAATGTCATTTCGGTTACGTGAGTTATGTTTAGGATTGTGCCTACTTCAAAGTGGTGCTGCGCTTGGTGAGGTTTAAACATAAATGGGGAGGAATTAACGAGAGAAAAAAAAACAGCCTTTAAAATGTGCCGGGCCGTTTTCACTCAGTGAAGGGTACTTTTTTTTTGTTCACCCCATCACGGGGACTGCGAGTTTTCTTGGGTATACCCGGGAAAGTCCAAAGATATATGGGTGTTAGGGTGTGAAATGAACGCCGACTAACGCTAACCCTAACCCGCCCCCCCCCCTCCCCGCCCCTAACAGTGGAATTTCCCGGGAACTCCACTCGAAATCTCAGTCCCCGAGAAGGAGTGAACAAAAAGAAAAGTGTCCAGTGAAGCGCTCATATGATGAGCGGCAAAAGTGTGTCATTACTTCAAAATCCCCCCCCCCCCCCCCAGTTCATCATTCAGTTGTCGTCACTATAAAGATAGAGAGCCACCGTGATGTAGCGGCTAGAGGCTCGCCTGCGGATCTGAAGATCGTGGGTTCAGGACCAGGCGGAACGGGGCTTTACTTTTTTTTGTTTTGTTAAATGACTTTGGCTCCCAGGTCGACCTGGCCTTCAGTGGGTACCAGGCAAAAGTCGTGGAAACTAAAGGCGGTCGGCGTGGTGTTGACCCCCATCATCCACTGAGTGCCGATTGGTCTGTACAATTTAGGTCTTACCCTATATGCGCCAACAGCTAAAAGCGTTGAAAAACGATCATTTACTGTAAAAATGGTTGGATGCTATGGAGTGCCGCCGTGTTTGTCCATCGCCTGGTCGTAAACACTAACCTACTGCTGTACCTTCAACTGTATTTGTTATCCTCCCAATTGTATCGCTGTCTACTTTCTGCTCATATGATTTCCTATCTGTTATTCATTTTGGCTTGTATGTCTTGTCTTAATGTTAATGAATTCAAAAGTAGTGAAGACATAAGAGAAATGTATGGGTAGCTACTAGTATCCCTAGGTATAAGAAAAAGAAAATGGCGCTACATCGGACACAACCTGAGAAGAAACCAGCAGAAAATCACCAAACAGGCCTTAAAATGGGAAATAAAGGGATTAAGTAGTCGAGGACCCCAAAGGAAACCCTAAGAAAAACGTTGATGAGAAAGGCCAAGGCTACTGTACTGGATTCCATTCATGATATTGAACTGATGGCACAGGATAAAGCTGAATGGGGAACAGACTGCAAGCCCTTGAGTTGAGCTGAGTTGAGTCAAGAATTAACATCATAGCTCTCGGAGCTTTCCCATATGCGTCCGTCCCTATCTTTAGCAGCCAGCGCACAGTTTCAGTAATAATGGTACCGGCTGTAATCAGGTTATATGTCCGTCTTGCCTTTCCTCTGAGGGTACTGAGCCGGCCGAATTCTCTTGACGCACAGCTACATCATTCTCTTCAGGCCATAATAGTCTAGTTACTCTTCTGCAATGACTTTTATCCTCTCGATTTTAAGCCTTTAACCTTAACAACGTGACACGGCGCGTGAAGAAAAATGTCCTCTGGAAGCAGCTAGGAAAGGAGTATAAGGGGAGCAGCGACTGAAGAAAGGGGCACCTTTTGAAATGGAAACAGCGATTTGAGAAAGTGACCCAGTTTCTAAGGGACCAGCGATTTGAAAAAGGGACCCCTTTTATAAGGGGGCGAGTCATTTGGCAAAAGGAACCCCTTTTGTAAGGGGGTCAGTCATTGGAGAAAGGGGTCCCATTTAAAAAGAAAACCATTGATTAGAATAAGGGACCCCTTTTGTAAGAGACCAGTGATTGGACAAAGGGGCCCCTTTTGTAAGAGACCAGTGATTGGAAAAAGGGACCTCTTTCAAAACAGTGCCTCTAGAATATTTATTGCTAGACCCACATCTTTATAGATTAGTCCGCACTGGATTGGTGAGATGGAAACATCACGACAGCCGCCTTTTCTTCGCACGTCATTTTCTTGTATCCATTATTTGCTAGGTCCACCTGAAACTCAAGATAAATCGTAAACAAAAACGAAATCTGACACCATGCGAATTCAAACCATAACCTTCCCAGCCGAAAGGCAAGAGCCTAGCAGCTGCGACACCCAGTTCCCGAAGGGAACAATACTACGTATTTACAATGATCGGCTCCTTGAACCATCAGCGGCTGCAAGCTGGAACATTTGCTGGGAACAGAACCCGCCATGGACGTGTGCCATTTTTTCGATTCTGTTTTTAAAAAAAAATAGAAAAATCAAATTAAATCAAACCAAATCATAAAAATTGTCAATGTCATTTACAAGGCATTTCGTGAAATTCGACTTTGCGAGTTAAAAATTGCTCTTAAATTATCGTGGAGCTTGACATGACATTTGTATTCACTTCCCTTCCACGTTTTTTGATTTAAAAAAAAAAAATATGTGGCTGAAGTCAGGAATCATGAAACGGGAGAAAGTGATGGCAGCCACTGAAAAAACACACACACACACACACACATTTACTTGGGTTATAAAGAGGCGCTTGCTCTAACTGTGTGTTTATTTTACTGTTTAAATCTTATATATTTTCTTCTCTGTCTATGAGTTTTCTCTTCTAGTCACATAGGAGCAAAGCATGAAGAATCGAGTCAAAGCCATCTTCGAGGTCCAGATATATAGTCGAAAGATTATCTGGTTATCCTCCGAATAACGGTCCCTAATTATGGAGGTCGAAAATATACCTCAACAGGGCCTCAATCATATGTAAATTGCGGACCTCTTTCAGGCGACTAAACAGCAAACCGCGAAAAAAGCTTCCGCCGAGTTAAAGTCACTGCCGAGAGTATCTCCCGCGCCGTGTTTAGCTGACTTAAACTAGATGGCTGGGACTCACGAGCAGCAGCTACCGCATCTCATGCAGCTTCTTTCATTTTATTTGCTCGTGAATCCCAGCCATCTAGTTTAGCCCCCCCCCCCCCCCCCTTTCCGCGCCGCGGTATGCTGTGCAGTCGCCGTAAGAGGTCCGCAATTTAAATGGGACAGAGGCCCTGTTAGGGTATATTTCCGGCCTCGACAATTTGGAACCGTTTTTCGGAGGATAGCCGATTATCTTTATTATAGATCGAACCATTCAGTCCATCAGTGCTCGATCCCACCCCCACCCCCACCACCCCCCCCCCACTTTCATCAGTAAATCCTGCAGCGTGTAACGGTTAACGACACCAGTCATGTGTTGCTTTCTAATTCTTCTTCGGTCTACCGCATACGGCTCTTGTCTGGCCACATCCATTCTAACGTATAATCATTGCATCACTGAGAAAGCATGATTGGTTGAAAGTCTGTATCTCCAGACATGTTACCGCGTTGATCACTGCCATGACCACCATAGTCAGACTACTTGTTGATAGGTCAAGATAGGAGACGTCGTAATCAATGTCACACATGAACATTGCGTGGAGGTACCTGGGGATTTCCCAATATGCGATGAGGTCTGACTGATTTTCTACCCCACCAGGACATCACACAAGCGATAAACACCCGATGACACAAAGTCCCACCATGTGGATGAGGATCACAGTGGAGAGGTCCCAGAAACCGCCTTCAGACAATTGGCCATATTTATGGCCTGCCTATATTGATGCCTCCGGCAAAAGCCAGAGTGGGGCTTCGAATAACAAAAAATTACGTCCTAAAAAGGACGTGAGGATAATTGAGCTTTGAAAACATGCAGTAAGGTGGGTTGGTCGTCTTCTTATTTTACGTTGTTCTGTTTTTTACAACTAAGCTGTGATATCCTCATCTGTCGACCAAAGACAACCAACGTCACTGCCAATTGCTGCCTTTGTATGCCACTTTTGCGGTGTAGGCAGGGGGATCTTTGAGCCTGAGGTTTTAAGGCAGCATGTCTAGTGCTGTCTGTGCAGGTGAGGACTTTATTCTGCATACGTGAGCATCTCTTCCATTGTGGCACAGATGCCCAATGTTTCCTGCACTGATAAACATACTAATAACAGTTATAAGGAATTGACTATTATGTCTCATCTAAACTTCTTTCTTCATGTCCCCAGAATATCGTGAAGCATTCCACATGTTTGATAAAGATGGAGATGGGCGAATCACAGCCAAGGAGTTGGGCACTGTTCTGAGGTCTCTAGGACAAAATCCGACAGAGACCGAACTCCGAGACATGATCAATGAAGTCGACGCCGATGGTTAGTGAATGGTAGATCATATATGTCTAACAATACCGTTGTTTAGTAACTGTTAGAACAAATCTGTCTAACAATACCGGTGTTTAGTAACTGGTAGAACATAACTAACAATACTGATGTTTAGTAACTAGTAAAACATATCTGTCTAACAACACTGGTCTTTAGTGACTGGTAGAACATATCTGTCTAACAAACTGGTGTTTAGTGACTGGTAGAACATATCTGTCTAAAAATACTTGTGTTTAGTAACCGGTAGAACAAATCTGTCTAACAATACTGGTGTTTAGTGACCGGTGGAACATATCTGTCTAACAATATCGGTGTTTAGTAACTGGTAGAACATATCTGTCTAACAATACCGGTGTTTAGTGACCGGTGGAACATATCTGTCTAACAATATCGGTGTTTAGTAACTGGTAGAACATATCTGTCTAACAATACTGGTGTTTAGTGACTGGTAGAACATATCTGTCTAACAATACTGGTGTTTAGTAACTGGTAGAACATATCTGTCTAAAAATACTGGTGTTTAGTAACTGGTAGAACATATCTGTCTAACAATACTGGTGTTTAGTAACTGGTAGAACATATTTGTCTAAAAATACTGGTGTTTAGTGACTGGTAGAACATATCTGTCTAAAAATACTGGTGTTTAGTAACTAGTAGAACATATCTGTCTAACAATACTGGTGTTTAGTAACTGGTAGAACATGTTTGTCTAAAAATACTGGTGTTTAGTGACTGGTAGAACATATCTGTCTAACAATACTGGTGTTTAGTGACTGGTAGAAGATATCTGTCTAACAATACTGGTGTTTAGTAACTGGTAGAACATATCTGTCTAACAATACCGGTGTTTAGTAACTGGTATAACATATCTGTCTCAATATACTGGTGTTTAGTGACTGGTAGAACATATCTGTCTATCAATACCGTTGTTTAGTAATTGGTAGAACATATCTGTCTAACAATGCCGGTGTTTAGTAACTTGTAGAAGATATCTGTCTAACAATACCGGTGTTTAGTAACTGGTAGAACATATCTGTCTAACAATACCGGTGTTTAGTAACTGGTAGAACATATCTGTATAACAATACTGGTGTTTAGTAACTGGTAGAAGATATCTGTCTAACAATGCCGGTGTTTAGTAACTGGTAGAACATATCTGTCTAACAATACCGGTGTTTAGTAACTGGTAGAACATATCTATATATCAATACTGGTGTTTAGTAACTGGTAGAAGATATCTGTCTAAAAATACTGGTGTAGAACATATCTGTCATTGTAACTGGTAGTAGTAGAACATATCTGTCTAACAATGCCGGTGTTTAGTAACTGGTAGAACATATCTGTATAACAATACCGGTGTTTAGTAACTGGTAGAACATATCTGTCTAACAATACTGGTGTTTAGTAACTGGTAGAACATATCTGTCTAACAATACCGGTGTTTAGTAACTGGTAGAACATATCTGTATAACAATACTGGTGTTTAGTAACTGATAGAAGATATCTGTCTAACAATGCCGGTGTTTAGTAACTTGTAGAAGATATCTGTCTAACAATACCGGTGTTTAGTAACTGGTAGAACATATCTGTCTAACAATACCGGTGTTTAGTAACTGGTAGAACATATCTGTGTAACAATATCGGTGTTGAGTATCTTGTAGAAGATGTCTGTCTAACAACAACAGAAATTTTTTTCGTAGATTTCCAGCTCTGCGGTGCTAAGTGGTGCATGCATGTAGTTATATCTTTTATTGGGCAATGTTTCTGATCCATACATCAGTACTGTACTGACTTTAGTTTGGAATAAATTTCCCAAGTCTGAGGAAAAGATCCTATTGACTTTCATATATTAATGCTAATAAAGCAAAGTTACCAGTCTCATTATTATTTCATAATCTCTAAGTGCATTACCTTTCAATTAGGGCCTTTGGAGTAAACGGCACTCCTCCGAACTTCTACCCCCGCATTATGGCGGCCTGAAATATCCGTTCGGGGCTCAGTCCAATGACAAATGTGGACTTTCTGTCAAGGAACAAATCGCGGCAAAACTAGGATTGCTTGACAATTTCAAGAGACGCAACATTGCGGACGATTGTAGCAGACGATAAAAGCGTCCGTTGACAATTTCGAGACATTACAGACGATGAAAGCGATATGGCGAGTAGACCACGCGCTCCCACGCAGATTAGCAATACTGTTCTTCCGATTGAGGATTTAGCAGCGGTAGATGTCAGACTTGCCGGCACGCGCAAAACGCGATTAAACTCACCGCCGAGTGTATCCCAGGCCCCGCTACGCGCGGCGCGGATGGGGGGCTAAACTAGGTGCCTGGGACTCACGAGCAAAGTAATTGGAGGAAGTTGCAGGAGATGCGGTAACTGCTGCTCGTGAGTCCCAGCCATCTAGTTTAACCCCTACGCTACGCGCGGCGCTGGGGATACGGTCGGCAGTGGGGCATAGTCACAGAAACAGGTCCGCAAGTAACATATCGCTGCGACCCTGTTAGAGCATTTGTTTCGTTTTTCCGAGCTGATCCTAAATTTGCCGCGATTTGTTCGTCGGCAGAAAGTCCGACAATGGAAAGTGTCAACGGTCGCTATTATCGTCTGCTACTATTGTCTGCAGTGTTGCGTCTCTTAGAATCTGGAGGTGACAGGTTCAATTCTCGGCACGGTAACTATAGATTTTGATTTTTATGTTGTCTAGTGTGTTTTTCTATCTTTCTACTTCTTTCTGTGAGTGCCGATCAATACACTTTCTGTTACTCGATTAATTCTTAGAAATGTCAGGTAATCAGAAACAATAAGAAACAGGTCTGCAAGTAACATATTGCTGAGACCCTGTTAGAGCATTTGTTTCGTTATACAGAGCCGGCATATTTTTAATAGAACTGAGCTCCTAAAGGATATTTCAGGCCGCCATTATGCGGGGGTAGAAGTTCGGAGGAGAGCCAAGTAAACAATTGTACTAAAAGCCTGTAAATTGTTTTCAAAAAAAGATTCAACCTATATTTAACCAAGAAAAGCTAGTAAAAGTATGAAAAGAACGTCTTTTATCCAAAAGCTTAAAAAACTTGATAGAGACATTGATCAAAACTTGGAGAAGTTTATATAAACTGTTTATATAATTTAAGATTGTATGGAGAAAGTTGCATAAAATGGCAAAAGACAGAGTGGTCTGGCGTTATCTTGCTGAGACCGTATGCTGCAGTGAAGGAATTAGCGGCAGCAGGGGAAGAGAGAAGAACAGTGCATCACAGAGAAAATCCAGTTTGTTTCCCATAGGTTCAAGTCCTATACAAGAAAAAGCCGTCCGTTGACAACAGTTATGATATTAGTAACTGGGCTGTGTGTCCCTTGGGCACCAATTAAAATTGTTTTGACTATTAAGATAACGCCACCCGTCTGGATAGACTGCCTTGAAAGGGATAATGAAGAATGTACTTTTTTATAGGCGCCGGAAACTAGAGGGCTCAGATTTTTTAAACACAGAACCCCTCTCCCCCTTTTCCACCTCCTTTTTTTTTTTTCTTAGAGGACCTGCTCGCTAGGGGCCGCTCCCAGTGTTTTATATTGTGTGTGTCGGCGCGTCTGGTGTGCTGTGTCATTCTTGGAAGATAGACCGAGAGAGTTACCTCTGAAAGCTTTGTGTGTGTGTGTAGAAGTAGACCGTGAGAGTGTGCTGTGTTGTGTGTGTGTGACAGAAGTGTGTTTTACTGTTGCTATTTTCACACACTCACGAAGAGAACTGACTGCTCACATCAGGAGGAAACAATCTACGGTTTAGGCAATGTCAGAAATGACCGAGAGAGAAAGGCTGAAAGTTATGGAGTGAACATCAGAAATACGAGCGGAAAAGGTGAAAGGAGTGAAGAGACAGAAATAGACCGAGAGAGAAAAGGCTGAAAGTTAAAGGAGTGAAGAGACAGAAGTAGACCGAGAGAGAAAAGGCTGAAAGTTATAGGAGTGAAGAGACAGAAGTAGACCGAGAGAGAAAAGGCTGAAAGTTAAAGGAGTGAAGAGACAGAAGTAGACCGAGAGAGAAAAGGCTGAAAGTTAAAGGAGTGAAGAAACAGAAGTAGACCGACATAGAAGATACTGAAAGTTAAAGGAGTGAAGAGACAGAAGTAGACCGACAGAGAAGATGCTGAAAGTTAAAGGAGTGAAGAGACAGAAGTAGACCGACAGAGAAGATGCTGACAGTTACAGGAGTGAAGAGACAGAAGTAGACCGAGAGAGAAAAGGCTGAAAGTTAAAGGAGTGAAGAGACAGAAGTAGACCGAGAGAGAAAAGGCTGAAAGTTATAGGAGTGAAGAGACAGAAGTAGACCGAGAGAGAAAAGGCTGAAAGTTATAGGAGTGAAGAGACAGAAGTAGACCGAGAGAGAAAAGGCTGAAAGTTAAAGGAGTGAAGAGACAGAAGTAGACAGAGAGAGAAAAGGCTGAAAGTTAAAGGAGTGAAGAGACAGAAGTAGACCGACAGAGAAGATGCTGAAAGTTAAAGGAGTGAAGAGGCAGAAGTAGACCGACAGAGAAGATGCTGACAGTTACAGGAGTGAAGAGACAGAAGTAGACCGACAGAGAAGATACTGAAAGTTAAAGGAGTGAAGAGACAGAAGTAGACCGACAGAGAAGATGCTGAAAGTTAAAGGAGTGCAGAGACAGAAGTAGACCGACAGAGACGATGCTGACAGTTAAAGGAGTGAAGAGACAGAAGTAGACCGACAGAGAAAATGTTGAAAGTTAAAGGAGTGAAGAGACAGAAGTAGACCGACAGAGAAGATCCTGAAAGTTAAAGGAGTGAAGAGGCAGAAGTAGACAGAGAGACAAGATGCTGAACAGTTTTACATCATAGCATGGAAGATCTGCTGTGTCAGAAACTACACGAGACAAAACTTTGTGGATATGCATAACTACCGACGCCACACTGCATGGACTTTGAAAACAAGATTTTCAAACACGTGCGCGCGCGCACACACAAACACAGATCACAACAATACTCACTCACAACAGACACACACATATATACACACAAAAGTGACGCACTGGGTTGAAGTAGGTGATGTAAATAAAGGGTACCTTCTTCTGTCAGAGGCGAATTGAGCGTGTAATTTTACACTTAAATGTATGGCAGGTGCTTTATTATCCTACCCCAGATGACGTTACAGAAATTTTAGAGGGTGGTAAGACTAGGTTTCCCGGCATTTCTGATGCTTTTAACGACCACAAAATCATCTAGAACTGGCCCTAACCCCAACCCAGCTACGTCCTACGAGAGAGTGCAGCCTAGGTCCCACGACTGCATGCAGCCTGTCTACCACCCCTTGAAATATTAGACTATCCCGTGACCTGTGAATTTCCCCTCTTTGGGGTAGGATATTACTAAAGAACGTCTGACGTGGTAAACATCACACGGCCAGCTTTACTTCCCAGGACATTACATAGTAATCATTTTAGGTTTGGTCCAACTGGAGGCCATGGTGGATTTTGAAATAAACACAACACTTGCATCTATGTAGATTCGAACCCAAAACCACCGGGCAGACTTGCGAGTGTTTTGCCATTTTGTTCTTTGGCTTTCACGAGGTTAAAGGCGTTAAGACACAGTGTATATGAAACTGATAAAACCGCTAGACCCTCAAGCGAGAAACACAGGTTCAAATCCCCCGTAAAGTTGTGTGTTGTTTTGTTTTTCTGTCGGAAGCAGACATGGAATCCTTATCTGCACAGTCCGTGGCGACAGCACTAGCCTTACGGCCCTTAATCCTCAAGTTCAGAGACTGCCCTGCCTACATCGCATCAGTGGTAGCTACAGGCAGTAATTATTGGTGGTATATGAAACTGGTCAACTTATGCCATGGAAATAGTGTATGTGTCGACCGGGGCGTTAGTTGATTTTCAAATGACACTGCAGATGAGTCGCCTCATAATTGCTCCTTCCCTATGCTCTTGGCAGTGGAAATCTTATAACATTTCCTTCACTATCCCTTTGAAAGGTAGAAGATAAAACCTTGACAGTCCTGGTAAACTATGGAACTTTGCACACGTAAACATGCATAAGCTAGCTGTCAGATATGCCGACACTAAGGGTACCACATCTGAACTGCAGCTCAATGTTGGCGCGCACGGTCAGTGTGACGACTAAGACGGAATTCAGTACGTAGAGTTAATCTTTTCATCCTACTGACATTTTGGGTATATGATGCTACAGGCGAGTTTCAATGGAATACTCAGTCTGGGGTGGGTAATGTAGACAACATCACGCCACCGCTTTCACTTTCCATGACTCTTTCTCGTACCCATTGGAGTCTTCTTGGATCTATCATCTCTATGTCAGTTACACAAATCTGCCTAGATTCGAACCTCCGACATTATGTCCAGCTGACAAGCGTCCAGACACTGTGCTGTCGCTGATTTTTAAAAACTCGTTATCACCCTTAGTTGCTGCATAACTTACTCTGTCTAAACTCTGACTGTACCCATTCTGTCACATAGTATCATTATTTTAACTGCTAAAACCCAGACTGTTACCGAAAGCAACAACTTCTTAGGAGGAATGAGTTAACTAACATCTATCCCCATGTGGGTTCCGAGGTCCTTACTTGGAAGGGGAAGGTGTGAAAACAGACTCACTGCCACTTTCGTAAAGTTTACAGGTTCTGAAAAAGGATGTATTAGGCAACTTTCGCAGCCTAGCTGTAAACTGCCAGGCAATAAACCGCAATGCAGTGTACCAAGCTTCTTTTTCTAAGCGAAGGCAGTAGCAGCAGCATAAGTAGCAGCAGCAGCAGAAAAAGGATAAGAAGACAAACTGGAAGAAGAAGAACAAGAGGAAGAACAAAGAAGAAGAAGAAAGAAGAAGAAAAAAGATGAAGAAGAAGGAAGAAGAAGAAAGAAGAAGGAGAAGAAGAAAGAAGAAGACAAAAGATGAAGAAGAAGAAAGAAGAAGAAGAAGAAAGAAGAAGAAAAAAGATGAAGAAGAAGAAAGAAGAAGAAAAAAAGAAGAAAGAAGAAGAAAAAAGAAGAAGAAGAAGAAGAAGAAAGAAGAAGAAAAAAGAAGAAGAAGAAGAAAGAAGAAGAAAAAAGATGAAGAAGAAGAAAGAAGAAGAAAAAACATGAATGAAATAATTAATGAAAGAATGAATAAATAAATGAATGAAAGTAAAACTTGTTTGTTACACAGTGAGTTTGTTTCACCTTCTCCCTCAGGAAACGGGACTATCGAGTTCAACGAGTTCCTGGCAATGATGTCGCGAAAATCCGAGTCGCACGAGCTGGAAGAGATCACCGATGCCTTCAAGATCTTTGACAAGAACGGCGACGGCTACATCAACGCGGCTGAGCTCCGACAGGTGATGTCCAACCTGGGCGAGAAGCTCAGCGACAAGGAGGTTCAAGACATGATCCGAGAAGCCGATTTGGATGGAGATGGTCGTATTAATTACCAAGGTAAGATTTAAGTCAAGAGTTAGACCTTTTCTATCTTTCCAGTGGATAATCAAGAGTTTGAACTTTTCTGTCTTTCCAGTATATAGCCAAGAGTTAGACCTTTTCTGTCTTTCCAGTATATAGCCAAGAGTTAGACCTTTTCTGTCTTTCCAGTATATAGTCAAGAGTTAGACCTTTTCTATCTTTCCAGTAGATAGTCAAGAGTTAGACCTTTTCTATCTTTCCAGTGGATAGTCAAGAGTTAGACCTTTTCTATCTTTCCAGTAGATAGTCGAGAGTTAAACCTTTTCTGTCTTTCCAGTAGATAGTCAAGAGTTAAAACCTTTCCAGTTTCTAAACCTTTTCTTTCCAGTGGATAGTCAAGAGTTTAAC
Source organism: Candidula unifasciata (assembly GCA_905116865.2). Lineage (NCBI taxonomy): Eukaryota > Metazoa > Mollusca > Gastropoda > Stylommatophora > Geomitridae > Candidula > Candidula unifasciata. Next base: position 193,178 of record CAJHNH020000027.1, read on the forward strand.
CTTTTCTGTCTTTCCAGTAGATAGTCAAGAGTTAAACCTTTTCTGTCTTTCCAGTAGATAGTCAAGAGTTAAACCTTTTCTGTCTTTCCAGTGGATAGTCAATAATTAAACCTTTTCTATCTTTCCAGTAGATAGTCAAGAGTTTGACCTTTTCTGTCTTTCCAGTAGATAGTCAAGAGTTAAACCTTTTCTGTCTTTCCAGTAGATAGTCAAGAGTTAAACCTTTTCTGTCTTTCCAGTGGATAGTCAATAATTAAACCTTTTCTGTCTTTCCAGGGGATAGTCAAGAGTTAGACCTTTTCTATCTTTCCAGTGGATAGTCAAGAGTTTGACCTTTTCTGTCTTTCCGGTAGATAGTCGAGAGTTTGACCTTTTCTATCTTTCCAGTAGATAGTCAAGAGTTAGACCTTTTCTATCTCTCCAGTAGATAGTCAAGAGTTAGACCTTTTCTATCTTTCCAGTGGATAGTCAAGAGTTTGACCTTTTCTGTCTTTCCAGTAGATAATCAAGAGTTAGACCTTTTCTGTCTTTCCAGTAGAAAGTCGAGAGTTTGACCTTTTCTATCTTTCCGGTAGATAGTCAAGAGTTTGACCTTTTCTGTCTTTCCGGTAGATAGTCAAGAGTTTGACCTTTTCTGTCTTTCCAGTAGATAGTCAAGAGTTAGAACTTTTCGGTCTTTCCAGTGGATAGTCGAGAGTTACACCTTTTCTATCTTTCCAGTAGATAGTCGAGAGTTTGACCTTTTCTATCTTTCCAGTAGATAGTCAAGAGTTAGAACTTTTCTGTCTTTCCAGTAGATAGTCAAGAGTTAGAACTTTTCTGTCTTTCCGGTAGATAGTCAAGAGTTACACCTTTTCTAACTTTCCAGTAGATAGTCAAGAGTTAGAACCTTTTCTATCTTTCCAGTACATAGTCAAGAGTTAGACCTTTTCTAACTTTCCAGTGGATAGTCAAGAGTTAGACCTTTTCATGGTCACAGGAAAAGAGGCAGCCAACCTATTTGCGGACACTTTTGCTTTAGATAACGACATTGAAATCAGTTCAGAGAAAAAACACGAAATTCAAGAAAAGACACAATTTAGAAGTCAGAAAGAAATAACATCAGAGGCGCTAGAGGTGCCAATTACACTTAATGAACTGGAATTGGAAATTTCAAAGCTGAAAATGCGGAAGTCACCAGGAGCAGATGGTATCTCAAACGAAATTATCAGAAACTTAGGAAAAGTAGCCAAAACAAAGCTTTTACAGATATTTAATGCTTGCTGGGCAACAGGGAATGTTCCACAAATCTGGAGAGAGGCAATTATGATACCTCTCATAAAGCCTGGAAAAGACAGTTCTAATGCCTCCAACTACAGACCAATCAGCCTCACAAGTTGTCTCTGTAAAACAATGGAGCGCATCACCAACCTCAGACTACAGTGGTACATTGAAAGTGAAAACATCATTACACCACAGCAGGCGGGCTTTAGAAAGTTCTATTCTACGGAAGACCAGACAACATACCTCTCCCAAGAAATAGAGGATGCTTTTCAAGATAAGAAACTGGTACTCGCGGCATGGATAGAATTAAGGAAAGCTTTTGATAAGGTTTGGAAGGAGGGGCTTTTGAAGAAATTGAGAAACTATAAAATAAATGGAAAAATGTACAATTGGATTAAAGCATATCTACATAACAGAAGAGCCCGGGTACAGGTAGATGGTTTCAAAAGTAAAAAAGTTCTACTGCGACAAGGCGTCCCTCAAGCTGGTGTCCTGTCGCCCACACTTTTCCTTTTATTTATCAACGATCTGGTTGCTGAGATACCAAATGGAATCAAAATGGCAATGTATGCCGACGACCTGGTACTGTGGTGCACCAATGAACATGCAACGATAGCCACAAAAACACTACAGCGGGCTACAAATGCACTTGAGGCATGGGCCAATAGATGGTGTGTCAGTATCAACACAGACAAATGTAGCACCATACTATTCACCCTCTCCCCAAAGCAAAAAGCCGGCACCATCAAAATAAACGAAATACCTCTGAGAGATGATAAAGAGCCCACATACCTAGGATTCACATTTGATGACAGGTTGACATGGAGAAAACATATCAACAAGGCAGCAACCAAAGCCAGGAGGAAGACAGCAATACTAAGAAAACTAAGTGGAACCACATGGGGAGCAGATGGGAAAATACTCAATAAAGTATACAAGCAGAGCTTACTTCCACACTTGGAATATGGGTCAACTGCATCTAGTACCACATTAAAGGAGTTAGACAAAGTGCAAAATCAAGCGCTCAGAGTCATCACAGGAGGGATGAAATCAACCCCCATATTAGAAATGGAGAAAGCTGGGAAAACACAGGCACTGAGAGAACGCAGAGATACAAAGTTGCAAATACAAGCTGAAAAGTTCCTCAGTATGCCAGATCACCCGATGGAAAATAGATTTAAGAACCTAGCCTTGGGACGGTTAAAAAGAAGCAGCTTTATACACCAAGCAAAAAGAATATGTAGACAAACTCCTGACCTTCCAGAAATTGGCTGCCCACTTAAAAGTATTCCGGAACAAACCCCATGGAGAGAAAAATGTAAACTAACGGTACAAATCCAGACAAATGTGAAAGGGATATTTGACAAGAAAGAGCAAGATAGTGTACAACGCAAAATGGCCACCCTCAGTTATATTGATGAAGAATACCCACAAGAACAATGGGTCAGAGTCTATACAGATGGGTCCGCAGAAAGTGCAGTTAGAAATGGTGGTGCTGGAGTGCACATCGAATTCCCAGATGGTACTAGGGATAAGTCCAGCGTACCAACCGGGAAGTACTGCCATAACTACGATGCAAAAACCCAGGCTATTAAGATAGCTACAGAGAAACTGCTAAATACCAATCTTGGCTCACAATATGTGGTAATGCTTACAGATGCTAAATCAGTACTTGAAGCACTCCAGTCTAGGAAACTACCAGAATTGCAAACACTGCTGACACAACTCAGCGTTCAGCGAAAAGTCGTAATGCAGTGGATACCGTCTCATTGTGGAGTGCCTGGAAATGAGAAAGCTGATCAACTGGCAGGGGAAGGTGCGACAAAAGAGCAGCCAGATGTACCAGTCACATACCACCAAAAGAAAAGAATCATTAAATCGATCAGGAAACCACCAGCCCCAGCACAAGACGACTATTTTATTATGGACAGACCAGAACAAGTCATTATCTTCCGCCTCAGAACAGGGCACAACCGATTACGTAACCACATGTATACAAAATTCAAGATAGGTGTATCAGCCATGTGCACCTGTGGAAATGTGCCCCAGACCGCAGAGCATGTACTCCAGGACTGCACCGATTTTGACACATTAAGGCAAACCTTTTGGCCAGAAAGGACAACAGTGGAACGTAAACTCTATGGACCACTGAATGAACTAACAACGACAGTGAAATTTATACAAGAGACAAAACTGCTGATATAGATAACTTATTTCAGGCGAACGAAAGAAGAAGAAGAAGACCTTCTCTATCTTTCCAGTGGATAGTCGAGAGTTAGACCTTTTCTGTCTTTCCAGTGGATAGTCAAGACTTAGACCTTTTCTGTCTTTCCAGTGGATAGTCAAGACTTAGACCTTTTCTATCTTTCCAGTGGATAGTCAAGAGTTAGAACTTTTCTGTCATTCCGGTAGATAGTCAAGAGTTACACCTTTTCTATCTTTCCAGTACATAGTGAAGAGATAGACACTTTTCTGTCTTTCCAGTAGATAGTCAAGTGTTAGAACTTCTCTGTCTTTCCAGTAGATAGTCAAGAGTTAGAACTTTTCTTTCTTTCCAGTAGATAGTCAAGAGATAGACACTTTTCTGTCTTTCTAGGAGATAGTCAAGTGTTAGAACTTTTCTGTCTTTCCAGTGGATAGTCAAGAGATAGACACTTTTCTGTCTTTCCAGTAGATAGTCAAGTGTTAGAACTTTTCTGTCTTTCCAGTAGATAGTGAAGAGATAGACACTTTTCTGTCTTTCCAGTAGATAGTCAAGTGTTAGAACTTTTCTGTCTTTCCAGTAGATAGTCAAGAGTTAGAACTTTTCTTTCTTTCCAGGAGATAGTCAAGAGTTAGAACTTTTCTGTCTTTCCAGTCATCATCATCATGTAGCAGGTCCTTTGCAGAACGTCGCTCTCATCACAGTCTGCCTGTAAGAAACTCGGTCTCTTGCCAGTTCTCCCGCCTCAAGGAATCACTTATATCCTGTGCCCATCTTTGTGTCGGTCGGCCCCTGCCTCTCTTTCCTGGTACCATGCTTTCTGCTATAACTTTTTCAAATCCGTCGTGGCGCTTAATAAGACCAAAATATTTCAGCTTTCGAGAAAGGATGCTGTTTATTAGCCAATCTTCCTTGATGTTCAGGTCTTTTAAGATGTCAATATTTCTCATCTTCTTTGTCCAAGATATTCTGAGAATCTTTCTATAGCATTTCAGCTCAAAAGCCCCTATTCTCTTTCTTAAGGACTGAGAGATAGTCCACGACTCACATCCATATGTAGCCACTTCACCGGCTTCAAACTCCAGCGGAAAGTTGTTCTTGTTTATCTTGAGCTTTTAGAATATAGTCCTGTTCCAAAACCTGAGTGTTGCATGCACATCCGTTTCACAGGTCTGAATTATATGTATGCTGGTTGTTTGTTCTTTGCTTCTCATTTAGATACACTCCGACTTCGAATAAAGCTCCCTGTTAGCTGACTCCAGCGACAGGCTGTATAGTAGCCCACCACCCCATCATCTCCCACAATGGGGCCACGGAATGTCCCCACACGGAGACAGATGATAGTTTAATAGTGTGCTGTGAGAAGTCATGGCGATGGCAAGTGTCTTCTTCTTCTTCTTCTTCTTCTTCTTCTTCTTCTTCTTCTTCTTCTTCTTCTTCTTCTTCTTCTTCTTCTTCTTCTTCTTCTTCTTCTTCTTCTTCTTCTTCTTCTTCTTCTTCTTCTTCTTCTTCTTCTTCTTCTTCTTCTTCTTCTTCTTCTTCTTCTTCTTTTTCTACTTCTCCTTCTCCTCCTTCTTCTTCTTCTTCTTCTTCTTCTTCTTCTTCTTCTTCTTCTTCTTCTTCTTCTTCTTCTTCTTCTTCTTCTTCTTCTTCTTCTTCTTCTTCTTCTTCTTCTTCTTCTTCTTCTTCTTCTTCTTCTTCTTCTTCTTCTTCTTCTTCTTCTTCTTCTATTTCTTCTTCTTCTTCTCTTCTTCTTCTTCTTCTTCTTCTTCTTCTTCTTCTTCTTCTTCTTCTTCTTCTTCTTCTTCTTCTTCTTCTTCTTCTTCTTCTTCTTCTATTTCTTCTTCTACTTCTTCTTCTTCGCGTTCACCGACTGCAAACTCCGATGGAAAGTTCTGTGATTAGCAAATTCCGGCGAAAATTCCCCAGCCAACTCACCATTTTACACATTTCCTAGGCAAATAATTTGGTGTAAAATGTAGGGGAGAGGAAGCTGGCTCCTAGGTTCCGGCGCCTATAGAATTACAGTAGTAAGCTTTACTTTTATTATTTGAAAGAAAAAAAAAAGCTTCGACTTATGATAAACACATGACCGATTAAAAAAATGCATATTGTCTTAATAGTACAATTTGAACGACCACTAATATAAGGACACACTTATATGATGCGTGTTCTAGAGCCGGCAAACCAGACTATCTCTATATCAGCACAGACAATGATTGTGAAAATAACCATATTAGACACGTGCGATTTCTGTTTTCTTTCTTTTCCATTTAGCCTGACTGTGCCACAGCAACTCAAAAATTATAAATGGAAATAACAATTTGGGGGGTGGGGGGTGTTCTAGAGTTCACATGCACTTATTGTTTTTGTCAAATGGAAATTTTAAACTTTTAAATTTGTATGTTCACTAACTGTTGCTAACGTTTTTCCTCAGAATTTATTCGAATGATGACATCAGACAAGCATTTGGCATCGCTGCACTCGCGCCACTCTCATCATTAGTACAGCTCTCTTCATAAGCGACACATTACGAACTATAAAGGGAAACTACAACAGGACATTTTTAATATATTATTTTACTTAATTATATCCCTTGAATAATTTTTTTTTTTTTTTTAATGAATGTATTTTGTTCTGAATTTATTGCCATTGCCACTGTAATAAACTTTCATTCGCAAATGTTTTTTTTTTTTTAATGTTTGATATGTAGTTTGTATGATATATATTACTTACCTCATTGATGTATGACAAGTTAGATCTTGTGAGGGCCCTTTGGAAACGGGTGAACAGTGTGGAGGTGTAGATGGATCATTACGGTCTAAGGAGAAAGGGGCTGCGAATTACTGCTTTTCGTCCTTCTTAGGACGTTATTTTTTGTTATTTGAAGCCCCACTCTGGCTTTTGCCAGGGGCCGCAATATAGGCAGGTCATCATTATGGCCAAATGTCTGAACGCGGTTTCTGGGACCTCTCCACGGTGATCCTCATCCGCATGGTGGCACTTTGTGTCATCGGGTGTTTATCGCTTGTGTGATGTCCTGGTGGGGTAAAAAATCCAATCCAATCCAAAGGGGCTGCGAGGATTTACCAGGGGATCTGGCCGACGCTCAACACTCAGGGGAAGGATGAGGCGGATACACATCATCATCATCAGGTGCCTTGCCGACTTGCGCGGGCGATCATGCCTCCCCATAATCCACGATCTCCTACAGCATGTATCAATCAGACGGTTACTGGCACCATCGGAGTTGGAACTCATCGCTTGCTGCAGAAGATGGAGACTGAGTACTTATGGGAGTGTCCCGAGTGCTGTGATGCCGATTCCTAATTCCACATTCAGGTCTTCAGATCGAAGAAACAGAAACAAGGTCACAGATTGGGATTTGCTCTGCTCTAATCCGACGTCCTAATACGGGACGCAATTTGTCGTTATTTAAAAGCCCCATCCCGGATGTAGTCAGGGGCCCTAATTTAACCTAACGATTTAACAGGGTTTCTGGGATCTCTCCCTTGGTGATCCTCATCTGCATGGTGACACTTTGTGTCAACGAGTATTTATCGCTTTGGGATTCTCCTGGTGGTGTTGAATCTCATTCATCCATTCCGCTCCACCATAATACTTTTAAGGTCCTACTCACGCTTCCCGACCCATCTACACACTTTCTTAGTCTGGTCTAGATCAGAGGGGTGTTACGTTGTACTATTATCTTCGAAAAGAGCCCCTTGTTGGACCTAGACTCAGACTGTGGGTAGAAGGGTTTGGGTTAGGACCTGTTCTAGATGTCCTGGGGTTGTAGAACACGCGACATCGGCGCTGATGCAACTGGGGGAAGACACTGTGACACCCCTCTGACGTAGAACAGTATGATAAAGCATAAATGAAAGGTCAGTCAATGTGTAGATGGGCCGGAAAACTTGTATAGGACCACGTGTAGGGCTCGTGACCCTTAACAAATTCGGGGGAGAAAAAAAAAAGGGAAAAAGGGGGGGGGGGGTTAAGGACTCGAGTCATCATATTTGAAAAATGGTCTATCGGAAAGTGTGACTTATTACAGAAAAAGCTTTTTTTTTTTTTTTTTTTAACAACAAAAGTGAACTGTATTCGTCATAAAGAGACGGAAAAGGTGCCGGTATCCCCCACTAAGTGTCTATTACAGCAGCGGTTCTAAACTGGGTTTTGTGGCACCCAGGGATGCCGCGGTTATAATCAAGAATTGCTCAAAATATGCTTGAGATCAACGAAGACAGCAGTTTAAAACAGAAGTACCATGAAGGAAGCCAAGAAGAGTTCTGGTTGCAGGTGTGTTCTGAAAACAGTGCTATTGGCAAGGCTGCAGTGTATTTTCAACATACGCTTACATTAGGAAACATATTTTTTTTTTTTTAGTATCCAGAAGCCATGAGTTGTTAACCCTTAGGCTCGGTATTATGGATATCGCAACCCTTCGGCCTTGATTCCATGATAAATACCGTAAATCTGGGAGAAATGTGGCTTTTCTGCCTACCCCTGGGCGTGAACCCGGACCACAAGGAGTTCGTCACCCGGTCACCGCGCAATCCGGTTTAGCCACCTACGCTAGCGAGCCGGGCTAAGAAACAGACACAGGAGCCACCTTTAAGTGATTTGAGGGTAAAATTAACTGCACTTTCTATAAATATAAAGAAACTTTTGAAAAATGCATCCAAACAGTTTCACACAATCGCATTAAAGACAACTTATCATTAACTTTGCTCTGTTTTCTGTTCTTTTCCTAAGTATTAAAACTCCTTAAAGGTTAGGTGTGCCGCGAAAAGTTTTTTCCCCCTTGACAAGGGTGCCGCAGTGACAAAAACACAAGTTTGAGAAACGCTGTATTAAAAAGCACTGAAAAAATGAGACCTGAAAAAAACTGCGCACCACGAAAAACAAAAGCCGTGATTACATAGATGACAGCACTGACTACGTTTTTTTAAACTGTTCCAAATCCTAGAATGCATGGTTTTTGTCATTACCAGCTTAACCTATTCATGGTTTTATTTAGAAAATCCTATTTGTCTATGTGATAATTACCATAATTACATTGTGTGCAGCATACGGTCGCTGAAGAACAGTTCGCGTCCCTTTTTTTGTGTGTGTGGTCGAACGACCCTTTCACAGGGGTCGCCAAAGACCATCGCAAAACACATATACACTGAAGTTACGAAGTAGCAACAACAAAATACTTATGGTTGGGGGTCGCCACAACATGAAAAACCATATTAAAGGGTCGTAGCATATGAAAGGTTAAGAACCACTTTTGTAGTAAAGCTCGTCTGCTAGGGCAGAGGCCTGAAACACCGGAAACTTTTCCATACGACTAGAGCTGCTCAGACGTGCGACAAAATAAACCCATATAAATTTTTTTTTTTTTTCTCTAAGGGCGGGGAGTTTTTCACGTGGACTTGAATTTCTAGTAACTCCCCTAGGTCTTTGGGTAGGGAGATCGGACGCCCGTGTGTATTGTTGCGAACGTAGAAAAAAATCCCTTTGTAGTTGGAAATCGAAAATAGTAGCCTAACGGCGCGGCCTGGGCAAAAATTTGGAGTTAAAAATCTAACCAAAGTATTTCAGGATCCTCGCCGGTGCTACAGAGCATGCGCACTGTGATGAGCTTCTTCTGACTCAGACTTGAGTTAGAAGAAGAACAGAGCACTTATGGGTTACTACCCGTGTGCCATGATGTTGATCCGTTGTTCCAACCTCGAACCTCAAACTTGTTCTCTAAGAGCCAAAAAATATGGACAAGGACAACGGCATACGCAGCTAGGAATCTCACAAAAAGACAACACTGGATATAGCAGACAACTAGAGAGACAAATCCATAATTACACATGGCGGCATAAATCCACCACTTGAGACGGTATGCGTCATTCTTCTTTTTCTTGTTCTTTTCTTGTTTTTCCTCTGGTTCTTCTTCTTCTTCTTCTTCTTCTTCTTCTTCTTCTTCTTCTTCTTCTTCTTCTTCTTCTTCTTCTTCTTCTTCTTCTTCTTCTTCTTCTTCTTCTTCTTCTTCTTCTTCTTCTTCTTCTTCTTCTTCTTCTTCTTCTTCTTCTTATTCTTTCTTTCTTTCTTTCTTTCTTTCTTCTTCTTCTTCTTCTTCTTCCTTTCTTTCTTCTTCTTCTTCTTCTCTTCTTCTTCTTCTTCTTCTTCTTCTTCTTCTTCTTCTTCTTCTTCTTCTTCTTCTTCTTTCTTTCTTTCTTTCTTTCTTTCTTTCTTTCTTCTTCTTCTTCTTCTTCTTCTTCTTCTTCTTCTTCTTCTTCTTCTTCTTCTTCTTCCTTCTTCTTTCTTCTTCTTCTTCTTCTTCTTCTTCTTCTTCTTCTTCTTCTTCTTCTTCTTCTTCTTCTTCTTCTTCTTCTTCTTCTTCTTCTTCTTCTTCTTTTTCTTCTGCCTTTTGTCTCCCAATGGAGCAAGTCCCGTCGAGTCGTTCTACCCTTCGCTACTGAATTTAGCTCGTACCAAGCCCCCCCCCCCTCCCTGCGCCTCCTCTCATATCCTTTTAATGCCAACCACTAGCTCTTATCTTCAAGTGGTTGTGTGTGTGTGTGCGGCTGCTTTTTTTTTGTTTGTTTCTAAAGCCATGTTGGTTCCAGTGCAAAGACATTAAAGTTATACAGTTCTCAGGCCTGTGTCCTATCCAATGTCAGCGTCATTTCTTCACCTCTTGGTCCCCTGGAAGTTGTTTAGTTCTTCTTCAAGGCTCCACATTAGTGATTGTTTCATACAATTTAATACCCTTTCTTCGCGCAGACACCAGTTAATGAATGTTTATAGTTTATGAGTAATTGTTTTACCGATTCTCCATGTTCCTCTCCAAAAAGCAGAACTGATTTGACATTGGAATTAAACATGTTAAGTTAGTACACACCATTACATTGGCATTAACTTCATATGACAATATATTTATGTTGTTGCTTAGTTGCACAATTTTGCTACATATATTTTTTTTTAAGTCAGCATTTCTTTTAAACCATCAATATGCATTTTTCTAATTAGTGTGTCCTTTTGGTAAATATTAGTAAAAATTGTGTTAAGTTATTTGCAAGTATTTTTTTTTTCTTCTGATAGTCCGTGCTATGTGAGACTGGTCATCATTTTTGTCCACAACCTTTTGTCTCGTGATTTGTCAGACTTTTCTGATAACATTCTGTGCTGATACCATGATGCCAAACTAGACAAAACATTCTTTTGCCCCCCCCCCCTTTTTTTTTTCTCTTTTTTTTTCTTCTGTACTATTCTCTCTCTCTCTCTTCGTCTGCTTCTTCTTCTTTTTCTTCTTCTTCTTCTTCTTCTTCTTCTTCTTCTTCTTCTTCTTCTTCTTCTTCTTCTTCTTCTTCTTCTTCTTCTTCTTCTTCTTCTTCTTCTTCTTCTTCTTCTTCTTCTTCTTCTTCTTCTTTTTCTTCTTCTTCTTTGCGATCACCAGCTGTAAACTCTGGCGGAAAGTTCTGGTTGTTCATCCACTTCTGGACATCAGTCCTGTTCCAGAACCTGAGTGTTGCATGTGCATCCGTTATACAGATCTGACTCATTTAGTATGCAGGCTGCTGGTTCCTTGCCTCTCAGGCAGGCGCACTCTGATTTCAAAGGATGCTCTCAATTAGTCGACTCTTACGACATGCTTATGGGAAATCAGTGGGTCTATCCTTGTTTTCTCCATAACAGGGCCCCGGAATCCACACGGGGATATTGTATTAATAATCTGTCTGTGCTGGGGCTTGGTCCTCTGGTCCGTGACGATTATTATTTTTAAAATTGTGGCCCCTGTTTAAACGTAGTTGATTAGCCCTGCCACAGAGCCTTCACCGCATATGCTTTATCATACAGAAGCTCACTGCCCTGCGCATTTTCACTGGGACAAGAAAACAAATAATAGTAACACTGCACCCTTCCAGGCATGTCGTAAGAGGCGACCAAGGGTGGGTTTGTGCTTGTGGCTACCTCATCATGTAAAAACAATAGCCAGAAAAACTAACTAAAATCAATTAGAAACAAACAACAACAAAACCCAGCCAACCAGGATAAGCGGTGACTTTTCTAGTAGAAGAACTTTAAGTATGCCTATGACACGGTTTCGAGAAAGTCGCAAGGAGTCCAGATCGTCGACGTACCTCCTTTCACCTAGGAAAACACCCTGAACTGTCACCTGGAATGTTAGAACTTTGTACGATGTAGGCTGAACAATAGAAATAAAGGCGACTTGTTTATTCATAATTATCAAGTTATTAACCTGTATGTAGGCTCATTTGAAATTAAAATTAAGCTAATTACACGCTCCCTTCCCATCTCGCAACACAACGCCCCAACACTAGACAGATAAAATGAATTATAATAATATGCACTCGTCAAGAGGTTACCTTTGTCCTATCTACAAACTGAATGAAACTGTGAGACAATCTCTCCCCCCCCCCTCTCTCTCTCTCTCTCTCTCTCTCTCTCTCTCTCTCTCTCTCTCTCTTTCTTTCTCTCTCTCTCTCCCTTGCTCTCACTCTCTCTCTCCTCCCCCTCTCTCTCTATGCTCATAACCCACTTTTCTCTGTTCGCGATGTATTCCAGTTTTACCATTCCTGTAATGTGATTTTTTTGTATATGAATTGTCTTTTTTCCTGAGGGTAATAAATGGTCTCTGTGAGTTAATTTCTTACACGGTTTGATCATTACGTTTTGCTATTTGTCACCTGCTGTTGGTGTTATACAAAAATATTATTTGTTTATCGCATGCCAAAGCATCTTTTATGTTTAAACAGCTGACTACTATACCTCTAAATGACCAACAAATTCACAAAAAAGAAAAAACAAATTAGAATAGCCGAGGAAGCGATATTTAAAAAAAAATATATATATATATAACAAATGAGAACTTTAAAATAATGTTTTGAGCTCTTTCAGTTAACAGTGTCTGTCATTAACACCCCCCCCCCCTTTTTTTTTTACACTCCAATAATATCATTCTCTCCGAAGGATTGGAAAGTCATCACCTGACGAAATATAGTAAATAAATTGAGCCTGGCATCCGTGTCCACCCAGACTTAAATGGGTAGCATTAATTTGTACTGAGAAGTTAATGTGGCCAGTGTAACAGCTACCACATCACCCATCGAGTACCAGTACTACTGCTACCACTACCACCGCCACCTTCACAACAATAAATAATAAAACTGTCACTGCTGTCTGTGTAGGTCGGTGTAGCCAGAGGATTTAGCGCCGCATGGCTAGTCACAGACTGTTTAGTTTAATTGTGCCTCCGACATTTAAAAAAAAAAATCCATCACCTTACCAGTGATCGAATCCACAGTAATATTGTGAGTAAAAAAAAAAAACAAGCACACTATACTCACAAATAGCGGAAATAAAAACACACACCCATCATCTCTTGGAGAGAAAAGATTTTTAATTGACCTTGGCATCCGTGTCCACCCAAACTAAAATGGACTTTAAGCTGTCTTAGTAAACAGTGTCTATCATCAACGAATAGTTTTTAATCCATTGAAGCGTCGCGGGGAGGATAACTGGGACTGTGCTGAAATCGCATGTGTTGGAGCGAGAGGCGCAGATATCGCAGCCTAGCTGTAAACCACAATACCAGATTTTTGTTCAGATTTTGCAGTCTAGATTTAAACCACAACAAGATTACCCGGGACATGACCATTGAGCATCTCGCCACCGCTATCACAGGCTAGCTGTAAACCACAAAACAAAGTAAAAAAGGCGCAGATATCGCAGCCCAGCTGTAAACCACAACACAACATGGCTTCCGCCCTGTTGAGGGCCAAAAAAAATTATATTACCCAGCGTGTATCGAACACGGGTCACACACGAAAGACTTGAATTGGGTAGAAATGAGATTATATAATAATGCACAAACACAGACAGTCAAAGGTCGGCGGAACTAGAAAAAAATCAAATAATTATTTGATAGTTGCTAGAGCTACGTCGTTCGTGGTTTGTGCAACACTCATACATACAAAAACGCGCAGAGTCGAACGTAATGTTGTGTAAAAATTTGAAAGCGATCGGTGCCGAACTTTCGGAGATTATAGGTAACAAAAAATTGCAATTTTTATTAATATAAGAACATAATACTACGTCTCTTGATTCGACTTTACTTGCTTTGCGAAAAAAAAAATCGTCACGTTAAATCAGCATCCCGCCAGTAGAAGCTTTTGGCTATACTTGTGACTAGGTAATGTGTGCCAAATAAAATGGCTGAGCATTACTCGCGACGACTTGGCACTAAAAAGGACACTCGCAGTGTTGATGCGATCAAAGGAGATAGATCCAAATATTTTCCTGATTGGCGACTAAGTCGCCTACCGGCGAGCCAATGGGCAACGCGGTTGCCGATGAATATATTAATTTTCC